>JAPDOI010001309.1:0-196295 GCA_029168955.1 Aplectana chamaeleonis | reverse complement strand
CGTCATTTTCAATGGTTTTAGCGGGAAAGCGAGGATTTGCCGTCTTACTCTCAGGGAGGAGTCAATGTCGAGCGTTGCAGCACTGACTGCTAATTGATAAGTTATCAAACAGCACTGATAAAGCTAAAATTGGTTGTATTGGAAATTTTTAAGCGGGAAAAGTAGAGATTCGCCCATCTTGCGTTCAGGAAACTCAATTTCGAGCGTTCCTGCATGGGTCGCTCATTGATAAGTTATCAAATAACACTGATAAGTGTAAAACTCTTTGTATTGGATCAGTTTCAGCGGGAAAAGCAGGGGTTCGCTCTTCTTATTTCCAGGAGAGTCAATTTCAAGCGTTCCTGAATGGGTCGCTCATTGATAAGTTATCAAATAACACTTATAAAGGTAAAACTCGTTGTATTGAATCATTTTCAGCGGCAAAAGCAGGGATTAGCTTGTCTTACCCTCACGAAGGGCAAATTCCTGCTTTTCCCGCTAAAAACCATTGAAAATGACGAGTTTTCCCAAGCTACAGTATACCTGCAGCCGGCTGTCACAAGTTTACGGCGGCCACTGCGCGCGCGCTATTGAACAACCCTGGACAGAACAGCCCCCTAGCTCTGTACCAGTGTTCACAACAAACACCAAGGGACACAGTGCCCATCCAGATGTCAAATGGGATGGTGACCCGTTGCCAGCAGCAAAATTCCCCGAGCTGCTTGGCCTTAATCTTGATCCGTCACTGAAGTTCCACGAAAACGCGGAACAGAAACAAACAGTCGTCAAGGCTAGGCTTAATATTTTGAGAGCTCTCGGAGGAACATCATGGGGAAGCAGCCGAGGAGACTATATTGAGAACTACTACAGGAGCAATACTTCAGCCGGCACTCTGGAATATGCGGCGCACCAGTGTGGCAGCACCTGGTGTCCTGACAGCTCCTGTGAATAAGCTGCAGCGTGTACCAGAATGCTGCGCTTAGAAATTGCTTACCGGTTGTGCAAGAGCTCCCCGGTGGAGCATCTTCACGCGGAGGCCTGCACATATTGCCGGTCAAGGAGCATTGTGAGACTCCAGGCACAGCAGATGTATATTAATTTTCTGAGACAGCCGAATCATCCCGTCAAAGAGAATCATGAAGCCGCATAAGAGAGGTCGATTAGGGACGCCGTTCGCCTGATGCTCCTCGTAAGAGTTGATGTACAGAGATGGGCCGACTCCAACATGGAAAAGGCTTCGTCTTCTGCGTGAGGAGCACACCCAGTTTGTTCGAGGATATCTAGCGAAGGCGGCTGTGAACCCTATCTTGCGAACGGTGCCGCCTCGGGTTTGCGGAGATCCGAGTCTCAACTCGGCAGACGAGCCAGACGTGCTCTTGCATCGCTGCGCTGTGGTCACTCTATTCTGCTCATGTCTTTACGTCAACAAGATCGACATCCAGCCAATGACAAGACGCATGCCCGGACTGTGGTGCTCCCCCGGACACGACACGGCGCACTTGTTCCATGTGCTTGAAGAGACCTACCTCGCTTAACCACAATGGACCTTTGGACGAATCCTGTGAAGGCCGCCCAGTTCCTCAACCTATGACAAAAACCACTTTGAGGCTGCAGAAGAAGAAGAAGAAGTAATTGATTATAAATATTTGATAAAAAAACAGAAATCGGCTTTGGGCGCAGTCTTCCCGTTTTGGTTAGGTTGGAAGAAGGTCCTAACATGAGTTCGTGATGAGCCACTGCCGTTTCGGGTTTCCTCCCTTTTTTCATACCACATACATGCAAGTCTGGCAGTTTTATAAAAGTGTATCAGATTTTGCTGGCAAGGAGAATCATAGGAGTTCTCCTAATTCCCTTTGCTTGTCTCTCTCAGCTCTAACGTACGCGTTTAGGCTATGCGAAAAGCTCCACAGGAGGCTGCGATTGGTTTCAAGCAAAATGTTCAGAAATGGGTCGTCGTCATTGGACTTCTCCAGGTATTTTCAAAAAGTTCATTAAAATGTGATGAGCATAGATTGCGTCGTTTCCATTACAGGGAGAAATTCCGGAAAGATCCGTCTTCCGCCAGCCGATCTATCGGAAGTGCCTGCAGCCTTACCTCGAGTTGACACAGGGTTAGAAATTTCGATTGGATTTTGGCAGTCCTGCTTCTAGCTTGAATGATTTATTTTAAGTTTTGCATTTTCATGATTATAGCTGTACGTACCGGTGACCTGGCCCAGTTCAACAACGTTGTACAGCATCAAGGGCCTGTTGTGAGTTCACCCTCGAGGATTACCTCTCTTGGTCGTATGTTAGAAAAGCTTTTTTTTCAGTTTGAGAAGGATGAGACGCTGACCCTGATTGTTCGCCTTAGACAGAATGTCATTAAAACAGCGGTGAAACAAATATCGCTCGCGTATTCCAGGATTACCATCAAAGTTTGTTCATCCGTGAGTTGCCTTCTCATCCTACTCTCATTTTTGTTCTTTCAGGACATTGCGAAGAAGTTGGGCATGAGTAACGAAGTCGAGACGGAGTATATGGTAAGCCTTAATCATTTGCGCATTTTCTCCTCTATTGTATTCTTTTACGGTTCCTTTGTTCACAGGTAGCGAGAGGCTACGCCAGCGGATGGATGCTATCGATGCCGTGATAACGTGTGATACAAAGGACGGATTAAGGTTCATGCGCAGCTCAGAAACGCTGAATGTTTATACTACGACGGAGCCGCAGATGCATTATGACAGTAGGATTAGGTACGTATAAGGTCTTCATGATGATATCATCGTTCGCTCAAATGCCCCGCTTCAGTGTAGAATCCTCATGTAAAATTTTATCAACTTCATTTTACTAGCATAGCTTGGTTAATTGAGATCCAGAAAAGGGTTCGTGCGCACGTTGAAGTTTATTGCGATTACGACCATTTGTGGCGAGATACCTCAAGGGAACAACCAGAGGCCGCCTGTCACGGTCAGGCGGGCTGTTGCCTCGGACTTCTGCGAGTCTACTCATCGGCTAAAATGTTCGAAAAGTTCTATGGCCAAAATGTTCGAAAAGTTCTACGACCTAAAACTTTATTGGCAGGCGGGTAGTTGCTAGCGTGCATAAAATATCCTATGAAACTAGCATTATCTTTGATGTTGAGAAACTGGAGTTCGTTATCGCTGAGCTATCATCACATTTCCCAGATTTTCAAAACTAACTAACAACTTCCTGACATTGAAAGAAATCCTCGTATTGAGAAGTTCGTAATTCTGTTCCTCTTGAGACCACCGCCGAAAAATTCAGCGTTGGTGTTGTTGCCAAAATTGAGCTCTGCTGGTTTAGCTAGAATCTGAGTGAAGCTGGGTTGTGTCGCAACAAGGGACGAGCGGAATGAAATTCTTGATTTTGGAAACTGGGGGAACATTTCACATTTCGCGGAACTCAGGAAATCAGAAGCAACATTTTCGGAATTTGGAGCAATTTTTGGAATTCTAAATTTCGGAAATCGTAACAGCTTGAAATTTTCACCTAATATAGAATTTTGATGTTTTTGAATATTTAATGCCTTTTTATGGCGTGGTATACAATCACAAGCTATCACAAGGTGGCTGAGTTGAACACAAAACATTGGGGTCAGGCATGAGTTGAACCTGCATCGCATTGCTTTTCGGGCGAGAGTGTTACCATTACACCACCGACACCCGCCCTGCATTGCTCAATTAGTTGGCATAAGAACTGTGTACGCATAATAGCAATCACCCGACAACGGGTACAATCTGGCAAGTACCAATCGGCATTATATCCAGTTAAGCTGTGGCCTTTTGAAGATAGAATTTGGATGTTTTCGAATATTTGTGTTCAACTCTGGCACCTTGTGATATCTTGTGATCATACGGTGATATCTTGTGATCATACGCAAATGGTGTCGAGGGGTCGCTAGGATTTCTGCCCTTATTACAATTCTGAAGATGATCTGGGAATTGCCAGCAGAGAAAATAGAGAGTTTGCAGAGTGTTTTTTTTTAAATTTGTGGTCCTTGAGTGTGGGTCGTTCCTCCGCCCAGGTCCCGGCACAGTGTACGGCTCGATCCAGTTTGGAAGGATGCAATATAAAGAAAGAAATTGCCCATTTTCCTCTGCCCTCTGAAACCATCTTCTCGAGCTCTATATTTGAAAAAAAAACATGAAGATTCTCTTCAACGGCTTGTCAGAGACTGTGTGAATTTGATGATTGTTTAGATATTGTTTGGAATTGCATAATCAAGCTGTGAAAGCGCTTCGGTTCCCTCGAAGAACAGATGTGATGTAGAGAGCATCTGAGGCTCAACGAGAGGAGGGAGCAACAGGTTGGTTCTCCCGACTTCTGAAAGTACTTGTTGAAGCTTCACTGTGGCAAATGTACTTTTAAGGAGCTGGAGTTTGCGAAGGAGATGGCCGATGAAGATGATGAGGATTTCTAAGGATCCCGATGTGCAACTATTTATTAATTTTTCAGACGTGTGTATTTTTAAGCATACCCAATACTTTATCCAGGAGGTTCTTGTAGGTAGAACTTCTTAACCCGATGTTTCTCAATGATTTCATAAATGATTTCTCGTGCGTTGTATGATAATGTCATGGAGGATTTCCGAGATATATTTTTGAGAGCGCGACTCTCTGTTTTTTGTAGTGCTTCTTTTATTTGGAAGGTTTTGGTGTTTCTTAGATGATGCGTATCTGGCAGCGTGTACGGAGTGCGCCCTTGACTCAACTTGATGGGCCTTGGGCCTAGATTTCCTCCGTTGGCTCCAGCTTTTGCGTTGGGTGACGTGGATTCGCGCAAAGCGCCCAATGGTAGTGGAGAGTATGGAATTAAGGAAATGATCGAGGATATGCGGATACTGCTGGGAGTGCCTAAGCGAAGAACCGCTAAACGTAAGTTTGGAATGATGTTAGTTTTATTTTGAATGTTTTTTAAAGGCAGCATACACACTCGCAATGTGGCTGGGATAGTGATGCTAGTACAGTCATACGGCCTGTAGTAGAACACTTACGCCACTGGAAGCGATGAAAACGATCTAAAATCTCTGTCTTAGAGCCAAAAAAGCGTTGGGACTTCTCTTATTTGCCGAACCGCGCCACCTCACTACAATCACCCTCAAATTGATTGCACAAA
Source organism: Aplectana chamaeleonis (assembly GCA_029168955.1). Lineage (NCBI taxonomy): Eukaryota > Metazoa > Nematoda > Chromadorea > Rhabditida > Cosmocercidae > Aplectana > Aplectana chamaeleonis. The sequence goes on along the minus strand of JAPDOI010001309.1, from coordinate 191,198 downwards.
TTCGGTAATTCTGGCTCGTTTTGGCGCTACCAATTGCGTGAACGTTCTAGTATAGGCACTACTAGTCTATTAGCTTCACCATCTCGACCGCTTTTGCGGGTGTCTATTTTGTCCCAGTTAAAATGTAGTAGATCTTTTTTCCTGATTTCATTCGTACTTTTTAGGCTTTTCAGACAAAAATATAAACACGTAAAACCTGTGGGAAACTAACGCTGCTTTTGGCGCACCTTACAGGACTTGACAAGTTTTTTTTTCATTCCGGTTGAATCTGTAGCCCTCCCTCTTCGCTGCCACCCAGCTTGCATCATCCCTCCCCTCCAGCAGCTGATATGGGATTGCTTCCGTGCAGGCTTGACCTTGACCAGTGGACGGCCACTATGAAGGTCTCTCACAGATCTAGTCGAGCGAATGCACCAGACGCGATCATTTGCGGCGCCATTCACGACAGCACCGTCAGCTGGATTTCGATCGCGATTGGCGTTCTTTCAATCGACTAAATCTGGCGAAAGTTCTCCACGCTCCGCATCAAATTCTTCTCGCCCAGAGCGCAGAGAAAGCATAATTTTTTCTATGTCTCAAGCGAAGGTAGGGCGTCTTCCCACTCTTATGGGACAAGAGACGATGAGGTAAATTATTTTTTCGCTCTCACAAGCCTTCCACCACTAAAGCAAAATCAAAAAACGTCCCGTACTCACATTAGAATCTAGAGAGGACCTAGGTCTTCAACATGACAAGAATTCGGACCGGCACCCTTCCCCACCTTGTTAGACACAGTCCCTTGGATTCTCGGGGAGTTTCACAAATTCTGTCGGGATGCGAAACGCTTCTTGGGTTCTCTCGATAATTGGAAAACGTATGAACAGGATCACCATTCAATTTTTTTCGGTGGTTATCCGCTTTGCGATTTTCAAAAGTTCCCAAAATGCGGAAGAAAATTTAAGGAACCGCCATTCGTAGTCTAGAGTATGTATGGGATGAACGGATTTCCGACACGCTGATTTCCAATTCGTCGGGTTCCCATGGTTTATGGTGACCTGCTCTCCGCTTTCCGAAATCAAATTCGTTCCATTCCTCATATTCTCGAAAAATTGGATAAAAAATTGCGCAGCCTTCACTAATCCTGATTTGGGCGAAATCTTGACGTGCACCCGAAATTGCGCATTAACCTCCCCCTCCACCAAAAAAAAATCGTGTTTTTCATTGATGCATGTCTACTAAGGATTGTCGGTAATGCATGATTAATATATTTCGTTCGATATGTTAAGGAACTCTCTAAATTTTTCCTTGTTTGTGGACCTATTTGTCCGACCTATTTTCCTTAGAGGTTTAGATGGAGATCTTGAAATGGTTTCCATATCGGAGTAGAATTTCGGTCCACAGTTGCAGAAAACCGCAGTTGCAGCGCGCAGCTCGAAGATAGCCATTGCTGGAACGAAGATTAATCGTGTCGGGATCTCGTGGTTCTAGCGTAGCTGTGAATGTCTGCAATTGCAGACCGGAGTTTCACTCCGATATGGGCAGAACGACAATTTGACTTCACATATGAGTTAAACTTCTTGGCTCTCTAAAGAGGCTCTGAGAGTGACGTCGGTGCGAAATTCGCTGTCGCAGGGCTTGTACAAAAGATGGGGAGTGCTACAAAGTACTGCGTAGCACTCCCCATCTTTTGAACAGTCCCTGCGACAACGAGTTTCGCAGCGACGCCACTCTGGAAGCCCCTTATCGGTTTCAAACTTCGCATCCCTCTCTGGTGGATGTTTTTTTTTCAGAATTTTTATCCAATAGGCATTTGACATCTGGGGCCGGCTTCTCAACGTTTGGTTGGGTTTGGGTTGGCGCACGGTAAGTCTGACCGAATCTGCTGGGTTGGTTAGCGAGCTACCAGCCTCCTGCGCTTGGTAGCGCTGACCCACTTACCAACCCAGCGGCGCGTGGGTTGGTAAGTTGATGAATCGCTCAAATCGCATTGGGTTGGTGGGTTAGGGGCGCTAACCGTGGGTTAGCACGTTGATGAATCCGGCCCCAGATATGCGAATCACTGTGAATTGCTGTAAGCAAGCAAGTTTTCAGTGATATAAAGTTTAAGAGTGAATTAAAAGAAGTTCAATTTTTGGCCGGTTTTTGTTGATAACTGAGAGTGGATTTGTTTAGCACGAAAAAAGCTAGACGCTTGAAAGTTCTCGTACCTCGGCTACTTTCTCCGGTGACGGATTTGGTTACATGTGCTTCCTGTGGATCTTTACACCAAAAGGATACAATTTGTGGTGAATGCTATCAAAAAGTGAGTTCGCAGTTAGCTGTTTATTCGATGCCGAAGGTAGCACTGATCACTGTCAATAAAGGTTCGTCAGTTGACCAATGAAATAAAGCGGAAAATGATGGCATATAATCCATACAAGGGAGAGAGACAAGACAAGCAGGTACGCCTAGACTGCTTACATTAGCAACTCTTATATTAGATGTAGCAAAAAATATTGATTTCCTGGTGTCGAAGTTCTTTTCCAGGTTTTCGTACGGTTTTCTGATGACGTAGTAGAGGACGGTGTCGTGAACGGAAAAAGGGTAATCGAAATGGAAAAGGAGAGGCCCACATGGTTCAAGAAGCTGTTTTGAGCCGTTGTTGTTAACATGATGCAAATTTTAGGCGACTTTTTCGCAGTGAATAGGATTAGTTCATTATGTTTTTATTTGGCAAGAAATATAGAGTAGCGACACTGTATATGACGTTTTCCCAATGTTGATCAGGATACTATTGATAGTGACATCTGGCATAGATGTTTTCAGACTATTTGACAATTACCTGTTAAAATTCGTTGTTTTTGTTCGATTGTTCATGTGAACCTAACTCGGACATTCGCTGGGTCCGACGCCAGCTCGAACGGGGTGCATCCCCAGATTTCTGTCGGGTCGGACCCTTTAGCATTGTTCCTCCACGTAGTCCCAAAAAAGAAGACATTGGGGGAGAGTAAATTTCATCTCTCCCCCACGTCGTTTCAGTTGGAAGAAGTGAGGTGCGAAAACGGAAAGGGGCTCTACCCGGCAGAAATCTGCACTCGGACCCGTTGAGTTTCTAAGAAGATGAATAAATGGTTACTTTAAAGCGCCAGTCATTCAAGAGCCGTCTTCATTTGTTAGTTGAACAAAAATCTGGACTGGCTGAAAAGCACTGTCGCTGCCGAAGAGGACAGTTTGTGAAACAAAGTATTGAGGAAATATCGAAAAGCCTCATTCCGAAACGGGCAATGTCACTAGGAGTTCATGCTCACGCTCAACAGGGTTAGTAAAAGCACTTTATACACAACCTTAACAAATATATTGTTACGGTGTGGAAACAGGTTCTCACAACCGCGATTCCCCAGACGTATGAAGATTTTAAAAATGACCGCTTCGCTTCTACGATTGTGATAATGAGGAATGAACGCGATTGCGCAGATCCACAACGAAAAAGCGGTTATAAGTGCTGGTACTGTCTTTGGAGTAAGCCAGCACTGGTTTAGAGGACCGGCACGAAGTTCCGCGGGTAACCCTCCCTTGCATTATAGCTGTGAGAGATCTTGCGTGATCCCGGATAACTCTTGCTTCGTTGGTAGTATTATTTGTCATTCATTTTTAACGAACTTGGCTCAACTAGGCCATTTATGGATGAAATGGTTCACTCCCTGCGTAGCAGAAAGTAGGGTTTGTGCGTTTTTTAAGTGCTCTGCGGTAACATACTGACCAGGGACTCTCGCATGACTATCCTTGCCATTTCAAAGGCGAGGGATTTTAGTCAGTTCTGACCCGGTTTTTGAGAAGTTGGACTCGGTTTTTGCTACGGTCATCAGCGGAAGAAGGTATAGCTGGTCAACGTTCGTATTTACAACTGAATTAATCTTCGTAGTTCATGGATGTTTTTGGCTCAAAATTTTCAATGAAGGTTAATTGACGGTCTGAGATTGAATACTAAGTCGGTTTCTTCCTTTTCATAAAAATGCGGTGGGGATCCATGCGTTACAAATTTGAAAATACTAGAAGCCTCTAATTGTTTGTTGAGTGCCTTTTTCACAGTGTATGATTCTGGAATCGTTTGAGAAAAGCGCTTCAGATCTGACTCAAAATTTCCCTATGAAGTCTTTTTGAGGTGCTGATCACGAATCTGATGTTCATTTACACTTTTTAGGGTATTTAACGTGCTTTGATCTCTTCCCATCGAGAAAAAAATTGAGTACAAAATGCGGTAATCGACGATCTCCAGAATGATTCGATAGATAACGCCCAAAAGAGAAAAGAAGAAGGATGTAGAGGAGTAAGAAGTTGATAAAGTCCGTTTCGCCTCTACCCGCAGACGAACCTTACCAAACAATTCTGCCGAGGCTCCTCAGTGAGGAACAGAATTGTCGATGAGAAATAAATGAGAAAGCTGAGCCACAAGCGGAAATTGTTAGCAAGAATAATGAAAGGAAACTGAGTGAGAAAGAAGAGGCGCGGAAAAATGGAAGAACAATGAAAGTCCAAAATGGGGAAAGGTCAGGTCCAAAATCAATGTGGAATCAATAAAGTCGTATGGTGTAGGTCGTTCAACGATAGCAGTAGCTGGAATAGAAGAGGATTCGAGACTTTAGTGTAGGTAATATTCGAATTTATAGAATAGCAAAGACAAGTTCTTTAACATGATTGTAATCATCTGGCAAAAGGAACTTATATGAAATTTTTTTGTTGCGATAGATGCATTTGACTATGTTAACGACAATAAATTCTGAAGAGTATCCATTGTTTAATAGTGAGTTTTTCAATTCTTTCAATTTATCTATGAAAAACTTCACCTCAGAGCAGACATTGGCTATTCTCAAGGCCTCTGTGTAAGTTGTTGAGGCCTTGATGATAACAGAAACTGCAGAATCTGATTGTGGGAACTTCTTCACTAGGAAATCAAAGTCATCTGTTTTATTGTATAAATTGGTCAAAATTGCATTATTATCTATTCTTATATTGATATCTAAGTAATTAGTATGAAATTCATTCATGTGAGTTCTTTTAATCTCTAATACATTATTATAAACAGCTGCTAACAAATCTTCAACATATTGATCATTTTGTTGTGAATAACCAATAAGTCGTCCATATATCTAAATGGCTCCAATAGAAAAAGACTTTCTAGGTGGGTTTTCTGGAGTGCTGAACACGAATTCGCAACCCGCTTATCGATCTTAGGTAGGTTACGGGGGGTATACGGTAGTTTGGTCTCATTCTCAGGCTTTGCTCGAAACTTCGTTGTGGGGGTTAACTGGCAAGCTGAGCACGAATTTGTGGTCCGTTCGTTGATATGCGCAATACTAAAGGCAACATACACGCTCGTAAACGTGCTTGAGATAACTACGGAAATAGAATGGTATGGCTCAGAACACAACGCCTACGCATTTTGAAGCGTCAAAAACGACCCCCAATGACGCTGCATGAGTAAAAAGTTGGCCCCGCCCCCGTATTTGCGTCCTTCTCTAAAATAGAGGTGTTGGGCCATTCCCACCGTCGGCGACGTTTGTCGTTGATAGAATTGGTATACAATAGGTAAACCACATACATACATCGACAACGGTGAGAATGGCCCATCACCCCTGTGTTTGAGGAGGACGCAAATACGGGGGGCGGGCCAACTTCTTACTCGTGTAGCGGCATCGTGGGTCGTTTTTGACGTTTCAAAATTCATAGGCGTTGTGTTCTGAGCCATATGATTCTATTTCCATAGTTATCTCAAACACTTTTACGAGCGTGTGTGCTCCCTTTAAGGTATGTTACGCACACTAAATAGCAAAGCTGTCTACCGTAACCTACAGAAAACCACAGAGTATCCAGAAACAGACCACAGATTCTGGTTCAGCGCCCTAAATAACCGCCCAATAAATTTTTAGTCTAGTTTGAAGTAATTATTGCGAACATTTCAAAAATTGGCTGATGAGCAGCACCCTTACCTTCGCCAATATTTAAAACACTAATAACTTCGTTCAGAGTCGTCCGCAACAATATCCGATTTTAGATTCGTAGATTTTGATCCAGAATTCAGAACAGGAAACATTCCTCAACTTTTAAATGGTGGGGCTGGCCATGCGAGGTTCCCTAGTGAGATTCGAACTCCGAGGCATTTCTACAAAGCCCTTCTGTTCGGCCGACGACCCAGTTGTGGGCTTTGATCATGGCTTCTTCTTCTATCGTGCAGTCACGAAGTAGGTCTTGGCTCAGAAATAGGTCTACTGAATTTGAATTTAATAGGTCTCTTCGGACAATTGAATAAGTGCGCAGTATTGTGACCACAGTCCGGGCAAGCCTTGGGTATGCTACTGTCGACCTACATAGTTCACGTGAGACACCAAACTCGTTGGGTGCCTACAACCTGCTGTGCGGAAGTGTTCCGTTGCCGATTCCGTATTTCCGACGTTTTTTGGGTTGTACCGTTCTGTTTCCAACTCTTCAGCCCGGAAACGGAAGAAACAGTGCTGCACGGGCGATGGGCCTGGGTCTAGGCAAGTGTGTTTGAAGGCATCTTGAGGAGCTGAAAATCACTTAGGATTTCTTGAGTTTAATCAAATATCTGAACCTGGCTCGAAATTTCGGGCTTCTGAATTTGCGCCCCTCTAGGAGGACGGCACAAAATAGGCGTGGCAGGAATCTGACCGCTTTTTGGTGTTTCTTTGAAACGTTTTTTCTTTTGAAAATCAATGGTTTTCGTGGGGCCTTCCGCTAAAGTTCTCTTATTCGTTTGTAAACCTACACAATAGCGGTGAAAATCGAGAAACGTTTTTTTTGCACGTGCAGCTAGTCCTCCACGAATGTTTCTGAGCGGAGAGAGATGGGGTAGGCCACGGGCAACGGCACCGCGCTAGAGACAAATCTCTCAATCCCAATGGTCAACGCTCGCAGTGTATTTCCCTTTATTGGGGTAACTCAAAGGTCAAACTTTACATTTATGAGATTTTCAGAATCCTCTGTCAATATAATTCGCCGCCACGTAATGTTACCGTTTTTTCAAAACTATCGATTTGATTGGTTTTTATTTGTAAGAGTCGACAAAAGACTGTAAAAGTGGCTCCAATCGATGGAGGACTAAAGAATCACTACAGGTTCAATTTGGCCACTGATTTCTTACTGTAAGGTTTAAAATATAATCTAAAAAGTCGCCGGATTAGCCTTGAACACGCAACGCGGCCGACTGCGTTCATCTACATCTGATGCAGCCTGAATTCCCCTCTGGCGTAAGTCGGTATACTGCTTCAAAGGGCAGCTACATACACTGTTTTTCAAAACACCCTTTTCGGATTTTTCAGCAGCGAGGATTCGAGATAGTGGATTGTCTCATAGTGATTTTATGGACTTCGAGATTTTAATTAGTTTATTTACTAAACCCAAAAGTTATCGAATGAGGGTTGCAAGCCATGAGGAACGACGAAACGTGAAAATGAGACGACCCATAATTTCGGTCTTTTCCGTTTTCGGCGTTTTTGGCCATTCTTATTCCGTTTCCGAGAGTCTTGGAAAAGAACTTCTCACAGCCCTGTTTACAAGGCAGCAAGGTGAGGTGCATCTGGCTCGCCTACCGGGCTGAGACTCGTAATCACAGACTTGAGGCATCACTGTTACTAGAATGGAATTAATAGCCACTTTTTCAATTACTGTGCTTCTCTGGGCCAAATCCCGGTCCGCTATTGCGTCTCGACACGCTTCGCGGCCGCACGCTTCCGAGTCGGAAGAGTTTCCAGCGCCGCTGCAGTCGATTTGTTGACTCTAGGTGGGTTTTGGAAACTGGAAGCTGAGAAAAATTGAAGAAAACTGGTTAAAAAAACCATCGAGTCGGCTTTGGCGCTAGAAACTCTACCGACTCGAGCGCGTGCGGCCGCAAAGCGTGTCGAGACGCAATTGCGGACCGGAAATTGGCCCAGATAAGCACAGTAAATGGGCGTGCTCCTCGCGCAACAGAAAGAGGCGTTCTTGTTAAGAGCCCTGCCATCTTTTAAGATTGAGCTTATTTGAGGGTTAAGCTGTTTTATGATATTTATATGCAACTGCTGGACCTGGAGTTGACAGTGCAGGCAGTGATACCCGGGCTTTCTCATGAAAGTGCTCGATTGGCAACTTCCTAACACACCCGGTGGCGATTCTAAGAGCAGCGTTTTGCGAACCCTGCATTTTGCTGCAGTCCCACATCACACATAACATCGGCATGGACCCTGAGGAGACTTTGCGTTCCCTATTGGAAGTTGGCGCAAACTCGGTGCACCTACATATGTTATAGCATATGGCACCGAGTTTGCGTCAACCTTCAACAGTGAACACGACGTCTCTTCCGGATCCATGCCGACGTTACGCTCGTTTACATCATTGAGGCGAGAGCACCCTACATAGATTACTTTGGAGCTCGACTCCACCGGGCTCCATAGTTGGCCTGAAAACACTAATTGACGCAGAATTCGATAAAGATTTAAAGGCAGTGTTCACGATTATTTTCGTCCTCGAGTTTTTCCCATAAAACAATGCGTTCGCCCCCAAGTACTACCAAAATTACGAAGAAACGGTGAGAAACGCATTAAAACGTCGTATTTTAGTGACATTATTCTATTACATGGACTAGTTGCCCGGCTGAATAAACATGTTCGTGGTGGTTGTCACCGGTGGAAAATTAGGTCAACCGGGAATAGAAGAATACTTTATGCAAAGCAGGATTAGGTAGTGCCCTAAAGAAAGGGCGGAGCAATAGAGAGTAGAGAATTGCAAAGGACGGGTCCACTAAAGATTTCATTGTCAAAGCAAACACTTCCTGTGATACTTAAGAGGCCGGGTGATACTTAAGGACTTCGTGAACTTCTGGCGCGTTTTTCTCAATTTCTACGTCATTTTAGTTCTACCCGGGGCCACTTAATCAATATAGCGAATAATCTCAAAATTGAAGATTATCGTGAACACTGCCTTTAAATAACAGCCTTCATCATGCATCTGTCTTCAACGGCTAAAAATCATGAACAAAAAACTGGCATTTGCAAATCGAGTTCGATTCGGAGTTCTGGAGATAAATTTTTCATTCCTAAAACACTATTCGACGTTGAATTTTACGCAGCCTCCAAAAAACGACCTTCTCTGAATGATGCGACTTCAACTTTGCAGACCCCTTATGATAGATTGCTGATTTGGAACGAACGTCAAACTTGTGGAACTGATTTCTCCTTCAAGGTGGGACGATTTCCCAACCCTGTAGTACGAAGAATATCAGTATCATAGTTTCGCAGAACAAGTCCAGGAGTCGTATTCGCCATCAACCCGCCGGGGAGTCGAAGGGTAGATGAGGTGAAATTTTAGTACAAAATGCGCGCTCCACGGCCACCTCTCGCCTCCCTTGGCTTCCCTCGCGACCACCGGAATTTTTCGAATCGCATAGCTCAAGAATGGTCGCTTCGCGATGGAATCTTTATCTTTTCGCAGTGATATCGATACGTAACACAGTTTGCATTTCCATCTTCCATGGTGTAAGATGGGTTGATCTGCTCCTCTGCCGCGCGCGGTATCATCCCTTCCGCTTCCCTTCGACTCCCCTTGGCGGGTTGTTGGCGAATACGACCCCAGAATAAGGGTTCCTGATTGTGTTAAGCGATTCAGTTTTGTCAGGATTCGCCATAGCAACTTTTATAAACTATTATCGCACGACGAAGTTGTTTGTGCAATCGTTTGATAAATTTCGGTAACTTTGCCTCGTTTTACCCAGTCAAATTTACTGTGTTTCTCTGGGCCAAATTCCGGCCCGCAATTGCGTCTCGACACGCTTTGCGACCGCGTGCTTCCGAGTTGGAAGAGCTCCCAGCGCCGCAGCCGCCGATCTGTTGATTCTGGGTGGGTTTTGGAAACTGGAAACTAAACAAAATTGGGGAAAACTGTATAAAAAGCCACATCGAGTTGACTTTGGCGCTAGAAACTCGACTGACTTGAGTGCGTGCGGCCGCAAAGCGTGCCGAAACGCAATTGCGGACCGGAATTTGACCCAGAGAAGCACAGTATGTGATTGCGAACATAGGACATTAAAGGCAGGGTTCTCGATAAAATCGGTCGTAGAGCTATCCCCATGGAATTGTAGATCTGGCCATCACAAAAGCGAAAATGAGTGAAAAACTGGAGAAAAAACGCTCAGGAACAAGTTATGGCTTGGTGTCCTCCCGCCCCCAAATATCGAGATTTGTGTAAAACCCTGTTTTGTCAACTTTTATTTTGCTTCTAAGCTGATTTCTAAACTTTTCTGAAGACTACTGATTACTTTGATAGCAAAATAAATGGCGGATAAGCAAGCATTAATAAAAATCGCGTTAATTAGGGGGCCGGCCGACACCGGTAATTAGCCGTTATACCTTGTTGTTGTGCGTTTTTCCCCCGAACTTCCGTGTTTTTTCACTTATTTTCACTTTTGTGATGGCCAAATCTACATTCTCATGTAGAGACCTCAGAAGTCGTTTTTATCGCGAACCCTGCCTTTAAGAAGGACACGAATTTCGGTTTTTCCGGAAACTTCCGGTTTTTACACGAAAATTGCTCGTCTTTTCCGTTTTCAAAGTTTTTCTCACATGCCTGCTCCCTAGAGTAGAGCCTCGACTTCCGCCCGGTTGCTCTCGGGGCTACTGCGGTGCCATGATGAGGGTTTGAGAGACGCGGGGTTGTTTCTTCTTTGAGTGATAAGGTGCTGGCTACATGATACTGTGGGCCACAAATTGCTTGCTTTGAATCAATATGAACATTTTCTTTTCGACTTTCCGCCATGTACTCCTCAAACTCAAGAGAAATCAAAAAAAGTCATGCTATCAAGCCAGGCTTGGTACTTTTTGATGAAGAGTTAGCAGATGTATTAAGCAACCGAAACCTGCCTCCTAAAACTGAAATTGCGGTTATTGCCGCCATGATGATCATTTCGAGAAAAGGAGATTGTCGCTTCGTTTCTCACAATAGCAATGCCTTCTCTTAGCTGATACGCGAATGACTTTTATGTGTACAAATTACGTGCTTTTTTCACTTGAGCGAGATAATACGAATTAAAAAAGTGCTTACATTCTAAAAGTTCTCCATGAACCCGAAATGCTAGCTCAAAAAGGTGGGAGTATTTTTTTTTCTGAAAAAATGAGCAAATTTTTCTATACTACAGAGATTCAGGCGATAGAAAATGTAAAACCAGATCGAGATCGGAAAAGGCAGGTTAAACTGTGAAAGAGAAACCTTGTGGGTAAAGAATGAATGCTTGCGTCTTCTGCAAAACTAATTTTGCAGAAGACGCAAGCAGGAGTCGAACCCGCAATCCCAGCCCCCCCCCGTCGTTTACAATTCCATAGCATTATCCTTTCGACCTTCTCCGCTCCCTGATTTCGGCAACTTCAATCAAGTGATTAGAGGAGAAGAATGCACATTGATCTAATAAACGGCTCGTTTTACAAATGAGCCAGAATAAAACCATCAAACCTTGTATAGGGCAATTTTATTGTAATTAAATTTGTGCTGAGCACATGGACACACTGTAGGATGTTACAGCTAGTTTTGATTTTTTTTCTATTTTTTGGTCTATTAGAAGGCCCGTGGAGAGAATACAACATACATTATTGTTATTACTCTGTCCATCCTCCACAACTTTCGGAAAAACTTTTTTCAAGACGCCTCCTTTCCCGGGAAGTACTCCCTTCTTGGGGCCAAAATGTATCCGTAATATAGCCACAATCGCAAAGTAACAGGCGCAGCCAGCTCCGCCTTCATTTTTACTAGATTAGTGAGGGGAAATGGCTGTCCTGCCAACCCCGGTGCCAAGGAGAAGGAACTTCTTAGGTCCGTCAGCAATTTCGATAACCTATGAGGTTTTTATTATGCATGTTGCTTTTGTTCAAACCATTTTCACCGAATTCAATTATGCTGACGCATAAAAGCAAGGGGACTTTAGTCCACTTGCTGAGCTCCGATCAGAAATGTGCGGCAAACCATTTTGAGATTTCGACAAACGGCGATCGGCAAGAAAATCCCAAAAACGGCTGGCAAACAGCAAACGGCAATCGGCAAACGGCAAGAAACCTCATCCCTTAGATTGGCCCGGAAGTTATTCATATGTGCCGCTCTACTTTTTTTCCAATACCTATGTCAACAATCGAGTGATTCTAATTCAAGGGAGTAGTTTCATTTCAAGACATCAGATGAACAAAAACAAGACATAGAGGTACCTCATGAAAATCAAAGAAGTCGCCGCTGTCGCTTAGGCTCCTACAGGCACCAAAGCATCACTATCGCGGAGTCGCAGCGGCAATGTCGTGGCGGCTCCGCGATAGTGCCGCTGCGACTTCGCGGTAGTGCCGCAGCGGCTTCGCGGTAAAGCCACTGCGGCTCCGCGGTTGTGCAACTACGGCTCCGCGGTGGGGCCGCCGCGGCTCTGCGATCGGTAGCCGTGCTCTGACAAAACTAGAACCGACGGCGAGTAACTCATATGAAATGAGTCATAATACAACTGTGTGGTGATCTGGCGTCAAGTTCGCGCAAAACTGCAACATAACGCAAGATGACAGAGAAAATGGAAATAGATTATGAACGACGAAAAAGATGAATAGCTTTAGAAAAAGTTCTCCGGAGGACTTTTTCGAGAACTATCCATCTTTCTCCTCATTCACGTATTAGTTACAATTTCTCTCTCAGCTCGCGATAAGGGCACAGGACACCCGGAAAATTTTTCTTCAGATTCTATCCTTATCTTGGAGAGTATTACACTCTGATCACAATGATATTTCTGAAATCTTCCAAGGCCGTCTAATAAGGGAAATATGGCTCCTTGCAAGTGTCTGTGTTTTGAGGGCAAAAATTTGGTGGACGAGTTGTCCCAGGTCTGTATTTCTCTTGATTCGCAGTCGCGGCACGAGAGCAAAACAGGATGAGGAGATAGATCAGAAAGGAAGTGAAGAATGACGACTCGGTTGAAAATTATCCATCCATCTAGCCGCTATTGAGATCGAAAATCAGGAAGGGGGCCGGGCCTGTGGTAGTGGCTGGAGGGGGTTGGGCCCGTGGTGGTCGCTTATACATATTTCGCTTATTCGGAGGATTCGAGATCTGGCATTTGGCACGTGTTATATAGGAGGTCTTCCACACAATTACACGAAAATCTTAAAATTCATATCTTAGGGTGTACTGTGCCTTTAAGTTGAAGTTTTGCGCGAACTTACTGCAAGCTGAAAAAAGTTCAAAATAATTATTCGAATTTTTTTTTCTAAATCAATATTTTTTCGAGAAAAGACAGAATGAACCATTTTTGGGGGGTATTTTTTTACTTATGCGTATCTAGTGTCTCATAACGTGGCATGCGAGTGCGTAGTCTCAGAAATGTCCGGTCCCTTTCCGGGAAACCTTCAAATAAAAAGCTCGCGTTTAGCGGCAGTTTACCGCGAACTTACCGCGAACTCACTGCGAATAACTCGTGTTTTCAAACAGATTTACTACCACCCCAGATAACTCAAAACCCCGGATAACGATTGAGCGAACAACGGATAGTCGGATTACCCCGTGTGCTCACATAGCCGCGAGCATAGGCGACGTTTCCTCATAATGTGTTTTGCCGGAAAAATAACAAAAATTTCGGCAAGACCTCGCGCGCAAGGGATTTCGGACCTCCCCCGCTCAAAAACAGCGGGTGAGATCCGGAATTTTCGTCTGAGTACTCTCTTATACTATACTGGTATCTCAATTGAGAAGCTCCATAAACTACTCGTTTAGATTTCGGACAATTGCGCGCCCGGGTGAGGCCTCCCGGGCGCTTAGACGTCTCAGGCACTCGAGGGGGGCAAGCCTCGTTCATTTTCGCTCAGGGGGGCCAGCCTTGAACCGTAATTGTGGGCGGAGATTCGAGGGGGACGGCGCTCCGACCACCGTTGAGCCAGCCCTCTGCACCGCGTTGCATGATTTGCAAATCGAGCAGGTTTTTCAACGGTGGAGCACACAATCTCAACAATCATTTCCGTCATTAGTTTCAGCACTTCATTATTATTCTTCTGCTTTCACAACCTGACTCAGAATTCCGTTTCTTCCTTCTCAGTAGATTGAAGTTATCTATTCATTTACGTTGTGTTCAGGGCACTATTCCACCTGCTGAGGTTTTTGTTAATGGGATCTTCGTCGTCTTGCCGAGATGAAAGAAGGCAACTCCTCCAAAATGATCTGATTGAACTCCATGGAAGACGGGTTCGAGAAGCTATCAGCTCATCAATAGGTATTTTTTACCGTTCCTTCGCAGCACCTAACCACCAGTTAAAACTTCGATTTTCAGGGCACGATGTGCGCGTTTACAAGTGCGCCTTTCGTTGATGGTGGATGTAATTAGACAGCTCAGGAGGTAGTTCCTTTGCAGTGAAGTTTGTTATGCAGTCTTTCTGATGAAGATTTTTCCATTGCAGGATTACGTAACTTCGGGACCGCACGAGGAACGATTGAATGCAAAGGCAACGTTGAACCTGCGGAACTTTGGCATCTACTCGCATCGTTATGCTGTAACATGTTGTTTTTCTTTCCTCATATATCTGCCACTTTATTAGTATCCTATTGTGTGGACATCTGAACCGTGAAAGTTGCGACTTTTGTGTTTTTTTTTTCTATGTGAGGTGGTTTCCACAGATTACTGTATCTTCAGATTCGGCGATTTTCATAAACAAAGACTGTGTGTTAGCAAAGGTATTACAGTGAAATGAAAAAAAACGAAGAAGATTGAGGAAGCCGCCTCGCTTTGTAACTATGTACGTCTGTGAACATTCGGGTAGACTACCATTAAAATGAGGAGTATTCTAATTACTGTTATAAATTTTCATGGTTCTCCAGTGTTTCATCAGTATAATAAAGTTAGAAATCATCTTGAATGGCGAGGAAACGGCGAGAACGGAGCAAATCCTAGGGTACCAAAAATATTGGCTTTGGGATGACCCGCGGAACCACTGAGGCTGAGAACCGGGGAGGATGGTCCCACCGCGATGAGACGATGGGGGCGCCAGCCTCATTTCACTGGCGCGCCAGCCTTGTCATGGAAGGAAGGCTGGCGTCCTGGTGGAAGGGAGGCTCGCCCCCCTCGAGTATCTGAGGTGGTGTCTAACCTCTTACGTGTAATTGCAGACACGACTTCATAAATGACGCTCGTCATATTTTTGCGCACTTTGATCCTTGCAAATCTCACGTCATTTAATGCCTGAAATAAATGTATTCGAATGTTTTTCTCTTTTCTGTTGTCTTCCTGTATTAATTTTCTGTAGCTTTGGTTCATTACGAATAAGATTTTTCTGGTTTTCATTGCACGCCGTTCATAGAAAACGAACGGGAAAACGCATTGTTGGGGCTTTACAAATGTTTAGCGGAGCTTACGCAACGAAGATGTGGGGGGGGGGGGGTTGCATTTAGTCATCGCACTTGGCCACGCTCATTTTGCCTTGCCTCCGAGCAACTTAGCACCAACCCGGGGTTTTCCTCCCACTTTCGAAATCAGAGAGGCGTATTGGCGCGAAAACATGGGTGTGACCAATTGGTCACACTTAAGTGCTCCCCCTGCCCTCGCTGTGCGACCGCTGACGGACAACTAATCCCTGCGACTGTTTTGAACCAGCGTAAAACTGAATTTTTTTTAACCCGGTCACGACCACGTGTGTCACTGGTAGAACACGCGCTGACTATGTACATGGGTGCGAGAAGACTGGGGATTTTACCCAAATTCGCAAGGTAAAAAGAGGTGGTTCAGTAGATTCATGTCGCAACGTGGTCAGAGACGTTCCTGGACGGCATCATCTGATTGAACAACTTGAATGAGATACTGACACATAGCCGCACAACCCTCTTTACCGTTAGTCCCGCTCACCAGGTGAGCGGAGGTGAGGTCGTCGAGGACGATAGACTACCACTTCCGACCGCGTGTCCCACCGGCGGGACACCCTTTTCAAAAATCGATTTCTCCGCCACAAGAAATTACTTTAGACCCTGCACATGATCAATGTTTTGACACAAGACGTTGAAGCTAGGACTTTTTCGGGTGGTGGCCATCGTGTATCAACACCCCCGAGGAGGCGGGAGAAACGGGGGAGGCACGAGGTTCCTGAATGGACGCAACGCGGGGCTAGACCGTGTTGCGTCCAATCAGGAACCTCGCTCCTCCCCCGTTTCCCCCGCCTTCTCGGGGGTGTTGATACACGATGGCCACCACCCGACTTTTCAGGCGTCACCGTCTACCGTTATAGACAATCGTGGCGGGACCGCTTCGCCATCAATAGTCAGCAAGCCAAGAGAGCGAAGCAAATGCTCCAGAAAATGACTTGCGACAACGAATACGGGGTTTTGGGCCCCTTTTTTGTTTCGCAGCAGTTCATTAGTTACTCAGATATCGATAAATCGAATAGGCCATAAGTATAAGGCTGCAATATGGACCAAAACAGGTTAGTGAGCGGAAACTACACATGCTCAACAGAATGTACCCTTATTTAGCAAAAAAAGTGATAAAAAACTTGTGCTCAGCATCGAAGCATACTTTTCTGAGTGAATTTCCGGTTAATTTAGGGTCACTGTCGTAAGCATCCTTATGCACCTACAGTTGACCGCAATGATAAAAGGACATGGTGCGGCTGCGGACTCGCACTAAATTACGGTAGAATCTGGCACTTTGCCAGATTTCGTCATCGATCGGCGCCACCCACCGTCTCTCTGCTCACGAGAATATCAGCTGTGGTGCCGATCGATGACGAAATCTGGCAAAGTGCCAGATTCTACCGTAGTTTTAGTGCTAGTCCGCAACCGCACCATGTCCTTTTAACATTGCGGCCAACTGTAGGTACACACAATTGCCCGTAAATCAGTGTAAGAAACTCGAATTCATGTTAGGTTCATGCCAAGGAGAAGTTTTATCAAGCTGTGTCATTCTCAATCAACAGAACAGGTTTGCAAGAACCTTGCCTTCGCTTTCGCGGCGGTTCGCTGCTCTTTGCTGTGTCTTGGCTTGGTGGCAGTGAATTTTCAGGTGGTCCCGCCACGATTGTCTGTAACGGTAGACGGTGACGCTTGAAAAAGTCCTAGCTTCAACGTCTTGTTGTATTGACCTTTTCAAGACTTGAATAAAAATCTCGTGGTCCATCAGTAGGTCAAATGCAACAGTTTATTCAGACTTTTCTAAGATCAGGTGGGCTGGCGTGGAAGAAAAGTCAGTTAACCCCGTTTTGGTGTTGAGTAATTGTTTCTCGATAACGAAAGCGTATCGGAAGCTCAAACTCTGATGCTGTTCGATTATCGTTGCCAGCTTCAATATACAACAGACACAAACAGTGAAAGCAATTACTCGTGGGACGCTGTTCAAACCAGCGTGTCCCATCGGTGGGACACGTTATATGGTGACGCAATATTGCACAAGGTCTTCTTCTTCTTCTTTGCAGCCACAGAGAGGGGTTCTGTCATAGGTTCAGAAACTCGGCCACTAGCACTGGGTTCGTCCACAGATCCATTGTCGTCAATGTAGTCGGTCTTTTCGGGCAATTGAACAGGTGCGCAGTAGTATGCCCTTGACTACCGCAATCAGGACACTCGTCAGGTTTGCTGTTGTCAATCCTATGCAAGTATGACATAAGCATGGGGGAGTGTCCACAGCGTAACGATGCAAGGGTGCACCTGGCACGCCTGCCAAGTTCCATCTCTGTCTCGGAGACCTTTGGAGGTCCGACTCCAGGATGGAGTTTATGGCAACTCTGCTCAAGTGTTCCTTCACGAAACGGGTATGCTCCGCGCGCAAGAGACGGAGGCGTTCTTGTTGTGCTTCAGTCCATCTCTGCACATCTACTTTCGACGGAGCATCAGCGAAAGGCTTTCTGATACATCTCTCTCTCACCGGGTTTAGTACTCTTCGCGAAGGATGATTCGGCTGCTTCACGATGTTAATGTACATTTGTTGCGCCTGGAGTTGGCAGTGGTCTCTAACTGGCAATATGCGAGCTTCGGCATGTAAGTGCTCTATTGGAGAGCTTTTGGAACAGCCTGTTGCAATTCGCAGAGCACAATTTTGGACGCGCTGCAGCTTGGACCAAGAGGTGTCCGACACGATGTGCTGCCAGACTGGCGCAGCATACTCCAAGGCGGGTTGCACAATAGCCTTATACGTGGTCAGGATCGTTTCTTTATTGCATCCCCAGGACGTTCCACCGAGAGCACGCAGGACGTTGAGTCTTGTTTTCACTGTGGCTTGCTTCTGCTCAGTGTTCTTATGAAACTTCAACGAAGGATCCAACACGAGTCCAAGCAGCTTGGGGAATCGGGTGGCCTGCAATTGAGTTTCGTCCCATTTAACCATAGGATGGGCACTGTGCTCTGCATTATCAGTGGAAAAGACGGTGACGGACGATTTGGAAGCAGAGACTGTGAGCATTTTGCGATCGAAGAAACATTTCAACTCGATCAAGCAGTCATTGATCTTACTGGTGGCTACCTTAATGTCGCGATCTCGGCACAGAATAGTAATATCATCCGCGTATGCAACGACCTTGATGTCTTGAGGGGGAACGGGCAGATCTTCTAGATATAAACTGAAAAGTGCAGGCGATAAAACTCCTCCTTGAGGGACACCAGCGGCGATGGGGATGCTATTGGAAACATGTCCCTGGAATAGCACATTTGCCCGACGTCCTTTAGTGAAGGCAGTTATCCACCGCTTCTGCCATGGCTTGATGGTAGACTTCAACAGACTCTCTGATAGTAGGCCTAGATTGACAGTGTCAAATGCCTTTGTTAAGTCGAGGGCCACACCAACAGTACGTTGGGGTTTGATGGCATTGAAGCCGTCCAGCACATAGCTCACAATTTCCAACAAGGCCGTAGTGGTGGAATGTAATTTACGGAAACCATGTTGGTGCTGCTGTTGGCTGTTGTGCTCGGCAAGCTCCTCCACAACCAGTTTTTCGGCAATTTTGGCGATGGGTGAGAGCAGACTGATTGGCCGGTACCCTTTAGCCGTGGATGAGTGACTTTCCCGGCTTCGGCAGTGGAATGACAGGAGCCACGTTCCAATTTTGGGGTAAAATGCATGTACGAAACGATGTATTTATGACGTCAGCAATAAAGGGCAGTAGTTCACTGGGCAGTCTCTTCAGGACTGCAGGGCTCAAACCGTCTGGCCCTAATGCCTTCGAGTTGCTCATCTCCTTTATCGCCTTCTCGACCTGTGCAGGCGTGACTGCATCATCTACATCCATGAGAGGCAACTTACGGAGGTCCCGCACAGTTATTCTGGTCTGTTTCACTCTTTTTGGTTCTAGTGATGAAAAAATGCTTCCCAAGAGCATTTGCGGCCTCCTTCCCTGATTTGAAGACTCCATCTTCAAACTCAATCGTGGAACTGTCGGCGGAGGTGAACTTTCCGGAGATCCTTTCAAGGCCTTCCACGTTGCTGCTGCATCATTTCTGAAGTTCATCTTCTCAGTGAACTTTTCCCAAGTTTCCTTCTTGTGCCTGTCAAGGTCGTTCCTGATCTCATCATCCAGCGCAGCGATGTCTGAGTCAAGATGATTTGCGGCTCTCTTTGCGTCCCTTGTCCTTATCTTCTGCAGTGTTTCCCTGGTGACATTGGGAAAGAAGGTCTTAACGCGGCCTTCAGGGATCGCAGCTTTCATAGCCTTCAAGATAGCATCAGATAGGTGGCGCTCCTTCTGGTGTACATCGTCATTCCACGGATAATCAGCCGCTTGGCGGAGCGCAACCTCCCTGAACAGGCTCCAGTCTGCAAGGCCTAAATTAAGATCAGAACGATGACAAACACCTGTATAGGGAGCAAGAGAGTTAGAGAGATCAATATCGACAAAGACAGGGATGTGATCGCTGGAAAGAGTTGTGGATGTCGACCAAGAGCAGGCATTAGAGAGATTGGAAGAGACGAGGGAGATGTCTGGGCTAGATGATCGGCCGTTGGCAGGGAGACGAGTGGGCTGGCCATCGTTTAAGATAACCAGATCGCACTCCTCCGCCCATTCTTCGACGCCACCTCCTCTAGCATCAGAATCAAGCGACGAGCAGAACGTTTGCGCATTGAAGTCGCCTGCAAAGACAATTGAGGAAGAAAGACAGCAGCCGTACAGCTGGTTGAGAAGGGGGATAGGATGGTATGTTGAGGGACAAGAGGAAGAAGGAGGGATATGTATATTAAAAAGAGAAAGTGGTGTTTTAAGAGGTAGATGGATGGGGAGTGCCATCCACTGGAGTGTTTGGAATAATGTGAGAGGGAAGAGAGGACAGAACAAAAGTAGAGACTCCGCCTCCTTGAGATGACCTGGGAGTATGATATGCAGTATAGCCCGGGATGTTTGGATGTCTAGAGGTAGCAGAGGGAGAGAGTTTGGTCTCCTGGACCATGATAACATCCGGGTGATGAGGACGGGCAAAGAGAGATAATTCAGAAAGCTTGGTCCGAAGGCCGTTTAGATTGATGTGTGTACAATAGATAGGGGCGGTTCGTAGATGAGGAATTTGAGTTACTGGAGGCGGAGCACACAATACAACGAAAGGAAGAATCGTGGTGCCTCACAGAACTGAGACCCGAACAAGAGAAGTGCACCCACCTTTCGCATCCAAAACATTGGACGCTGGTTCCATACCAATTGACATCTCTGCCGCATGTGGCACATGGGTACTTCTTCTTCTTCGCGGGTCCTGGATTCCTTTCGACGCCGGCCATTTGTAGAAGAATCCTCAGGAGAGCTGCAGCCAGCCAGCACCTCTCCCATGACAAAAACCCTCTCCGCGGAGGGATTGACGTCGGTTTGCACGGAGGTGATCTTCTTTCCTCCACACTGCCACGGCACGAACGTACGACATCTCGGCAGCTGCACAAGGTCCGAACGTGCACAGTCACCCAAAATTAGGTGTGGTCGTGAATGTGTTAAAGGATGCCCCCATACTTTGGAGCATTATTAGCTCTCAAGAGCTTTAACACCCATGTATGAATTTCGCCCACCCAGGGGTTTTAACGTCCCCCCCCCCGCCCAAAATTGGGGAAAGTATAGTATTCTCATTCTTGATCTCAGGTTTGTTTCCTCTGTAAGATTCAGTTGTGTAGTTTCAGATGCGGCTTTCCGCCGCGCAGTTATTCCGATGGACTTCTCCCATAAGAAATGTGGTTAATGGACGATGGACGACCACTCATTACACCATCAAAGTTCGTTCCTACACGATTTCGGGTTTTTTCTTGCTTCTCTTTACATCCACCTAAGAGTTTTGTTAAGACTATCGAATCAAAAATCCTCGCTGCACAGGTGACAGAGACCGTCAAACTGCTTACGTAAACAGGTTCGGCGTAGATCTAAATGTGATTGTGTGTAGCCATTTCAGGCTGAATTTGCGCCGTACCGGGGATTTAAACTGAACTTCCTGGGAAGAATGGAATATACTTGTGAATGAGGCTGCTTTTTCATTTTTTTGTTTGTTGGGTTCGCGTAGTGAGCGGAAATCTATCCCGAAATCGTCATTAATTTCTTTTATATATTCACAAGGGCTTGTCATACACCTCGATTTTCAGAAAACGTACTGGATTCTGTAGATGTAGTCCTGTGCTAAAGTTATCCGTGTTCGAAATTCCTTGAAACCTCAGGGGTTTACAGAGGGGGTAATTTAATAGCTCCACGGAGGAAAAAAGAGGTACCAGAAAGGCTACCAGGGTACGGCATGACGTGTAGACAAGGCCAATTTTACGCAGACCCCCTCCCTCCTAGGCAAAATTTTGGCGATTTTCTCAGACCCCCCCCCAGAAGCGTTTATTGCCAAAGTTTGTGACGGTTCTCTCAACCCCTACTGAAGCGTTAGTTGGTCAGTTTTTTAAAATGTAAATTGGAACCAGAGTAGTATAATTGAATTCTTTGTAAATAACTGAATAACAGTGCATACACCGTGTCCAGAATGGTTCTTTTAGTGCCCCGGCGGAGCTCAGACCCCCTATGTATATCCACACCCCACGCCGTACCCTGAAGGCAACGTTTGGAATATTCAGAAAAACCTGATCCCGATCTTGCTCGAAACCTTTCTCTATATGTTGTTTTTGTGCTGATTACAAACTTGAGGTCCTTTTATCGGTTCTTTATAGACTAAGGTAGTTCACGGTGGGTATAGGGTAATTTGGTAAATGTCTCAGTTTTAGCCAAAGACTTGAGGATTACCAGGATGGCGGTTTACGAATTTCGCGTTCATTAATAGATTTTCGGGGTATTATTGTGGGTTAGGTCAGTTAAAAAGCCCTATATCTACCGTATTCTACTGGAACCACCTCAAAATTTCGAGAAATAGACTTTAGATTCGTGTCCAGGATCCTGAATAACCACGACTGAAAAGTTTTGAACCAAATCCGTTACAATTTTTCTGAACGCCCTAAAAATTGCCGGTTGCCCGTGTACCCTTACATTTTTGTCCAACGAAGGATATTCGTCCTAACACGGTTCAGAAAAGTCTCCAGCAGCTACAGACAGTTTCGAAAACGGCATTGTAAGTACAGTAGCTGGTATGAGTTTCGTTGGAAACGGCGTTCTCTACCAAATGTGCTACCCAAGTCAGAATAGTGAGAAACAGACCCCGTAATCCCTAGAGGCATTTAGGAAATGCAGAGCACGGATAATTTTTTTTATATTCTCATACATCTACAGCCAGGAAAAAAATGATTTCTCCAATCGTCAGGTGTGCGGGTAAAGTCGTCCCTACCAAAAGCTGCATTTTCAGTTCGCCTAAACATTGGATTACGAGTGGAGCTAAACGTCGCCTTCGCACTGACCTAGTCCTATAATAGTTTTGGGCTGTGGAAAAACTTCAGTGTAGGGCCCCGTCATAGTCGGCCGAAAGCCTGTTCGAATCTTCTCTAGCAATCTTAAGCTGCCCTGAGCCGTTCCGAGTTGCACCATCTATTTGAGGTTCACTACGACTTACTCCAGCTCACTGCGGCCGACCGCAACGGGGGATTTTCCACCTCAGTAAGCAATTCATTGAATATGTAACTACCGGGGCGGCCAGCCACAGCTGGTGGATTTTTACACTCGAGTTGCATGACGTAGATGTTCATCGACCGGGCTGGCTACCGCTGATCGTCCAACTATGACGGGGGCCTAACGGGCCATCTTGTCACAAAGCACAATAGCAGGAATGTGAAAAGGGAATCCAACGAAGTGGAGTTGTAGTCCGAGAAAACACCCAATCGATATTGGCAGCCAGGTCTATACTTCTCGTGACGAGTAGCGCTATCTTGTTCAGAAGCTCGATCATCAGGAACATTTAGCGATACTAGCGATGCTGCACCAGTTAATTGGCGTTTACTACTTTTGTGGCTGCCGTCGCCAACATTGCGACGTGCTGGACTCTGCCTCGACCGAATCAGCCATCGATGAGTTCAAAGAAGCAGTGCTCCCTCCGCGTCTTTGGCGAGTGGCCAAAGTACCCAAATCACTCACGCGACACAGCATCTGGCTTCCCGTAATCTAAAAAAAAACTTAAATCTTCTATTTTTTATGTGCTCATATCTTTTTTTGCATATTTCACTGCTTGAAAAATCCATGCAAGTTCCGTTTAAACCAAAAGGTCAGCTAATGGCCGCAGACTTCGTTAAAGTGTTCATTTGTGTCGAACCGTGTCGCCCGAGCTTCTGTCCATATCTTGAAACAAACCAACTGCCACGTAAAAAAGAGTATTTACATCGTAGGCGAGTATTACGAGCATTTTTGGCAAAAAATAATGCAGGAGAATCGTGAAATCACAGAAAAAAATTTTGCTTGAAAAATCGAAGAATTCCGTTTGTTTGTTTTTTGTTCACGGTAAGGCAGATGCTGCGTCGGGTACGCGATTCGCGTACTTCGCACGCTCGCCACGTACGGAGATGGAGCGCTACATCTCCGGATTCTTCTTTGGCTGATTTTACCGGAGCAGAGTGTGCGATTGGCAATCGATATCGCTGAGTCGATTTTTCATTGTCGCACGATGCAAGGTATTACGACCCACCTTTGAGGATACAAATTTGAAAGTGATTCAATTGATAGCGGCTGGATCCAATTAATCTGAAATTAAATTCGAGTTTCGGGCCTCCGAAGTGGTATAGTTTCGTTGTTGAAAAACCAAATTATTTTCACCCAAATTTACTATGATCCTTGGAAAGCTTTTGTGGCGGGGCACAGCGGACCAGCTCATCACCGACCACCCATTCATGTCGATCCTTATACGAGTGGTCTCATGTATGTCCAGTGGTGCGGTTTTGGGGATGGTCGGTCCTGTTGGACTATATTCATCAGAAACGTATGAACTTTATTCTGAAAACGTATGAATTTGCGGAAGATCATTATAACCGATTTTTGGACCATGATTCGCAATCCATTCCAACCCCTTTCGTGTTCAATCACCTAACATGAGCTGTACCCAAGGCCAAGGTACGTGCTTGACGCATGTGGGTGTTTAGTATAGAACACGGTCAGATTATTGTGTTGTTCAAGGCTGTAGGATAGACCTGCATCAGGGTCAAGCGGGGTTGCGAAATTCCGCAACTGGGGGTGAAGAGATCGCAAAAAATTTGGTCCGAAAATGAAGGTTACCGGGGATCGCAAAAATTTCGGTTCAAAAATCAAAATTTGAGTAAGATACCCCCAAAATTCTTAATATTTTTGGTCACCAAAGGTAAGGATCGTAGCACTGCACAGGTTTTAGACGCCAGAGTCCGACTACTTAACGAATTCTCGGCGTCTGACAGTTTTGCTAATCGAATATAAATTGCCCAGAAATCGCGCCTCGGGGGGGGGGTGGATCGCAAGCTTTTAGGATTCTGGAAACACAATTTTGAGGGTGAGGGGGGTCGCCCCGATTTCGAAAAATTACGCAACGCCCCGCCTGACGCTGACCTGCATGTTAGAAATCACTGAAGTGAGTGTTGGCCATGTAGCGTTCATGTCTTCTTCTTCTTTTTCTTCTTCTTCTTCTTCTTCTTCTTCTTCTTCTTCTTCTTCTTCTTCTTCTTCTTCTTCTTCTTCTTCTTCTTCTTCGCAGCATCAGAGAGGGTTCCCGTCACAGGTTCAGAAACTCGGCCACTAGCGTTGGGTTCATCCACAGATCCATTATCCTTAATGTAGTCGGTCTCATCGGGCAGTTGAACCAGTGCGCGGTAGTATGCCCTTGACTACAACAATCCGGGCACTCGTCAGGTTCGCTGTTATCAATCCTATGCAAATATGAAATTAGCATGGGGAAGTGTCCACAGCGTAACGATGCAAGGGTGCACCTGGCACGCCTGCTTAGTTCCATCTCTGTCTCGCTGACCTTCGGAGGTGCGCCTCCCAGGATGGAGTTTAAGGCGACTCTGTTCAAGTGTTCCTTCACAAATCGGGTATGCTCCTCGCGTAAGAGACGAAGACGTTCTTGTTGTGCTTTGGTCCACCTCTGCACATCTACTTTCGACGGAGCATCGGCGAAAGCTTTCTGATACATTTCTCTCTCACCGGATTTTGTACTCTTCGCGATGGATGATTCGGCTGCTTCACGATGTTAATGTACATTTGTCGAGACTGGAGTGGTCTCTAACAGGCAGGATGCGAGCTTCGGCGTGTAGGTGCTCTACTGGAGAGCCTTTAGAACAGCCTGTTGCTATTCGCAGTGTTCCGTTTTGGATGCGCTGCAGCTTGGACCAAGATGTGTCCGACACGGTATGCTGCCAGACTGGTGCAGCATTCTCTAGGGCGGGCTGTACGATGGCCTTGTACGTGGTCAGGATAGTTTCTCTACTGCACCCCCAGGACGTTCCACCGAGAGCACGTAGGACGTTGAGTCTTGCTTTCACTGTGGCTTGCTTCTGCTCAGTGTTCTTATTAAACTTCAACGAGGGATCCAACAGGAGTCCGAGTAGCTTGGGGAATCGGGCGGCCGGCCATTGAGTTTCGTCGCATTTCACCATGAGATGGGCACTGTGCTCCGCAGGATCAGTGGAAAATACGTTGACGGATGATTTAGAGGCAGAGGCCGTGACCATTTTGCGATCGAGAAAGCAAGGCCAGAACGTACGACATCTCGGCAGCTAGCGTTAATGCTCTCCTTAAAAAATCTTTCTTCGCAGGATCGAGCTAAGGATCCGCGATGGAAGGACATCGATATGGCCCGAGAGAGCGATCAGTATGATGTGGTGATAGTTGGTGGAGGGCCAAGTGGAATGTCGGCAGCAATTCGCTTGAAACAACTTGCGGAAAGGGATGGGAAGGGTATTTCAATGATGATTTCCTCCTTATCATTCTTTACATTGCGGCATCGTATCATTGGTCTCGTACTTCCAGATGTGCGAGTTTGCGTGGTTGAAAAGGCTCCTGAAGTGGGCGCACACATTCTATCCGGAGCTGTCATTGAGACCAAGGCTCTTGATGAGCTGTATCCAAACTGGAAGGAGATGGGAGCCCCAGTTTATGAGAAGGTTACGGTACGTTGAATTTATTCTATAGTTGTGCGCTGAAATGGCGCAATTTTCTACTCTGGCTCATTAAAATGTCTTTTCAAATGTGGTTCCATTGAAAAATTTTAGTCGGAATCAGTAGCTCTTCTCACGAAAACTGGCCGCATTCCGATTCCCATGTTCCCAGGAATGCCTCTATACAATCATGGTAGTGTTTTCTTCTATGAAACACTTGTGTATGGTTTTTAAAGTGTCTCTTTCATTTAGGCAATTATATTGTTCGCCTCGGCCATCTGGTGAGATGGTTAGGAGAACAGGCGGAGGCTGCTGGAGTTGAAATCTGGCCTGCCGTCGCTGCCTCGGAGGTGGTTATTTTTTCCACTCACCGCCCTTTTCTTTCACTCTTCAGTATTATTAATGTTTTTTTTTCTCACCAATAATATCCTTTAGGTGTTATATAATGAAGATGGTAGTGTGAAAGGGATAGCAACTAATGATGTAGGCATCGCTAAGGACGGCTCACCGAAGGTTCACCTTCACTCGCAGTTTGCTTTAAATGTTTCCTTTTTTTCAAATTTTCTCTCGTATTATAGGAAGGATTCGCTCGCGGTATGGAATTGCATGGCAAATGTACAATCTTCGCGGAAGGGTGTCGTGGCCATCTCACCAAGCAAGTAGGGGTTTCTATGTTACAGTGGTGGGTAGTTTACATAGTCGGGGCGCCCAATGTAAAGCGGGAGGGATATCGTCTTCAACATCTGTGAAGTTTCGACCTCCTCCCTTTTGACCACAATTCTGCGCAAATCTACATCGTTCATTGTATTCCTAGGCGGTGCCCGCTTTACTCTGGGTTTGGCAAGGTAGAGTCGGATTAAAACCGTAACTGATGTAGAAGTTGAGGCCAGAAGTAGTAAGGGACAGCGCGAGAGTGAAGGAGGGAGCAATTTGAGGACGTTCAGGCCTAAATTGGTGTAGACTTACTGAGGGAGCTATTTTTTTCATTTTCAATCAAATGTGCTTATCAAGCAGAACTGGGAAGTGAGGAGCAGGGTTGAGCAGGACGTTGCGCCATTTTTCGGCGAGACTACATTGACTTACGTGACTTGATCAGGACCCCCCTTGTTGACCGACCGATATTATCGAAAAAATTTACGATCCTCATCTTGACAAATATGGTTAGGTCCGTGGCTCGTTTCCTCAAGAAAAAACATTGAAACCCAAACTGCGGCTGGCGCGGCGGTTTAAATCTCACCAGCGGCTGGCTGGTAATTACTAGTCAGCCGCCAGTGAGATTTTAAGGCCGCGGTTTAGATTTAAATCTTTTTTCTTGAGGAAACAAGCCACGGGCCTAGCTATAGACGTCAAAATTGTCCTCAACACACCGGATAACCACCGAAATTGAAATTTTGTCTGAGATCTCACACTTTGCCCAAACCACTTTATATCCACCATAACGTACTGTCGTTCTTGAAGCGAAATTCCGGTCTGCACTTGCGTACAACCGCTGTTGCAACACGATGCTAATCATGCTAGGACCGCGTGTTTACAATACGATTATCGTCGTGTTCCGCTGCCGAGATGTCGTACGTTCGTGCCGTGGCAGTGTGGAGGAAAGAAGATCGCCTCCGTGCAAAACCGACGTCAACCCCTGCGAGAAGAGGGTTTTTGTCATGGGAGAGGTGCTGGTCGGCCGCAGCTCTCCTGAGGATTTTATTACAAAGGGCCGGCGTCGAGAGGAATCCAGGTCCAGCACGGAAGTATCCATGTGCCACCTGCGGCGAGGATGTTACCTGGCATAAAACAAGTGTCCAGTGCTTCGGATGCCAAAGGTGGGTGCACTTCTCCTGTTCGGGCCTCAGTTCTGTGAGGCATCATGACTCATCCTTTCGTTGTGTTCTATGCTCTGCCCCCAACAACTCTGATTCCTCAATTACCAACCGCCCCCTCTCCATTGTTCACATTAATCTCAACGGCCTTCGCAAAAAGTTATCTGAACTCTCTATTCGCACGTTCTCATCACCCGGATGTTATCATGGTTCAAGAAACCAAGCTCTCTCCATCTACCACTTATCCCCAACCTAACATTCCGGGCTACACCGCCTATCACATGCCAAGGACAGCTCTTGGGGCGGAGTGTCTACTTTCGTTCAATCTGCCTTACCTTCTCATATTATCCCTATTACTCCTAAGGACGGTACTCGAGTACATTCCTGTCCACCTCCCCTCAAAACCCCTTTATCTATATTTAATATATATATTCCTCCTATATCATCTTGTCCCCCTCTTATAATCCTATTCCCTCCTTAAGCAGTTGTACGACTGCTCACTCTCCCCTTCAGCTGTCTTTGCGGGTGACTTCAATGCTCACACGTTCTGTTCCGCTCTTGATTCTGACGCCAGAGGGGAAGATGTCGAAGAATGGGCTGAGGAGTGTGACCTGGTTATCCTCAATGATGACCAGCCCACTCGTCTCCCTGCCAACGGCCGACCTTCTAGCCCAGACATCTCTCTTGTGTCATCCAATCTCTCTAATGCTTGCACGTGGTCCACATCCACAACTCTCTCCGGTGATCACATTCCCGTCTTTGTCTATATTGATCTCTCTGACTCTCTTGCCCTTACTCTGGTTTTCGTCATCGTACTTATCTTAATTTAGGCCTAGCAGACTGGACCCTGTTCAGAGATGTTGCACTTCGCCATGCGGTCGACTACCCATGGAATGGTGATGTTCATCAGAAAGAGCGCCATCTAACAAGTGCCATCCGCAAGGCCATGAAAGCTGCAATTCCTGAGGGTCGTGTCAAGACCTTTTTCCAAATGTCAGCAGGGAAATACTGCAGAAGATAAGAACCAGAGATGAGAAGAGAGCCGCAGACCATCTAGACTCCGGACATAGCTGTGCTGGATAACGAGATCAAGCAGGATCTGGATAAGAACAAGAAGGAATGCTGGGAGAAGTTCACTGAAAAAGCTGAATTTCAAGGCTGACGGAACTACGACGTGGAAAGTGTTGAGGAAAATTTCCGGCAAGTCCGCTCCTCGATGAGCTCCGCTATTGAGTTCGAGGAGAACGTCTTCAAATCAGGGAAAGCGGCTGCTTATGCGCTCGGCAAGAACTTCTTCATCACACGTGCCAAGCGAGGCGTGCAGAACAGAGTCACGGTTAGAGAACTGAGCCGGTTGCCGCTCATGAACGCTTCTGAGGCCTTTACTCTCACGCAAGTAGAGAAGGCTATCAAAGAAATGCGGAATTCGAAGGCTATCGGACCTGACGGTATCTCCCCAGCCATCCTGAAGAAGCTTCCCACGGAACTTCTACCGATGCTTGCAGATATCATTAACACTTCTTTCCGGACCTGCACTCTACCCCAAGCTTGGAAGACAGCCAATGTGATACCGTTGCCAAAGCCAGGCAAGTCCCAAAGCACGGCAAAGGGCTTTCGACCAATAAGCCTGTTATCGCCCGTCGCTAAATTAGCTGAAAAGTTGATCGTGACGGACCTGGCTGATCAAAATGAGCGACAGCAGCATCAGCATGGGTTCAGGAAACTTCACTCCACTACTACAGCTCTATTAGAGATCGTGACCTTTGGGGTCGATGGGTTCAACATGAGATAGGCCCTGAGAACGGTGGCCGTCGCCCTCGACCTGAGCAAAGCGTTTGACTCTGTTAACTTGGGACTGCTGTCCGAGAAACTGCTCAAGTCGTCGCTACCATCATGGCAGAAGCGATGGATTGCAGCGTTCACTAAAGGCCGCCGTGCTAAGGTTCTGTTCCAGAATCATGTATCCGATAGCATTCCAATAGCAGCCGGTGTTCCGCAAGGCGGAGTGTTGTCCCCTGCCCTATTCAGCCTGTATCTTGAGGACATTCCCGAGCCTCCCAATGATGTAAGGATTGTTATGTATGCCGACGACATCACCATCATGTGCCAGGATCGTGACCTGCAGATAGCCGCTAACAAGATCAGCGCCTATCTCGTCGAGTTGAAGCTCTTCCTCGATAAAATGATGCTCAGTCCCTGCCGCAAAATCCTCTGTTTCAGTGTTCACAACGAACACCAAGGGAACACAGTGCCCATCCAGATGTCAAATGGGATGGTGACCTGTTGCCAGCAGCAAAATTCCCAAGCTGCTTGGCCTTATTCTTGATCTCACTGAAGTTCCACAAAAACGCGGAACAGAAACAAACAGTCGTCAAGGCTAGACTTAATATCTTGAGGGTTCTCGGAGGAACATCATGGGAAGCAGGCGAGAGACTATATTGAGAACCTACAGAGCAATACTTCAGCCGGCTCTGGAATATGCGGCACCAGTGTGGCAGCACCTGGTGTCTGACAGCTCCTGGAATAAGCTGCAGCGTGTACAGAATGCTGCGCTTAGAATTGCTACCGGGTGTGCAAGGAGCTCCCGGTGGAGCATCTTCACGCGGAGGCCTGCATATTGCCGGTCAAGGAGCATTGTGAACTCCAGGCACAGCAGATGTATATTAATGTTCTGAGGCAGCCGAATCATCCGTCAAAGAGAATCATGAAGCCCATAAGAGAGAGGTCGATTAGGACGCCGTTCGCCGATGCTCCTCGTAAAGTTGATGTACAGAGATGGGCCGACTCCAACATGGAAAGGCTTCGTCTTCTGCGTGAGGAGCACACGCAATTTGTTCGAGGATATCTAGCAAAGGCGGCTGTGAACCCTATCTTGGGAACGGTGCCGCCTCGGGTTTGCGAGGTCGAGTCTCAACTCGGCAGACGAGCCAGATGTGCTCTTGCATCGCTGCGCTGTGGTCACTCTATTCTGCTCATGTCTTACGTCAACAAGATCGACAGCAGCCGACCAGACGCATGCCCGGACTGTGGTGCTCCCGGACACGACACGGCGCACTTGTTCATGTGCCCGAAGAGACCTACCTCCTTAACAACAATGGACCTTTGGACGAATCCTGTGAAGGCCGCCCAGTTCCTCAACCTATGACAAAAACCACTTTGAGGCTGCAGAAGAAGAAGAAGAAGAAGTCGTGTTCCGTGATGCCACATCGGTTGTCCGCGGGTGCGCACCGGAATTTCGCTCTGATCACGACAGTAGAATTTTATGACGGCCTCTATGGACATAGCTGTGCTCGCCCTGCAATCTTACTATCAGAGGGCGGCTATTATTCTCTCATTCAAGCTTTCCAGGTGTTTTGGAGAAAATTCGTTTTCCTGCAAAAATTTGACGAGTCCCCTCCTCCAAATTTTTCATTTTTCTTCAAAAAAATTCCGGATTTTCACGATCCCTCGTTGCGCCGAGTGGCAACCATGCGCAGCCTTTGTGAAGAGTCTCAGATATGGCAGTATTGACTTCTGGGACTAAATTGTGTAAAACATTATCGTTAATTTTTTATTTATAATTGGTTGTCCACCTTCTCTCTCTCTGCCCTGTTCTAGCTTTCGCTTTTCGGCCTATGCGTCGTCCATCTTCCTCGTGAGGAGGGTCAGATAATCGGACTTTTAAACTCTGGTACCGCCGTAGTGACCTGTTGATTTCGATCAATACCAGCAGCGGAGCGGTGGGCCTCGGTGAAATATAACTAGTGATAAAGAGGTTCCGACGAAAAAGCCACCGCTCCGCGCTGTGATAATCGAAATCAACAGGTCACTACGGCGGTACCAGAGTTTATGTACTGAGAACTCCTGCACTATGCTGTTGTAGAAATGGTCTTGTGATTGTGCAGTTGGATACATAACGTCTTATCACTGAGATTTTCGGCATTCACTTTCGTCAATTCTTTTCAATCCAATCAGAAATGAGTTTAATATCAATTTTTGATGGGCCCACTCTTCCAATTTTATTCAAAAAACCCCAAAAATCTGCAAGAAAATTGGATATAGATTAGATTTACTTTCCAAGGATTTGGGCGTACCGTTTGTGGAAATTGAAGTGCTTCGTTTTTTTGGAGATTTCAAAAAGCAAATCCATCCATCCTTGTTTTCGAGGGGCTTGCCCCTACTTTTGTTTTTTTTTCATTCGTAGCTTTCTAATGCCTTATTTGCGGAATGTGTATTCAATAGCGGGTTGAAGTGCTGGCTGAACAGTCTTTTCTCTCAACTTAATCTAGAATTATTTTTCTTTCTTAGAAGGTTTACTTGCTTTTCTTTCAGATATTGCAGAAATTCAAACTCAGCAATCACCCTATGTCGTTTGGAATCGGATTGAAGGAAATGTGGGAACTAGATCCAGCAAAGCACAAGCCAGGCTTCATTGAGCACACAATGGGTTACCCATTAGTAAGTTCTTTTCACGTTGTTAGTTCCTAGTGATTCGCACGTTGTATTGATTCGGAATTATTATGTGTGAGAGCTGTTCTTATAAAAGCGCATGGTTTTCGAAACAACTCAACCGCGTTTGATAGAAGCTTCCAGTTTAGGATCTGTTGAGAAAAAGGTTGTCTCCAGTTGAAGGTGTCGGTATTCAGCCGAACCAACAAAGATTTCTTAATCAGTTTATTGTGGTCTATGCTACGATCTTTGTACAATTCAACTCAGAACTCGCTTTACGTCTGCATTTGCCAGCAATTGTTGGTCTTGAAATGATTTGGTTTTACCGGCGTAACGCAACATGGTTGTCCGCAATAGCGGACGTTAGGCCCCGGTCAGACTTCGTCGAAAAACCTGCTGAGTCCTAATGAGTCCGGGGTGGAAAAACCTGCTGAGTCCCACTGAGTCCGGTTGCCCCCAGCGCCAACCAACTCCTCTGCGAAATACGCAATTGATAGTGACGATTATCACCTCAGCTGTGAATCGGAACGTGTTTGGTGGCTGATTTTTCTTGTTTTCAACATGTCTGAAACTGATTTCCGTATCAGCAGCAGGTGGGGCAGAGCGCAGACGACGAGAGTCGAGATGCGGCGGGACTCGGCAGGTCGCAGTCGGCCGAAAAAAATGCCCCCAAATCACGTGATAAACACCTATATCGACCGGGACCGGGTGGGGTGAGGATGATTTCGGTGGGACTCAGTGGGTTGATTTTTTTGCACCGATTTCCCACGGATTCGGTGCGTATCGACCCGGTGGGACTCAGTAGATCCACCGACTATGACAGGGGCCTTAGTCGAGCTCCGAATCAAAGCGTATAGTGCAGTCCACCAAAAGTTGAACTTGTACTTATCAATGAGAAACGGACTACGTTAGCGAATTTTCGCGTCCGCTGTATTCGTAGACTACTTGCTGAATGTTCTAACATATCGACTAAGTCGTCTGTAACGCATCTTGCAGGCAAGGGATCAGTATGGTGGTTCTTTCATATACCATATAACCGACGAGGAACTACCTCTGGCAGCTGTCGGATTTGTAGTTGCGTTAGATTACAAAAATCCTTATATTAATCCCTACCAGGTCAGCAGTATCATTATACTCCTGCAATTCATCACAAGTGATGCAGCATAAGTTCAGGAGTTCCAACGATGGAAGGCGCATCCTTCGATTCGGAAGACACTTGAAGGCGGTAAAAGAATAGGGTATGGTGCTCGAGCTCTCAATGAGGGAGGATTCCAGACTGTGCCTAAACTTGCATTCCCGGGTGGGTTTTTCAAACTTTCTGCTTTCGTACAGTTATAGTATCTGCGCTTTCGTTATAAAAGTTTTATTGGGGCTACTAGCTAGGGCTAGAGGCCTTGTTTCAGTTCAGTGGGGCCTGAATGATACAAAGCTCGTTTAAGCTTGTCTTATCCGTGTTGACGAGTTTTCTTTGGCTTCGGTGCCAGTCGATTGGATCAAAAGACAAGCAGCGCAGTCGCGCACTCCTCACGCACGTCAACCCGCGTCGTCTATTGAATTCCGGGTAGAGAGTATATTTGGTGCGGGAATTTCCCAACGACACGGTGCTACTGTAACAGTCTCCTTATTTGACTTCATTGAAACCAGGGTATTTCAACATGCTCATTTTTTTTCTGCGGTACAGTTCTTGCGAACCGTATTAAGTGGTCCAACCTTACGGCTATTACGCCGTCTCCAGGGACCGCACTCCACCGCTGCACATGCGTTGTGAGCGTGTCTGTCTTGCATTCTCCTTGAGGGGCCGTATGAATTAAGGAAATGCACAATACGCGGGCCGATGACGTACAAGATCTCCATAAGACGGCCATAGAAGCTGCAGTCTTCAGATTGGAGCACGGTATCCCGAGGAAACGATTATGCCATTCCCATTTGTTGTTCTTGACCTCCCCATGAGAATATGCTCGTGCACAAGACTAATGTTTCTGGGCTTCGACCCAACCTACTACGAATATTCCGGCGAATAGTGAACAGATGAAAATTCGTCTGTTCTCGTTTGCCCCATTTTCCGACCCTGCTTCAGAAGTTCACGTATACTCAATCTGCTCATCCTAAAAAATACTGTTGTACTATTAAACAAACTTTTTCGATGAGCCAATCATTTACGATTGCTGTGAGCTGAGTGGGGGGGGGGCAAATTTACAAACAAGCGGACATCCCAGTTGTCCGAATTCACTGAATTTTTCGATTACCGTAATAAACTGCATACACATGAGCAGAAAATTACGAAACCCTGAATAAGCCAAGATACAGATTGGTTCAAAATCGTGACGAAATCAGACATCAAAAAAATGTCTCAGGACTCCAAATATATCTAGTGTTTAAGAATAAATTTTAGAATACTATTCGAATAATAATACGATTCGATCCTAGGTCTTATAAGTGTGTTCTTTCACAAAAATACGTATGATTTCTGAGAAACGAGAAAAAAGCAGGTTCCTCAGTTGATGGAATATTTCGCAAACATTCGAAGATTTGGGAGAACAATATTTATCGGCGAAAGGAGGATGTGTTTCCCTATCAACCTGCCGTGAGCCTACCATCGACAGGTCGATAGCAAGTCAATAACCTGTCCATTTTCGCTCGAGGAACGGGCGGGTCAATTTGCTGTGGATATACGATTTTGAGTGAAAAGAAATAACCCGAAGGATAATTCTGTGATGAAAAAGTTTCGAATCAGACTTTGTTTACAGGTGGTTGTCTCGTTGGGTGTACTGCGAGTATGCTAAATGTGGCCAAACTCAAAGGAACCCACACTGGTATGAAGGCTGGAATGTTGGCTGCTGAGTCGATTTATCCATTGATCAATGAGGAAACCAAGTGTTGGTGTTCGGACTCGTTTTTCCTTCACGGATAAATTTTTTGTAATTTGTTTGTTAATGTGATAGTATTGTTCGCATGCAGGTATTACTCCCACTTCATATCAGAAGGTGTTCGAGGAGAGCTATGTCTATAAAGAGTTGAAGGCCACTCGCAATATTCGTCCATCATTCAATACAACACTAGGTAAGTCAATGTCCTTATTCGATGTCCTTCAATTGCGCACATTTACTATTGTAGGATGGGTGGGTGGTTTGCTGTACTCGGGCATGTTCTATGTGCTTGGGCGTGGCAAAGAGCCCTGGACACTCCATCATGGAAAACCAGATCATGAAAAGCTGAAGAAAAAGGAACAGTGCAAGGTGTGTTTAAACAATTCTGGAAGTATAGTAAAAAGTACTGTTAGTGCTTTCTTTTCAGCCGATTGAATATCCCAAGCCTGATAACAAGGTCACATTTGACTTGTTAACATCTGTTGCGCTTACTGGCACTAATCATGAGGAGAATCAACCATCCCATCTCACCCTCAAAGATGACGATGTTCCCGAAAAGATCAACCTTCAAATCTATGACGGGCCGGAACAGCGGTTCTGCCCTGCAGGTCGGTAATCTTGGAACTGACTTCGGTTTTTATTGCTAGCACTGCTGGGGGGCTAAGCACATATGACAATTCCAAATATAGGGTCAATGGAGGATTACCACTACCACTCATATGGAACCTAGGCGCGAGCGTTATTTCCATTCTGTTTTGATTTAGGCTACTCGTCAAGCTGGCCTGGACACGTCATCAGAAAACACCAGGAAACCTAGCCTATGAAACAAGTTAACTCTCGACAAGTCGTTAAGTCGGATCGGAGTGACAATTGCGCTGCGCACCCCGAAAAATCTATTTGGTCTTCTTTATTTTGTAGCGGAAGTTCACAACCTCTTGTTTCTCTGAAGTTCCAGCGTCGGTCCTCTCGCCATGCGTGCTATACCTTTCGGAAGAGCGAATCATCCTCTATATAATGCTCCTAAGACTGTGAAATTCTTTGATTCGATATGGGCCGAATTTAGTGGTTTCGACTTGTTTTTGACGCTTCCAACGTCGTGAGCGTTTTAGTTGGACCCATACCACCCCACTTAAGTCGCTATCTCAGCAACTTTTTCAAAACTACATTTCCAAGGAGGTACATGCAATCGACACGGATCGCAAGATCGGTTGTGATCCCCTTTTGTCGGCTCACAATACAAGAAGGGTATGTTACGTGTACCGAGTTTACCCCCAAAATATTGTGCACCGACTATAGAGAATCACAACTGTCACCGACTATATGTATCGATCGAAGGGCACAGGCGATCCATTCACCACGATGAGAGCGAAAGGAAAGCCTCGCTTTGCGGACAGTTTGGTTTCATGGTCCAGCTGTACGTAAAGTCTCTCCGAATGAGACTGTCCGCCCATGCGGTCGACGGGCGATGACCGAGGCATTTTTCGGGTTTGTAAATCGATAAATAGGAATAGTGGACAAATATTGACTAAAACCCCATACAGTTGTTTGCAGCCGTGGGAAGGTTCGTCCGAGAATTGTCTTCACAACCGAGCGCGTGGGCGGACAGTCTCATTCGGACTGACTTTAGCAACCTTGTCAAACGCGAAAAGTTCCATTTTCTTTCAGTGGGCTAGAATTCATAGGGTTTCCGCTGCTTCGCCTCATGCTCTTTGGCGGTAGGCCAACAGCTTTGCTTGCAAGGTGCCTTGAGCAATCATGCGTATACCATTTTCCAGAGGATGGCTCAGAGAAATTCTTTCCAAGCAGAGAAACTGAAAAATATTCCGAAGTTTAGCATGCTTTGGCCTGAAGGACTGGCCCTAGTACGCCACCAATTAGAAGATTCTTCGAATAATTTGTCTAGAAGAAAATTTCGCTACTGTGGGGCAAGAGTGAGGAACAGATTTTCGCTCACGTGATTGATTGTGAGTTCAAAAATTTTAAAAGAGTTGCCATTGTTGGAAAATACCAAGCCACAAATTTAATTCGCAGATATTTGCGAAACAAGATCGATTCTGCATATGACTCATTTCCTCTATTACTCTTCACGAAGATTTGCTATTTACGGGCCAAATTGTCGTAAATACTAAAACATATTTACGCGCACCCCTGTTGCTCACGTGAAGTTTGTTAGCTTTCTATCATTGAAGCGTTTAGGGGTGTACGAGTATGTGCTTCGAGAAGACAATCCGTCGGAAATGCGCCTACAGATCAATGCACAGAATTGTATACACTGTAAAACGTGTGATATCAAGGATCCTACCCAGAACATCAACTGGGTGACACCAGAAGGAGGAGAAGGACCAAAATATTCTGGAATGTAGGAGCTCAAACACATCTATTCATTCACCCTCGCCTTATATAGACATTCTCGTGCCTTTTAATTTGCCAATCTGCCATCACTCGCTTCGCTTGTCATTTTAACCAGTTTTGTACATTACCTCATTTATCACGTTTTGCATGCTACGGAGTCGATTCTAAGTCGGGAGTATTCGTTTGTGAGCTGTTTTATTGTTGCCAAATAAAGTTTTATCTTTCTTCTCAAGCGTAAGTAATCTATCCAAAGGCGGAATACAGACACATGCGAGCGAAATTTTCACTTAGAAAGTATTGGAAGCATTCTGGTTATTGTCCGGAGGTCCAGAGTTCAACAATCGGAATGGAGGGCTCTCCATACCATGAGATCTGTTGCCGCTTTCGCCTCAGAACGTATTATACTAGCTCTTTACCACTGCTATAATTCGACACGACCGAACGCTCAAAGCGGACTCATCCGATAGTGAGCAAGGGTTTTTAGGCAGCGTCCATAGATGGCGGGGATGCCGGCGTAATCGATAGATATAAAATGAACTAGGCCATGGCTTAAAAAAACAGCTTATCTCCTGCAAAGTGATGATGAGTGGTGCTTACTTAGCTGGCGAGAGGGAGTTTGCCAAAATATCGATTTTGCGTTCCGCCTCTTATGGACGCTTAGGCGCTTTTCGTACTCCACAACGCAACTGTGTCATGTGCGGGCGTGGCTTCGAAATACGAATACTTTCTACGCGCGTCACTCGCTTGCGCAGACTGTAGAGCTCCGCAGAATGGTACCCACGGTTAGTCTCGCCGCAGCAGGGCAATTTTGAAAAATAGGGGACGCGTCAAATTCACTCCATGGGTAGGCTTGCTGCTAGAGTAGGTGAGCATGAAATGAATATGCCGTGAGTATAGGATGAAATTGACTCGGAATGATGTGAACTTGCACTGAAATTTGGATAAGTTCGCAGCAGAAATTCGCAAAACCATTGTGGCCACAGATTGCAGGGGCCAGATGCATCAACGCGCCGGGTTGGGGCAGGGCAGTTGGCATATTTGAAGATTACAGTGCGAGGACGGTAGATCATCTGATCAATCGTGCCCCAGCAGTGTTTTTTGCTGCTCCAGATGCCCCAGCCTCCCAGCTGGGGGCTAGGGCACGATTGATTTTGTGATTTACGGAGATTTTCAAGGGCGCCGGCTGCTCTGCCCCTGCCTCAACCCGACTTGTTGATGCATTCGGCCCCAGCTGGTAAGAGCGGCCACGGCATACAGCGATAGGCCCGGCCCCCCTGCGGGCCGCGCAGAAGTTCCTGAAGTAACAAAACGGTCCTTTAACAATGGGGAGGTTTTCATAAGTCTATAATGGCTTCGGAATTTGATCATTGCAAGAGGCAGGTGGGTGGATATTTGCCTGCAGCGTATACAACACGGGTTTTTTGATATCGTTTAACATGATACAATAACGAGCGACATTCCTCCATTTTGGGATCATGGCGAACCAAATGGTGGGAGATGACTGGCTGAAGCTTCCGGAGGTAGACCTCTTATGCCTTCGAAACGATCGTGTTTTTCATGCTCCAAACTATGCCATTGGGCAAATCTAGACCCCGTTGAGGGAAGGAAGGCATAAAAAAGTAGGTTGCTCACTGCGCGTACGATGCCTGCAGAATTTCAGGTGAGATATCTTTAGGAGGCACAAGTGGGAGGGATTTGAAGGACGAGGGTGCACGGAGACGCCACGCTATTGGACGAGTTTCTGCGTTTTTAACATGCTCAAAATCGTATTTTATCCAAATTTCCAGCTGCGAAAAACGCTCGTTTTTGGGCCGTAATGTCCAGAACGAAGAGGACCATGTACATTTAAACACCGGTAACCAAAACTTTCTCCACATTTGGATGTAAAAATGGAAGCACTTCGACTTTTTCAATTTGCTAATAGAGGACGGGTGTAGTTTCTGAATGGTATATGTACTACACTTGATTGCATGTGCACAGTTAGCAAAAAGAGAATTCCCGAACCAGTTTGGTGTAGGGCTTTCAAACCAAACCAATATTTCCCAAACCCTTCACAATTAGTGGAACGCCCTTATAGTAAGGGACGAAAGCTCACCAGAAAGGTATAAACTCTTCAGAGAGGTTTTGAATGACTTTTCGAGACGTTTGGAGCTTCAGTGAACTTTGCAGCCCCTCTATGTATTGAAGATCGACATGCCAGCTATGCACTGTCACTGGTCGCGGGAAGTATGATTCCGGCCCTACGGCCATCACCCACACCGGGGCTGGTGGTCGTAATGTGCCCGTCCAAACAGCGGAAAGGGCGAGGGATGAGCGAATGGCTGTGATTGGAAAATACACCGGCTAATGTCAATCACAGCCCTTCGCTCTTCCCTACCCTTTTCGCGATTTCGACACTATGTCGCAGCGGTTAGCGGCGTGCGAGAGGTGAAACCGACTGGAAAGTCAAAACATTGCGTTGCGAATCGTCATCACCACCACGTCGAGGGATTTCCGAGAACTAAAAATATATATTGTGAATGAGTCGCCTACGAGTTGTAGAATGTGTTATCTCTGCTAATGCTCAAAATATGATTTTTCGAGATAGATATATCTTTATCGATTTTAAAAAGAAAATTCCGAATATATCTGAATCATCAGTATCATACTCTATGGCAATTACGCAATATAGGCGCCACGCTGGTTAAATGCCGGTTACCCATCGAAATCAGCGCTTTCGCCAATTACGCCCTACCACATTAGACCATTTGCGCTCATTTCGAGCCACCCGGTGTGAGGCTTCGTTTATACTTACCCCGCTGAGCGGCGCGGCGTAGCGCAATCCTGTAATTGATCATCCGGCGTAGCACAGTCAATATTACGAAATTGTCCTTTGCCGCGCCACTCGGCGGCGAAAGTGCAGAGCGGTCGGTCATGCGAAATATTCACCGTTATAAGGAGATTTCGAGTTGACCAATCGCTCGTACCTTACTCCGTCGATCTCAAAACAAGCGAGAACGGCTATAGCTTCTTCAAAAGCATATACAATATGAAGCATAGAAATCTGATATAATCCACGAAACTTTTTAGCTGTTTGCTGCAAAGCAAAAATGAGATCGTACATGACAAAGACACCGATATGAAGAAAAAGCAAGTAAGAAATAATGTAGCAGGTGTGTGACAAGAGAAAAGGTTATTGTCAGGAGAAGTTCGTGAAGCAGAACCATGCTATCGGAATCAATGGAAAGATGTTCGTTCAGAAAGCCAGAATCGGAAGGTGATCAATATCTACACATTAGGCCCCAATGTTACGTTACAATGAGTACTCAATTTATTCCAGTGGGGCTTGAGATTGATTAGAACTAGTCGCTTCATCACCTCTTTGTGGACCTCGTATCCATGACGATATGCTTTTTACCTAAACTAAAACATGTTAGAATGTCCTTTATCTTTGACATACCTATATCCTCTGGTTCCGAGCCAAATTTACTCTGCTCCCCGGCGCGCTTGTGCGGAGCGAGGATAGGGACAGCGAGAAAATGTGGGGAGAAGGAGACGCAGCGTAGGCGCTCAGACGTACGCAATGAACAGAAATAAATTTCACTCGGAAACAGAGGATATGTACTATCGTTCTAGGAGCCAAATTCCGGTCCGCAATCGCGGACTACGGCTGTTGCATCATGCGACATGGGATAATCGTGCCGGGAAAATGTGAAACGTGCCGGGACCAAGTGGCCCCAGCACGATTATCACGTGTCGCATGATGAAACACCCGCAGTCCGCAAATGCTGACCCGAATTTGGCCCCGAGAACGACAGTACATCATACACGATGTTAGCGGAGGAAAATATTCATACCTTGTTAGTTATTTGCTCTCTATCAGGACCATTCATCCAAGACGTCCTTTTGGGATTTAGTTCAGAACAGGGATCATCAGTCAGTTCCTAAAATAGAGCCGTTGTTTATGCCAATAATATAACAATAGCCCTTTAATAACAATGTCGAAAACAATCTTACTGGAGGTGGTCCTATGAACTCTGTGGCCTCTTCCGCATTTGACACACCACCCTTCAGCCAGCTTGAGAGACTTTGCCGCATTTTATTACCCGTCTCGCCTTAAACATATTTAAAATACAAAGGAAATGCACGAATCTGACAACAGAGTCTACAATGTGTATCGTTCCCGAGCTTTGGGCAGAATCTTAGAAATCTATTAGCATTCCAAAACACCTGAAGTAAAACAGGCGGGAAAAAGAATAATTTCAATGGAAAAAATATGCTGTTGGCACAGCCGGAAACATGGAATGGGCCGCGCTTGGGCCTACGATGACAAAAACAGCCAGAATGGGGTGAGCCTAGGAATCTCAAAAAAAAATGATTGGCTAGGAGAATGCATCTGCTATCTTCGCGATCGGTGATAAGAGGCTAATAGGACGATAACCCTTTGCCGTGCTTTGCGATTTTCCGGGTATCGGCAACGGTATCACATTTATTTCTTTTTTATACGTCGTTGCCGACGCGCTCAAAAACAACGAAACAGTGTATAGAACCCTCCGAAAAAAACACAAATGCAAATTTAAAAAAAAACATTGCAAAAATGCATTTCAAGGCATTGGCCGTCTCCCATGATTGGAGTACGGAGCAGGTATGAAATGTAGCATTTATGATATCTGTGCATTTCCCCGCCCCTTCGATAGGCGAATGAGGAATGAACTGTGAGAAAACAAGTGATAATTTAGAGTGATAGCATTGTCTAAACGGAGTCTACGAGGGAAACCGCTTGATTAACCGGAATATAACGTTTTTTTTCACCGATGAAATCCTCCATTTCAAAAATCAGCCGGAGTGAAGCGGCATTATTGAAAATGACAATCTGTTTCTCTCGTAAACTCCCACATCTCCCAGATTAACAGCTTGCTTGCGCTATCTCTCTGAATAATCAAATGTTTTTTCTCAAGTTTCACTTTCTGTTACTCGAAGAGGTGGGGAAATATAGACTTGAGAGACAGGAATGATCCAATGTTGTCATCCTGACTAGTTTTCAGAGCGTGCTGTTCTCTCGTTCACGTTTGTGGGCTTGTGTGCTGTCTTTGGTGCCAAAAATAGTGCGGCAAATAGTTCTGAGTGGAATTGTATTGTTTAAGCCACTCGAGTTCCTATGGCACCCACAGCAGTTTACTAGTTGAGAGGTCACCCGGCTCCGGTAGTTTTCAGCTAATGGGATGTCTGAGTGAGTGAAAGAGTGAACCACCAGAGTCACTTGATGCTGGCAGCTA
Organism: Aplectana chamaeleonis; assembly: GCA_029168955.1. Classification (NCBI taxonomy): domain Eukaryota; kingdom Metazoa; phylum Nematoda; class Chromadorea; order Rhabditida; family Cosmocercidae; genus Aplectana; species Aplectana chamaeleonis. The sequence continues at coordinate 148,072 of JAPDOI010001309.1, read as the reverse complement.
GCTATAGACGCTGCCTAGGATAACGCTAATTATTAGCAATATCAAGCTTCTTCATTAATATGGACAAGTCATGGATACCAGGTTGTTTAATAAGTTTGGTCATTCGATAAGAGAGGGCGCTGCTACTAGCCCATTTTTTTTCTGTTCTGTTGGTACTCTTCATATGAACGTATGTGAAGTTTCATTTCAATCTGTCAATTCATTCTTTGTTTACAAGCCAGTGTCGCCGCGTCACAGCACTGGAAAAAATTGAATATCGTGCAGTGATGAAATTCTTATTTTTGGAAGGTGTAGCACCCAAAGAAAATCACGAACAAATGTTAAAAGTGTATAATGATTGTTCACCTACAATTAAAACAAGAGAAAGATGGGACGTCCAAAAAGCGCATCAACACCAGAAATCATAGCCAAAATCAGGGTAAGGCGCAGCGGGGTGATCGGCCCGGAAGAGGTGCGGCCCCACATCCTCCAGCTTTGGATTCGGTGCGGACCCCCTCCCACCGAGGTTGTGACTTTAACTCCTTGTGCGAATCAATTTGAGAGGTGTCTTCCGAAAAACGCTTCCAGACGATTTTCAGCAAAAACGGACGTTATAGGTCAAGTCACACCGGCCGTAATCTGCTCAAAATGGTCCGATCGACCTGGGACTCGGCCGACAGATTTTTTTGATGATCCTCTTCGAAATAAGCACTGCAACAGCCCGACCCAGAAAATAATTATTTTTTCGGCCTCTCCTGACGCTGAAATCCAGACAGCGGTTCTTTTGATTTTTCAGCGCCCCGAGTGACACACTCATAGTCGACTGCTTCACTTCTGGAAGGACTAGCCAAGTAGTTTTCTCACTTGTCTATCTGATAAAGCTTCGGCAACTCATTTAGAGTTCTTTAACGCAAAAATCACACGGTGTGATGAGGCCTGTTTTCAAGGCTCAAATCACACAGTCACATTTACAGCCGTCACACCGGCCGTAATCGGCTCAAAATGGCCGGATCGACCTGGGACTCGGCCGACAGCATTTTTTGATGGTCCTCTTCAAAATAAACACTGCAACAGCCCGACCCAGAAAAATTATTTTTTCGGCCTCTCCTGACGTTGAAGTCCAGACAGCCGTTTTCCGATCTCTGGTCAGCATCTCGGATTTGGCTGAAATCTTGACTAGGGGAGTAATTCAGGGCGCTGAAGACAAATCTGACGTCCGTTTCACAATTTTCGACCTGCTACCTCAGTTATACGATGATTTGGGAAAGACTTAATTCATGCGATGATTTTACTGTTCGATTCAATGGCGTATATCTTCGCGCCATACCTTTTCAACTCACTACGGACAACAAAGTGGTCAAATCGGTGTAGACCGTCTGGTCAGTTGACAATGAGGGATTTTAATAAGGAAATATACAATTTTTGATTGATTTCGGGTATTATCTCAGTTATTTCGCATCACTATTGTATGGTACTCGTTGGAAGCTGTTCAAAAATGGCATCGAAATTGAATTCGTAGGACTATGAAACAAGTCATGGCTTTGTGAGCGCGAAATGGCCGCAAATCGCCGTTTTTGCGGAAGAATTCTGCTCGGTACGGCAGGAGGGAAATTTTCGGCATGATGACGGACCAGGGGCCTGCGCCCCCCCCCCTTTTACCCGGCGTCTAAGGCTGCGCCCCCCCCCCCTCTGCGATCGTCACACCGTACGCCTGAGCCTTGTCAAAATACAGGATATGGTTTTGGAATATCGTCGATTGACTGAGACTGATTTAGTAGAGGCTCTACACATCTCATTAGGCAGTGTGAGCCATATTTTAAGAAAGCTGTGTGCACAATGGGTGCCGCATTCGCTAACAATGGAACAAAAACACATTCGAATGCGACTTTCTTAGCAACATTTGGAGCGTTTTAAAAAGGATAAAGTGGATTTTGTGCGTCGATTTATCATTATAGATGAGATTTGGGTCTATCACCATGATCCTGAATCAAAGCAAGAGGATTAAGAGTGGTGTGAACCTGGTTGTTCGGCTTCGAAACGAGTTCGTGTCCGGAAATCGGCCAAGAAGGTTATGGCATCAGTTTTCTGGGATGCGAAAGGAATTTCGTTAGTGGATTACTTGCAAACTGGTAGAACAATTGATTTTGAATATTATTGCAACCTTTTGGACCACTTGAAGAAAAAAAATTGCGAAAAAAAAAGACCCGGTTTGCGAAAAAAAAACCTTTTTCCTCGGGACAATGCACCGTGCCACAAAAGCATTTTAACAATGGCTAAAATCCATTAATTAAAGTTCGATTTGTTGGATCATCCACCGTATTGACCAGATTTGGCCCCCAGCGACTTCCATTTGTTTCCAGAACTCAAAAAAAAATTATGCGTGGCAAGCGTTTTTCATCAAATTAAGAGGTCATATCGGCTGCTGAAGCGTATTTTGCGGACCTTCCGAATTCTCACTTCAGGGTTGGGATCCACAGATTGGAGGATCGTTGGAGCAAGTGTATTGATATTCAGGGAGATTATACTGAATGATAAAGTGTATTTTGAACCATAAAATTGTGTTTTTCTTATCGAACGAAAAAAAAAATATTGAACAACCTGGTACTCCCATTGAGTTCCACATTGGTGCGCCAGTGCCGGGGTCCTCTCTTGCAAAAAAGGAGACAAATAGGCGCTTGTGCCCTATTTTGCGCAAAAGTGTAAAAATACCATTTAGGAGAAAGCGCGCTCCAAGGCTAATTGACGCAACAAACAGCACTCTCCACGACCAACCAATTTAGTGGACTTTAAAATCGTCGTTAATAGTTCCGTATGAAGGAATTTTTAGGTGCTTAATGTCTGCTCAACAGAGTTCATACTTCTTTTTTTGAACGCTTTTCCCAGCTATAATGACGAGGAAACTTGTTCTTTGAAGTTAGGGCAGAAAAATCGAGTTCATGGCGTTGGTGAGCACTGTAGACACGCGGTCTCCTAAGTGTTAACAGTACTTGATGCAGATGGTAAAGCCAGTCGGACGGAGGGCGAATGCAGGGCCGAACAACACCCATTCAACCACCTATGTCTCAGGATTCACCAGGCAACATCTCCATACCGGGCTGATGTCGAGACAATGGAGGTCGAATCGCAGGGTGGATGCTATTTGCAGGGTCGAGCGGGGTTGCGAAAATTGGCAACGGGGGGCAGGGTACGGCACGAGGTATGGACAGGGCCTATTTTATTAAGGCCTCCTCTCTTCCGGAGCAAAATTTTGGCGATTTTCCCAGACCCACCCCCATAAAAGCGGTTACTGGTCAAATTTTTGACGATTTTCTCAGAGCCGCTAGAGGCGTTAATTTGAGTTTCTTTGTAAAGGTTGAAGAAGAGTAGTATAATCGAATTCGTAAAGCACTGTATGCAAACAGTGTATACTCCATTCAGAATGCTTCACTTGGTGTCCCGGAAGAGCTCAGACCTCCCCCCTCCACCCCTGCGCAGCTCAGCCCCCTCTGAGAATATCCACACCCCAGGCCGTACCCTGACGGTGGATGGGAAGGAGGTCGCAGAAATTTTTACCTAAAAATGAAGGTTAGGGGGATCTCAAAAATTTCGGATCAAAAATGAAATTTTGGTGGATCTCCCAAAAATTCTCGATAATCTTGGTCACCAAAGGGGATGACCGTAGCATTGCTTGATTTTAGACGCTTGAGCCCTACTGAGCAAATTTTAGGCGTCTGACAGGGAATTGACATCGAATTATGATACCTATATTTTTTCCTGTCGAAGTAATAGCACTGATGGCTTTTCTGGCACCCTCCGATCCACTTACTGTGTGCTCCATTCTGAGCAGGACATCGTACATACCCATTTGGCCAGCAAACGCATGCCTATAATATGGAGGATATGTCGGCATAGAAAAAATACTTTACTGAAAGTTACTTTCAGAGCGCTTCTAAAATCGCAAAGAATAGAGTTTTTGTCTCTGCTAACACAAGAGACCAGAGAACTATTCATTATACATACCCTGGAGCAATGCCACTGAGATCCTCATGTTGACCAACCACCCAAATACGATAGTTTCTGAATACAGTATGGTACAAAAATAAAAACAGCCCCCTTTCCCCGACTTCAAAGCAGGAAAAACCTCGTAAATCTCCAGCTATGAATAAAAGCAACACCGTAATCAGCCACGGCTAGGGCCAAATCCGATTTTGAACTTGACACCATTCCTAATAGATACTCACGCATTCGAAAACGCAACCACTCGTCGTTCCCTTCGAATACTAAAAAACATTCGCAGTTGATAACAGAAAAAACCATCAATTAAACACAGCGGAACTGAAAACCTGCACTGGATTTTCTATTCTCCTCAATGCTTCTCAGAATGTAGTCACCGAATCGAAGATCAGCAGCAGTCAACGCGAGTTCTCGTTTTAAATTAGCATCCAAAAACTCGATTTGTCCTATGTCTTGATCATCAATCTAAAATGGTGAACCCTATCAAAATTCTAAAAATACTTGACCCTTATCAGATTTGTTCACTGATACAAGTCCTGCAATTCTGAACAAATGGTGGTGAGAAATATTTGATAAAATTACAAAACTGTGACAGATTATCATAACATCGTGAGATTTTGGACACCTTATAATATCAATTACACCCAACGAAGTCTTGCTATCACAAAAGAGATCCCCGTGACGTCAACAGTATTCTGCAGGCACGTACAGTGGGTATGGGCCGAATGTTTCTTTACTATTACAGCCGTAGTAGATGAACTATTTCACCAATTTTTGATTGAACCTGTCGATTCAGCCCTTTCTCAAAGGAAACCGTGGTGCGTCTTTTCTGTTGTCAATAATGATACGACCCTCTTGTCCACCAATGACAGCTGGGTTGAGAATTGTTGTTTGGTCGAAGTCACATCTCTGGAAAGCCGCAACGCAGCCATTATATCGCTATCTTAGGCGCAAAACGATCATAAATGTTTCTGCAAAACAACCACAAAGTTCCAGTGATGAGGTCCGGTTCATACTTCCAACCACGAGCGACGCGTCGCCATATCATCCATCAATATTGACCGAAAATCTATATGCCTGCTATGCAGTGTCGCTGGTCGCGGAAGGTATTATCCCGGCCTAAAGATGTTAGAGCCGCGCTGCGGCTTCCCAAAATTATAATATGGACGATCCACCCAGGTGAAAAGAACTATAGCACTCACCGAGACGATAGCATCCAGCAAATCTCTCTTCGTAACGAAGAGTGCATTTGTTGAACCAATAGCGAACCCACGGACAGTTTTAGATCGAATCATATCCAAGTACGAGATCGATAAGTAAGGATGAAACAGGTTACCCTGTAAAATGTAGTTACAGTTTGGCAGGTTTTATTGGCTCCTTCACGTCAATAATAATCGATAACCTTTCTCCCTCATTTCAAGCCTGCCGAGGTGATGCTTATCGGGCTTATCAGGTCGAAGTGTCCTTATCAGTGTTATATTTTGCCATGACCGACCGCTGCGCCGCTTGCTTTGCCCGGACACATGTGAGCGAGAAAGGCTATATGTCATGAAGCTCTCTTACTTTGGAAGAGAGCTATAGAATTAGCAATAGATAGGGATCCCTCTATATTATATTAGGATATAAAAATTATTGTCGACTCCGGAGACGTAGGCAAGTTTTCACTCTTTAAATAAGCACATGAAGCGATCCAATCCAAAACATCTAAACGGAACTTCCACTGTCTTCTCTTTCATTTAGGTCCTCAAATTTTCAGGTTGGTTCGCAGACAGCATTTTCATGACCTCTTCAAAAGTGTTGTTTTGGACGTAACTCTGCTCATATGAGAACTACACTCAAGACCCAATCGGGGAAAGAAGGAGGGACGCAATACTTACTAAGCCAGAGGAGAGGGAGTCGCACCTCTAGCGGGTACTTCACAGGGACACGTCTTACCCTGGTACTGACCGCCCACACTAGATAAAGGCGTTTGCGGAAAACCTCCTATTCAACCAGTTTGGATTCTATAAACCTGGCCCAAACGGTAATATGAGGAAACAGCAATGCGCGGAAGCTTCGTCCTCTGACTAGACTTCGATCCGATTTCCTGCCATCCAATATATATTTTCCAGAGCCTACTTGACAACAATGTTAGAAATCATAAGCACGCATCTGCAGCTCAACCTGAGCGAGTGAATTGTTTCTTCACTAGCAAAGAAGTCTGTGTAATGATAAAAACTAACTTGAATGGCATACCTTTGTGAAAATACTCAAAGGGAAGCCATAACTGTCCTTTTTCATCAATGGCTCGCCATCAAGAACAGCTTCTGCCGGTGGGATCATAACCGCCGCACCATCGTGAACACCATCTAGAGGTATAGGATCTTGACGACAGGGTGAGAACTCATTTTTCAACGTATAGGAGATATTTAAATGTTAGATAAGCCGTGCCATTGTTCTCGCATTGGTCGTTTGTATTCTTTCGTCCAGTTCCAGCTCCTGCCTTTTTAGTGCTAGAACATGGCGCTGAACAAAACCGAAGTCCCTCTTCTAGCATTTCTGTAAAGGCCAAACTTAGTCTCATGTAGGTAACCAACTTTGAAAGTTAGCCAGGTGAATTCACAGCCAGACAGAGGAAGGGGAAATATTACTCGGAAAAAGAGACACTAGTGCAAGCATAGTAGTTCCCAGCAGTTGAGCAGGAGAGATGTTGAAAACGACCTAAATGCACCTTCGTAAATCCCAGCAGTGGCCCCATAAGAATCAATACATGCACAAAAATATTAAAAATATTTGAATATTTGAAAAAAAATATTTGAAAAGACGAAAAATCTACCTTTCTTTCAAGAAGCAGTAACTTGAACAGCACCAGAGTTCGATGTCGAAATCTCGTAAACAAATCCTGCACAGATATATCTAAATGAGGCTATGAATGGGAAAACGAGGTTGCCCAGACGCGCCGTTCATACTCACCCATACTTGCGGCTTGCCCATCCACAGATTCGCCATCGAACATGTCACATAAATTTGTATACATTTGTGAGAGGACCTCAACCTTAGAGCGACAGATTTTGAGATGAATCCTATTTCAAAATGTCCGATTAGATTACATACCTTAGTGAAATCTCGCTCTGCGAAATATGCCCGAGTTATGAGCTCCAGCTTTGCCTTTAAGGCTCCAAACAACGGAGCTCGGGACAGCACACATACACTTTTTTGCACAGTACTCCTAGTGACATCATCTGTTTTCGCTTTTAGATCCTGAAAATCTACTGGAATATGAGATCTTAGAGTTAAACAATAAAAAATAAGAAAACAAACTTGGAAATACGCGATGGAAACTACAGAACAACACTAGCGGTAATAATTGTACACAGTAAACCTCACATTAGCGGATATTTGACGATAGCAAGAAATCCCAAAGACCGCTTCATGAGGGTTTTCTCTCGATGGTAGGACGAAAAAAATTACATCTGAAACAATGCATCGGTGAAACTTGCTTTGCATTGATTAGGATTTGTTCGCATCTCTGCCACTGGAACATGCCTCCAGGGTAGAGCGGTTATGGCCCTGCGGAATAAAGATGGAACGTGAGAACTCTCAAAAACAAAAGTACGGGAGTGGGGAGAACTACGGGTCAAAAAGGAAGACCACCCTAAGAGGCTCGTCAAACGGGTGAGGAGTGCAGTTTTATCTGCAACAAATTGAGCGAAGAAAACCAAATTTTGACTTCTTTCTAATGCGGAAATTCCAGTCTCGAAATTGTTGAAAAATATTATCTAAGGTGATTCGCGAAAATTTTCGACATCTTCCGAAAATCCTCGTCATCGGAGGGGACGGGGCGCAACTTCAACGACGTCCGGAACAATGATTCGCTTAACCCTGCATGCCCCGGAAATTCCAGGAATATTTTCAAAATCAAGGACTGGAAATTGAAGGTGTAGAGCATATCCTCAGCGATTTCCGCTGTGACCTTTCTAGATACCTTGAGCAGTCCAAAACGCAGAAATCCAAACTAAACTATACAAAATACATCAAGGGTCATCCGCGGATCGCTAGCGACAGGATTCTTTCACGTCGAAGCCCACGATCTAGAGAGCATAGCAGATCGTCCACTTTTCTCACTCAGTGCTTCATGCAGTTATTTTCCCCCGGGACAAGCGCCGCATGCCGTCTTGTTTATGACCTCATTCTCAACATTTTTAGAAATTCACAGACATAGTTGACTATAATTGGCGCACGTGAGAAATCCTACATGGACGAGGTTACTGTGGGGATTTACTATTGCAACTGAGCATCCAGGTAAACGAATACATTTCCCCAATATTGCAACAGGGAAAAATCCGCTTTTGTTAGATAAATGCGTGAAAGAATGCAATCTACGGAATCACATTTTCTTCGGTATAATTTTGATGAACTCATCATACCATCAGTAGTATTATGGGCACCATCAGGTAGGGCAAGCGATGGAAGATGTGTCCACTCTTCAGGCAAACCTCCTTCACCATTCCCGTCTAGTTTCGGGTACGAAAACTCTATCTAAATACATTGATCAATTGAATTCGAAAAACTTTTGTCAATTTGATTGTTTTTCTGTGTGCGAATATTCTGTGATGAGTGTCAGGAAAGGCATTAGTTCAGGAATTCAAATATGGCGAAGGGGAGCAGCACTGATTATTTGACGCGGTCTCTGCGACAAGGTGGATGCACCTGTGATGTTCAAGCCTCAATTCTATGAGGCATCGCGACGCATCCTTCCGTTGTGTTCTGTGCTCCGCCCCAAGCAACTATGATTCCTCAAGTACCAACCGCCACCTCTCCATTGTGCATATTGATCTCGACTGTCTTCGCGTCAAGTATCTAAACTCTCTTTTCGCAAGTTCTTATCATTCGGATACAATTCAAGAAACCAAACTCTCTCCCTCTACCACCTATTCCCAGCCTTGCACTCCGGGCTACACCGCCTATCACATGCCAAGGCCAGCTCTTGATGGCGCAGCGTCTATTTTTGTGGAATCTGCCTACCTTTTCATCTTATCCTTGGAGTTCCTGAGGACGGTGCTCTTAAGTACCTTCCTGTCCACCTTCCCCTCAGAACCCCTTTATCTACATTTGTATTTGTATTTGTTTATTACAGGTCATGCCTGCATAATTAAGTTACATAGGAAAACAAATGAAAAACACTGAATATAAAAAAACAGGAAACGGATACAGTAGCAATATGAATTGAAACAGGCTCAATCTTCATCAGTCCTCAAGTACAGATCCAAGCTACGTTTGAAAGCAGAAAGAGTTGTAGGGAGGTTGCCCCCTTTGAATAACTTTTCAAACTCACTTCCTGCTCTATTAACACAGAAGTGGTGCCTCAAACTCATCCTGGCTATGTAGCGGACGAGCTTAAAACTGCTGCCTCTTGTGGTAGATGCCCTGAGTTGGAGGAAATCGTTTGGCTTGAGTCCCACAAGGCCATACAAAATCTTATAAACCATCAGAAGATCGAACCTTTTCCTTCTGCAGGTCAGCGATTCAGGTTGTAGCCCCTTATTCCTAGCAAAGCTGCACGGCATTTATCACATTCCTCTTTCAACATCTTTTCCTCCGTCTTACAATCTCATACATCTCCTTAGTTGCATGACTGCTCAATCTCCCCATCAGCTGCCTTCGCGGATGACTTCAATGCTCACCGTTCTGTTCTACGCATGATTCTGACGCCAGAGGGGAAGACGTCAAAGAATGGGCCGAAGAGTGTGATCTGGTTATCCTTAACTATGACTAGCCCACTCGTCTCCCTGCCAACGGTCGACCCTCTAGCCCAGACATCTCTCTCGTCTCATTCTATCTTTCAAATGCTTGCACGTGGCCAACTTCAACAACTCTCTCCAGCGACCACATTCCCATCTTTTTTCATAAAGGCTGCCGAAGAAAAAGAATTAGAACTTTGCTTCTTATCACAGAGAAATTCGTATATACAATGTGTTATTTGAGTATACCCCGACCCCCCACTGCAACCACCGTGCGTAGATCCCTTGCTTTGTGTATGCAGTTGCGAGGGGGGAGGGGGAGGCCCGCATTAATCTTTTTTTTTTTGGACCAGCGAACCAGATCGCATGTACGCGCGAATGTTGCGGGTTGCCCTAATTTGAATAAATATGTCCATAGCTACTCCGATAATTTATTCGTAACGGTCATCACACTACAGGTGGTATTGAAGCTACTGGCTGTGTGTCTACCTTGCAACGAAGACACATTCAACAAAAAGGCAAAGGCTGAACTAAAACGTCTACATATTCATTTGCATCTGTCGCAGGTTCCATATAACACCTCTAACTGATGAATGTTGACGAATGCTCTAAAAAGGGTGAAGGGCACATGAATTCATCTGTCAACAGCGTCAACCTTCGCAGTCTCACAATAGCCAACGGATTACTTACACTTAGCAGTGTTCACAAGACAACACTCGTAGCACGCCACATCAGGGGTAGAACCCAGCCGTGGTTTGGTCAAACTGTGTTATTTTGTCCCCCCCCCAAAAAAAAAACAACAACATAAGAGGTTCTGTTCACGTTTGCATTTTTCAAGGGAGACAATTGTTATCAGTCTCAAAAGCAGAACACCTCATCAAGGGCCTCGTGAAGGAAGAACGGCTCGAAAGAGTTCTTCGGTGGTCTAGTTGCACCTCCTTGACGCTCAGTTATTGTCATCAGCATGGCTGTATCACTGCCATTTTTGACCTCCGATCGTCAATAGTGACATATGAAATGTTGACTGAAAACATTCGAAGATCTTTGTCAAGTGAAATGATGGCAAATACATTGTTTGTTTCAAACCAAAACCGCTGCTAATAATCGGAGGTGAAAGTGTGGTAATGATTCAGCCGTCGGTATGATGACAACAGCTGGAACCAAGGGGCGCAACCAGATCACCGGAGAACTCCTAGGTTGTTTTGGCCTTTTCTTCTTTGCAGCCACATCGAGGGTTTTGCCATAGACGGAGAAACTGAGCGACCAGTAGTGGATTCGTCCACAGATCCATTGCGGTCAGCGTGAAAGGTCTCTTCAGACAGTTAAATAAATGTGCGGTGTTATGGCCGATGGTACCGCAGTCCGGGCACACATCAGATTTGCTGCTGTCAATCTTGCTGACGTAGGACATGAGCATTATAGAGTGACCGCAGCGATGCGAGTGTGCATCTAGCCCTTCTTCCGAGTTGAGAGTCGGGATATGCAGACTGGTGGCGGTACTTCTCCCAGTACAGGATTTATGGCCGCCCTCTCAAGATTATACCGTACGAACTTGGCGCGCTCCTTGCGCAGAAGACGGAGTCGTTCTTGCTGTGAGTCGTGCCATCTTTGCAAAATCACTTTGCTTGGAGCATCGGCAAATGGCTTTCTTTTGGCTCTCTCTCTCTAACGGAGTTAAGCACTCTCCAAGACGGATAGTTCGGTTGTTTTACAATTTTTATACGGAATTGTTGTGCTGGCAGCTGACAATGCTGCTTCACTGGTATTAAACGTGTTTCGGCATGCAGGTGCTCGACTGGGGAACTCCTGGCACAACCGGTGGTGATGCGAAAAGCTGCATTCTGTACGCGTTGCATCTTAGTCCGAGAGGAATCTGAGACTAGAAGCTGCCGAACCGGTGCGGCATATTCCATGGCAGGCTGAAAGATCGCATTATACGTCGTGAGTATAGTTTCCCTGCTGCGTGTGTGTCGTTTCCCATGAGGTACCGCCTAGGGCCATGAAAACATTGAGTTTAACTTTAACGACAGCCTGCTTCTGCTCGGTATTTTGACCTTTTAATAGCGTTTGCTCCTACACTTTCGACGCTGTTCTGTTTTCGAGACCAACTATAGTGGAGCCCACCAAGAGTGTCTCATTTGCTTATCAATGAGAAGCGGTCGATTAAAGATCAATGAACATGAAACTGGTTGCAGCACAACCGCTCTCGCTCAATCGGTATCTAGCGTGCTGGTATGGGATTCATGCACATTGATCCCCAGCCAACCGCTGCTTATTGATAAGTAAATGAGACACTCTTGGTGGACTCCACTATACAAATGCCTTCCGTAAAAACTCAAGAGCGAATTCATCCTGAACGGCGCACCCAGAAACGAACTGAGATTTTTATTGAAAAAAAGTGATTTCATCATGAAACTCGTATTTCGACCATCAGGAAGAACGGATAACGATAGATACCAGGAAAATACAGTATTGTGAGCTAAACTCAAGATGTCCAAAAGAAAAAAAGGAGTCGAAGTCACCTATGAACTATGCCGAAACGCGCCGAGTATTTGGAAAATTCAGCTGATAGCCCTCGTCAGTGTTACATTCCCAAGGAAAACGGGACGTAATCTTCCTGTTCACTATTGGTCTCTTTATAGAGAAAAATTTCGAGACGAAAAAATCGCTGCACGAATTATCCAAACTGACGCACCTGACATCCCTTTTTATGGTGGAATCCAACAACGACAACATGCAATATTTGCTGCATTTGTCGCCTGAAAAACCTTTTGCCTGGTCTATAAAAACCTTCTTCAAGTAAATAGACCTCGATATGAAGCGATTTCAGTGTCACACACAACAAGAAGAGCAGAATGAAATTTATCAACTTAACAGGCATATGTACACATCTGTCCAAGTTGTATTGCAAGAATAAGTTCGATATAGTACTCGACAAGAGGATTAATGTTTTTGAAATAGGAAACAATCAATTTCAATGAAATTGAAATACTTGACATATAAATTAAAGTGGCTGCTGGGAGATCTAATTGGATCGACGAAAAAAAACAGGTGCTGTAGAACACGAAACAGAAAGCCGGCTGAGGAAGGCAAGAAGTTTCAGTAGCAAAAACAAAATAGTGAAAGGACAGTGACAGATATCGCTGGATGATATTCAAGAGAAAGCCCGGAAAGGTCTAGCTGAACTCATTTTATGCCACAAACCCCGAAAAGATAACTGGTCAACGTAAGTGTCTAACCCAGTAACAGACAGAAAACCAGCAGAGATTTGTACCCTAATTATGTTTTATCGTCGCTACTCTGATTGAATGGGCCATATTAAGGTTGCTGAGCTCTATAAACAATCAATTGACGCATAGATACGCCGGCGCAAAACCATATCCACGAATGGGGATGAGAAAAATGTCTACAACAAATATTAACAAGCAGCGAAACCCGACCAGATTCGCCAAATACCACCGTTTAATCAACGAGGATACCATGGGACGCCTCTTACAGCCAGCATGAGATCAAATCTCCTGCGGTTGCTGTAGCATAAAGGACGATTAACAAAATCGGTAGCATAAATAATGGGAGAACGCACACGAATTCGACAAAAAAACAGCTTCCCCCCACTAAATAAACAAGCATGCCTAGTAAAAAAAACGGGTACTGGATTTGAAATGAGAACCATCTTGTCTTAACCAAAAACAAAACAAGTCGGACAAAAAGCTATGTATTTACGAGCCAAGGATTTCTGGCAACAGTCTCCGGAGTGCGGTCTCCATAATCATAGAGCAGCTCTTCAGCCTCATCGATGTCCCGCTTCGCTACCAAGATGAGATGATGTCCATCCTCAAATTCCACCACCTGGAAACCCTAGCTGGTAACTACACAAGTAAGTGACTGAAGTCCAAAATGCGATATGAGGAATCGGTGGACATAAATACGGGGGCAGAACGTTGTAGACGACATGTGGTCAACTGTCAAGGATGGGACAGGGGCTCTCTACACACCGAGGGAGGAGTTGTTCCGTCTTTCGCGGCTCAAATTCCACTCGGGACCACTTCGCTCGCGTTGAACGGCGTGAGTTTTCAAACTGCAAAAACGGGACAACTCCTCCCTTGGTGTGTAGACAGTCCCTGTCCCGTCAAGGATTATGTACAGTCGGCATGAATCCTAACGATACTTTGCGTCCCCTATTGAACGTTGGCGCAAAATTGGTGCTATATGCTATAACACAGGTATATCGAGTTTGCGCCGCCAGCTCCAATGGGTAGCACAATGTATTATACCACTAGCAGGGAAGTGCGTAATTACGACTAACGAAATTGAAAATATTTTCGTAAGCAATCCCAAAATTCGTTAGAAAGTCAGTATTCATTCAAATCGCGCTCCAACCCGAGCCTTAGACCAGGATTAATACATATTGCTCAGTTGGATGCTAGGTAAATAGTCCAAAATAACCATAGCCTTCAGTATTTTTCTTTTCTACTGACACTGCTTCGCAGTTCAGACCCCCACGTTAAAACCCTAGCCGAACGTTGCGCAAAGTTCAGCGCATCATTTATGCGACTTCGCGTCGGTCGCGCTACTTTATGGTAAGTTCACTGAACCGGTTCCGGCACTGACCGGCTCCAGTGAAGATTTTTGCTATTCGGGATATGGGGTTTCTATAAAAGGGTGCTGAGAACTCTCAGAGGTAAAATTTTAATTTGGGAGCTAATTTCTTACGGTCTTTCCCCATTATGTGAACAAGCTCGGAACCACGCAAGCTCTCGGCTCGCGACGCTGAGCAAAGAACAATTAGTGCAAAGTCGGTGCAATTTTCCGTGTTGTCACCACTGGGTAGATCTCAAATAACATCATATAACGCAGAATGGTAATTTTTGCATTGAAAAAAGCGAAGAGTTCGAGATTTTCTTGATTTCCGATATTGCTTCTTTTCTTACCAAAAAATGACAAAAATCGATAAACACACACTCGAGTATTAGGCTTTCGAGCATATTTTAAATTTTGGTTTCCAGTTTGAACTAGGTTCTCTAACAAGGAGTGACGTGTGTCTCTAATGGCCATGAATGTTTTGGAAAATATACACCTCTTCATGCCTTGCTTTTTTCTATTCATAAGGGCTTTTTTCTGCCTTAAATGTGCTTATTTTCGAAGCCCAGATTTTTCACGACTAACGAGGGTTTTGGCCGGTTGAACAACCAACGACTTAAGAATTACAAAATTTCTATTACGAACAGCCCTGATCACTAGGATTATATACGTTGGTTAGGTTAACTTAAAGTTTAACGCAAGGCATAGATTCGGCTCATCCATTGAGAAATGTCTAGGTTAATTAACTTAACCCCTTCTGCATAAGTTCAAAAAATATTACCACAAGAACCTGTGTATTTTGATGACACTCCGGCTTAGAGTGTGTGATGATGTGTTCATCGTGGGGAAATACCCTTATTTGCCTTTGTGCCGTCTTTATCTCTTTCATAGAGACGGAGCGGTCACTTGCTTCCGCGATAGAGATAAGAACAAAGGGCTACATGTTCAAAATCGAAACCGAAAGCCATCAAAATAGTATTGAATCATCATCAAAAGAAGAAAACAGAATGGTGATAAAATAATATTTACAAACCTTGGTTCGCAGATTAGGCCTTAAGGCGCTGTGATTGATCAATCGGCCCTTGTAAACTGACTCCTTCGTTGCATCCACACACCATCTCTTACTCTTGTATTTGAAGAAGTACATATAAGAGCCGATCGAGGGATCTTTTGCATACTCTTCCTCTCGGATTTTCGCTGATGTGTAGTCCATCATGTCGCCTGAAACAATACAAACTTTCAACACAAAAAGTTTAAGGAAATCCCTTCAGGTCAAACGGGCTTTTGCGTCTAAAGCCTCTTTCATAGTTTGCCGGCCGACGTCGGACGACTCGTTATCAAATTTGATAAGTCAAGATGGATAAGATGGATAGGATAGGGTAGATAGATTTTACACATTCGATAACGAGTCGTCCGACGTCGGTCGGGCAAGTGTGAAAGGGGCTTAACCTAAGATAAGCTACAATCCCCACCATTTGGAGACTAAATATTTCCGGATTTTCCATTATCCCCACGCAACATTTTCGCATTTGGGCCAAACTTCTAACGATTCCCTTACAAAATTTACATTTTTGGCCCAAAATTTTTTCGACCCCCTCACGACAAGTCGGGAAATAACATTGTCGTGCTAGACCCCTGAATATGTCAATTCAATGAGGATTTGCTGCCGAGATGTCGTACGTTCACGCCGTGGCAGTGTGGAGGAAAGAAGATCACCTCTATGCAAACCGACGTCACCCCCTCCGCGAAGAGGGTTTTTGTCATGGGAGAGGTGCTGGCCGGCCGCAGCTCTCCTTCGGATTCTCCTACAAAGGGCCGGCGTGGAGAGGAATCCTGGACCCGCTCAGAAGTACCTATGCGCCACGTGCGGCAAGGATGTTACCAGGAGACATACCAGCGTCCAGTGCTTCGGATGCCAAAGGTGGGTGCATCTCTCCTGTTCGGGTCTCAGTTCTGTGAGGCATTATAACTCTGCTTTTCGCTGTGTCTTATGCTCTTCACCTACCAACTCTGATTCCTCTTCCTCAAATCGCCCCCTTTCCATTGTACATATCAATCTCAACGGCCTTCGTACTAAACTTTCTGAGCTCTCTCTCTTCGCACGTACTTACCATCCAGACGTGATCATGGTTCAAGAAACCAAGCTCTCTCCATCCCCTACCTATCCTCATCCTAATATCGCGGGCTACACTGCCTTCCATGCTCCAAGGTCAGCTCTTGGCGGAGGAGTTTCAACCTTGTTTTATCCTCTCTCCTCCCACCTCATACCAAACACTTTCCACGGATGGTACTCTCGAGTACCTTCCAATCCATCTCCTCTTAAAACACCCCTTTCTTTTCAACATATATATTCCCCTACCACCTCATGCCCTCCTCCTACAATCCCATTCCTCTTCTCTCAAACAACTCAACGATTATTCCCTCTCATCATCAGTTGTTTTCGCGGGCGACTTTAATGCCCACACCTTCTGCTCGTCCCTTGGTTCTGATGCTAGAGGAGAAGAAGTCGAAGAATGGGCTGAGGAGTGCGACCTGGTCATCTTAAACGATGATCAGCCCACTCGTCTCCCTGCCAACGGCCGATCTTCTAGCCCAGACATAACTCTTATCTCGTCCAACCTTTCCAACGCTTGCTCATGGTCTACCTCAACAACATTGTCTAGTGATCATGTTCCCGTCTTTGTGCACATCGATCTCTCAAATTCTCTTGCTCCTTATTCTGGTGTTCGTCAACGTTCTTATCTCAATTTAGGCCAAGCAGCTGTTCAGTGAGGTTGCGCTACGCCTAGCGGCTGATTACCCGTGGAATGGCAATGTGCACCAGAAGGAGCATCACTTATCTGATGCAATTCGCAGGGCCATGAAGGCGGCTATCCCTGTTGGCCGAGTAAAGACGTTCTATCCAAACGTCACCAGAGAAATTCTTCAGGAAATCAGGACTAGAGATGCCAGAAGAGCAGTTGACCATCTAGACCCTGTCGTCGCTCAGCTGGATGGTGAGATCAGAAAAGATCTCGACCAGCACAAGAAAGAACAGTGGGAAAAATTCACAGAACAGCTGAACTTCAAGACGGACAGTGGAGCTACTTGGAAGGTGCTTCGGAAACTATCGGGAAAGAGCTCGCCAGCCACCATCTCCACTATTGAGTTCGGTAATAACGTTTTCAAGTCAGGAAAGGAAGCCGCCTACTCTCTCGGTAAAAGTTTTTGTCACGAGTACAAGGCGAGGTCCGCAAAATAGAGTGACAGTGAGAGAGCTGTGCCGCCTCCCGCTCATGAGCACGGCCGATGCGTTCACTGTGGCGCAAGTAGAGAAGATTATAGCGGCATGCGGAACTCCAAAGCTGTCGGTCCGGACGGCATTTGTCCTGCTGTACTGAAGAAACTCCTGACTGAGATCCTTCCGCTCATCGTTGATATGATTAACACTTCGTTTAGCTCTTGCACTATTCCGCAAAACTGGAAGACAGCCAACGTCATCCCGTTGCCCAAGCCTGGCAAACCTCAGTCATCAGTAAAGGGATATCGTCCCATTAGCTTGATGTCACCTTTCGCCAAGGTGGCCGAAAAGCTCATTGTCAAGGATCTAGCGGAGCACAACGAGAAGCAGTTGTTTCAACATGGGTTCAGGAGGCTACATTCCACAACTACGGCGTTGCTAGAAATTACCAGCTATGCTATCGACGGGTTCAACTTTAACAAGCCATTGAGAACTGTAGCTGTTGCGTTGGATCTCACCAAGGCATTTGATACGGTTAACCTTGGAGTCCTGTCAAGCAACATTCTGGAGTCGTCAATACCATCTTGGCAGAAGCGCTGGATATCGGCCTTTATTAAAGGTCGGCGGGCAAGAGTCATGTTTCAGAACCATGTCTCCAACAGTATTCCTATGGCAGCTGGAGTCCCTCAGGGCGGAGTTCTATCGCCAGCCCTCTTCAATCTGTACCTCGAAGATATGCCTGAGCCTCCACAGGACATCAAGGTCGTCGCGTATGCCGATGACATAACAATCATGTGTCGATATCGGGACTTACAGGTGGCCGCCAATAAGATCAACGAGTACCTGATCACACTGAAGAGCTTTTTCGACCGCAAGATGCTAAGTGCATCTCTGCAGCCAAGTCGTCAGTGTCCGTTCTCACGACGGACCCATCCGAGCACAGCGCTCATCCGGATGTCGTGTGGGATGGAGACCGTTTGCCTGCTGCTCGCTTCCCAAAGCTGCTCGGTCTTGGGCTCGATCCGTCACTCAAGTTTCATAAGAATACCGAGCAGAAGCAAGCAGTCGTTAAAGCTAAGCTCAACGTTCTCAGGGCCCTGGGCGGCACTTCGTGGGGTAGCAGCGAGGAGACTATACTCACAACGTATAAGGCAATTCTTCAGCCCGCTCTGGAGTACGCCGCACCGGTGTGGCAGCATCTCGTCTCAAAATCCTCCTGGACAAAGATGCAAAGAGTACAAAATGCTGCTCTCCGTATCGCCACCGGATGTGCAAGGAGTTCCTCAATCGAGCACGTGCATGCTGAGACCCGTCTATTACCAGTCAAGGAGCACTGTCAGCTCCAGGCCCAGCAATTCCGCATCAACATTATAGCAACCGAATCACCCGTCGTGGAGAGTGTTAAACCCGTGAGAGAAGTATAAGAAAGCCATTCGCCGATGCTCCAAACAAAGTCAATTTGCAAAGATGGCACGACTCACAGCAAGAACGACTCCGTCTTTTGCGCGAGGAGCACACCAAGTTCGTACGGTGTCATCTTGTGAAGGTGGCCATAAATCCTATACTAGGAGATATACCGCCCCCCGTCTGCACCTCTGAGTCTCAACTCGGAAGAAGGGCGAGATGCACGCTCGCATCATTACGCTGTGGTCACTCTACAATGCTAATGTCTTATGTCAGCAAGA
Organism: Aplectana chamaeleonis; assembly: GCA_029168955.1. NCBI lineage: Eukaryota > Metazoa > Nematoda > Chromadorea > Rhabditida > Cosmocercidae > Aplectana > Aplectana chamaeleonis. Next base: position 128,894 of record JAPDOI010001309.1, on the reverse strand, counting down.
TTGACAGCAGCAAATCTGATGTGTGCCCGGACTGCGGTATCGTCGGCCATGATACCGCACATTTATTCAACTGTCCGGAGAGACCTACCACGCTGACACCAATGGACCTATGGACGAATCCACTACTGGTCGCCCAGTTCCTCCGCCTATGACAAAACCCTCTATGTGGCTGCAAAGAAGAAGAAGAAGAATGAGGATTACTACGAAATAATTAAGTGTCCAAATACTACACTGGCCTAGTCTTATTACTGAGCAGGGCATATAAATACATCATAATCTTTAGACCATCAGCATCTATTATTCTCATGCTAATCGCTCGTCATAAGTGGTCCACGAAGTTCTTGTACCGTAAGCCAAAGTTCATAGTAAAAACTTAAACTTTACGTTTAGATGGCTGAGATTCGGAACAGATAATGCAGTGTTGTCCAAAACTTGCTCCATATATGATTTAACCTTTGTCAGAGGTTCTCACCTTTGTATTCAACGACGAATTCGTTTTTTACGAAAGATCTTCCTGCCCGAATGCCGCGTCCTTTCTTGTCGTCGACGTAGACTTCTAGATATGACTCGTTCGCTAAGGTGACTATAGCATCTCGCAAAGCATCCTTTTCTTCTTCCTTAATCATACTATGAATGAAAGCGCAGATAAAACGTTGAAAGAAAAATCGACTCCCAAAAATCCAAGGTGCTCAATTTTTTTTCAAGCAACCAATAGGCATCAGCAGCCTTTGACAGTTTAAGGATCAAAAGTCATCACGGGGAACGCCGCTCATGGGGGTCTGAAGAACTTTTCAAAACACCATTCTTCCATAGAGTTATGCTACCGCGACGTTGACGGTGCCAGAGATGACTCCATCTATGTAGGGATTGATAGATGCCACTCCTGTCGCCGGTGAGGGATGCCGCCAGCATTTTTATGCGTCGCTACTCGCAAACCACGACTTTCACTCGCTGGTGATCTGAGAGGGTGTCAGCAGAGAAGTATACTTCTTCAGCGTCGTGAAATCACTGGAGTTGGAGAAATTTGCTCGAGCATGCATGCTGAGTCTTTTATGGTGAAGAATGACCGCATTTTGGAAGCAGTGGGGGAAAATCAAGCGAAATCAAAAAATTTGAGTGAGGAAAGTCAGGGGGATCGATCTCACACTCAGATGTCAGCTAACTCAGGGTGAGGCTGCCCAGGGTCAAGCTGACCGTTGTCCCGTACATCAGCAGCGGTCGCATTTTCGTCGGCACCTCCTTATCACCAGTTATACTTGAACAAGTCCTACCGCTCCGCTGCTGGTGATAATGGAAATCGAGAGCTCACTAGAGATTTTCCAAAGCTGGCATTCATTAATACAAGAAAATTTTAGAATTTTGTAGACTTTCCCAATTCGTGAATTTTCATTTGGAAATGACTCTACACGTAGCTCAACAGCCTCGAGTAGTTTAGATCCAACTTCAAATCAAAGCGTACTCTGAATTTCCTAATTTCGATCCATCATTTTTACGCCCCCCCCCTTCTCGAAATTTTCAAAAATTTGAAAATTTTCCTCGCTGTTGTCCCGCAAGTCCGCAACCGCCTGACCCTGAATCTACCTTGACTCAATAACTTTCAGATGCTGTCATTGGAGAAAACAAACCTCGAGCTGTTTTCCGGTTTTTCGTGAGCTTCTTCGAACTGGGAAGAAATCCGTGATCTTGTGGTTCGACACATCTTGGACAGCTCTCCTCCTTGAACACAAATTAAAGTTAGCAAACTATGGAGCCACAAGAGATCATAAATACCAAAATTCATTTTAAAACTGCCTGAAATCACTGACTGATTGTTCCGTCTAGTTTGTCCGTTTTGCTGACAAGGTTTCGTATCAACTGATGATTGCGCTTCCGGTTTGCAAGGAGTAGCACTTTGATCCACAGGAGGTGCAAGTGAACTTCTCTTCTTTCTGCGGCCACGTTTCCTAGCTATTACATTCCCAAGCATATTCCTCCGCCTGAAAAAAACTCAATATTGTGAGATAGAAGATCAATCCATGTATTGCTAATCCGACTTATAAAGGAAATGCAACCAGACGATCTAGCCGTTTCCAGCTAAACATGTATCCCTCCATGCACCTGTACAGAAGCTTCTAAATCCATGTTTGCGGCTGCGAAACACCTTTCCCAACCGAGGGGTTTTCTCAGCGGGCTCAGATCGTTTACTAGGAACTGACTCAAATTTATTTCTGTGTTGTTCAAGGTACTGAATACGAATCTGGGGTCCGATTCTTCATTATAAAAAAAAAGCTTGACAAGCTTGGTTGTCAGCCTTCCACCGAGGGCAAACTTTAGAGGAAAAGGCGACTTTCGATGATTTCCAGAACGTTGGGACAGAACTGCCTTGAAACTAATCTTTCTGGGTAGAATCTTTCAAAGTTATATGGGAATGCACGAAATGATACTGCGACCCGTTCATCGATGTTACAATACATTGGCATGCAGTAGTTTGCTCAAGGTGACAGACCTACTTTAAAACTCCTTTACAGGGGTAACTTGGAATGCTAAGAAAGAATTTCAGTTCATTTGTCGATTTTATCAACATAAAAATGGGTTACGCCAGTCAAATAGCATGATATCTACCCAATAATCCCTAAAGAGAATTTGATCCAAGTCCTAAACATTTTATGAACACCCTAAAAATTGCCTGATGGGAAACCGTTACCTTTTCTCCCAGCTGAGAAAGCCCCTTAGTAGCTGGGTTGGGAGAATCGCTTTGCAGCTATAAACTTTGATTTAAAAACTTCATTGCAAGTAACTACATATATCGACTGACATATATTTTTTTGCAGCAGCTAGATCGAACATTTGCAATTCCCTCGTAAGGGAACAGAACAACGCAACTCAACGTCAGCGGACGTAAGAAACAATTAGTATGTCACTCTAATAGGGAAAAGGTGGATACAATTATGGCTCAATCGTATATTCGAAACAGAAGTTACTACAGCGAGAAGACGGCGTACAGCCGATCTGGGGGAACTATAGCCTTTCTCACTCGTTCCATGGTCGATCGAAGTGAGGTTTATCGAACTGCTCATACAGAATTCTGCCTAGCACTGTTATATTTTTTCACTACAGACCGCTGCGCTGCTTCTCCGCCTGGAATTCTATGAACGAGAAAGGCTTAAGGTATTGAGTGCTATAAAGGTTCTTCCTTCTACGCAAAGTGAGCCAAAACCGTCAGCTTCAGTTGTGTTTCAGAGCAACTGACAGCTAAATTTAGTTAATAGCTTTTTTCAATGGCAAATTTGAGAACTATTGGATACGACGCGAAAACGCGAGAAAAAAAGAATTGTCGAGAGAGAGGAACTGAGCTGACTCGGGCCTAAGATCTGAAGTCGGAACCCAAGAGAAAACTGAAAACACAGATTGTAGGCGCAAGCAATATGTTTTCCCCAAAGACTTAGTACACCGTCACCTGTAAATTTTGAGACTTCGATCGAACTTTGAAGTATTTAGCCCCATGAAAATCTGCCGTGGGCGAGACTCCAATTTCTCCATAGAAACGACATACAGGAGGAAGCCATTCTGACACGCCCCCAAACCGAAGCCACTAGAACGCAGCCATCGACTACTCTGCTTCGCTTCCGTTCAAAAGTTGCGAATAACGGGGAATAAAAAAGTGAGCAATTTGAGGGGATCAAAACTAGATACGCAGGGTCCAGCGGTGTGCTGCTAACGACATCGGATGAACTACGAACCCACAGTCTAAGAGCAAGTTACCAAAACTTCCGAAAAAAGACCAGACACCCTTTAAGACCCCTCCCTTGATTACACAAATGTTCGAGAACTTTGACGAGCCCCTCCCCACAAATTGACAAGTTTTGAATTTTTGAGCAAGAAAATTTACGAACCCTTTCATAAAATTTTTGGTCCAGCATTTAACGGATATTTTCTCGCCCAGGATATGGACGTTTCAAAAAAAAATAATACCGGAATTTCTTCATTAGCCCTTTATCACAATCGTTCTGTCACCATCGTATCTTAATTGTGCACAAGACGATATGCGGTTTAGACAAGAACTCAATAGGGAAACTCTCGGAGAAGGATTAAGCAGGGCTGCTACTCGGCGCAACGGGGGGTAGTAAAACATTGGAAAATGTTAGTAGAGAAATGACTGTTGCTGCATGGGTTGGCACGTGAAAGAATGCTGGCATTGGAGAAAGTCCAAAGCAGTTTCAAAAGGAAACTGGTCATTAGATTGCATGGTTTTGTTTATGGCCCCATACCTGATTCCGCGCAAAGGAATGTTCTATTTTGAAACCGCTGTCCCTCCGAAGAGTAGAAAATGACTTACTTCTTCTCCACAAGACCCTGTTTGGCGTAAATTTCGGGCTTAATCCAGAGGACCTTGACTCGCAGCTAACCATCACGGCGGCTGCGGGGTGTAACTCCATCTCCGCGTGGTGCTCCCCGGTTTAGGGGTGGAGGGGGGGGGACTCAATCCTCCGGGAGGGTGAGATTCAGTGTGCGTGTAGGAGACTTTGTTGCTTCAAAAGAATAGCAAATCCCAATTTTGGTTGCTTATCAGTGCTTTGAATTGGAGGTGGTGGACGAGTTGACTTGCAGCTAACCGTCACGGCGGCTGCGGGGTGTAACTCGTCCGAGTGCACTGGGGTTCTCCAGGATTTTGAGGTATGTAAACTTCCGGGAGAGTAAACCCTTACGTTTGGAAGCCCTCACATCTTCGAAAAAAAGGTTAACCCTAATTTAGGTTGCTTAGCAGCGCTGTCAAGTCAGCGCGGTGGACGAGTTGTCCTCCAGAAGACCCACTGCTGCCGAGATGTCGTACGTTCGTGCCGTGGCAGTAAGGAGGAAAGAAGATCGCCTCCGTGCAAACCGACGTCAACCCCTCCGAGAAGAGGGTTTTTGTCATGGGAGAGGTGCTGGTCGGCCGCAGCTCTCCTGAGAATTTAATTACAAAGGGCCGGCGTCGAGAGGAATCCTGGTCCAGCACAGAAGTATCCATGTGCCACCTGCGGCGAAGATGTTACCTGGCATAAAACAAGTGTCCAGTGCTTCGGATGCCAAAGGTGGGTGCACTTCTCCTGTTCGGGCCTCAGTTTTGTGAGGCATCATGACTCATCCTTTCGTTGTGTTCTATGCTCTGCCCCCAACAACTCTGATTCCTCAATTACCAACCACCCCCTCTCCATTGTTCACATTAATCTCAACGGCCTTCGCAACAAGTTATCTGAACTCTCTCTATTCGCACGTTCTCATCACCCGGATGTTATCATGGTTCAAGAAACCAAGCTCTCTCCATCTACCACTTATCCCCAACCTAACATTCCGGACTACACCGCCTATCACATGCCAAGGACAGCTCTTGGGGGCGGAGTGTCTACTTTCGTGCAATCTGCCTTACCTTCTCATATTATCCCTAATACTCCTAAGGACGGTACTCTCGAGTACATTCCTGTCCACCTCCCTCTCAAAACCCCTTTATCTCTATTTAACATCTATATTTCTCCTATATCATCTTGTCCCCCCTCTTATAATCCTATTCCCCTCCTTAAGCAGTTGTACGACTGCTCACTCTCCCCTTCAGCTGTCTTTGCGGGTGACTTCAATGCTCACACGTTCTGTTCCGCTCTTGATTCTGACGCCAGAGGGGAAGATGTCGAAGAATGGGCTGAGGAGTGTGACCTGGTTATCCTCAATGATGACCAGCCCACTCGTCTCCCTGCCAACGGCCGACCTTCTAGCCCAGATATCTCTCTTGTGTCATCCAATCTTTCTAATGCTTGCACGTGGTCCACATCCACAACTCTCTCCAGTGATCACATTCCCGTCTTTGTCTATATTGATCTCTCTGACTCTTTTGCCCCTTACTCTGGTTTTCGTCATCGTTCGTATCTTAATTTAGGCCTAGCAGACTGGACCCTGTTCAGAGATGTTGCACTCCGCCATGCGGTCGACTTCCCATGGAATGGTGATGTTCATCAGAAAGAGCGCCATCTAACAAGTGCCATCCGCAAGGCCATGAAAGCAGCAATTCCTGAGAGTCGTGTCAAGACCTTTTTTCCAAATGTCAGCAGGGAAATACTGCAGAAGATAAGAACCAGAGATGAGAAGAGAGCCGCAGACCATCTAGACCCGGAGATTGCTGTGCTGGATAATGAGATCAAGCAGGATCTGGACAAGAACAAGAGGGAATGCTGAGAGAAATTCACTGAAAAGCTGAATTTCAAGGACATCTCGGCAGCACCAGAATGATGAAATAAAAGTCTCTAAATTGCATCCGCGCTCTAAAGACAGACGTATGTGAATTTCAAGGCGGACGGAACTACGACGTGGAAAGTCTTGAGGAAAATTTCCGGAAAGTCCGCTCCCCCGATGAGCTCCGCTATTGAGTTCGAGGAGAACGTCTTCAAATCAGGGAAAGCGGCTGCTTACGCACTCGGCAAGAATTTTTTCATCACACGTACCAAGCGAGGCGTGCAAAACAGAGTCACGGTTAGAGAGCTGAGCCGGTTGCCGTTCATGAACGCATCTGAGGCCTTTACTCTCACACAAGTAGAGAAGGCTATCAAAGAAATGCGGAATTCGAAGGCTGTCGGACCTGACGGTATCTCCCCAGCCATCCTGAAGAAGCTTCCCACGGAACTTCTACCGATGCTTGCAGATATCATTAACACTTCTTTCCGGATCTGCACTCTACCCCAAGCTTGGAAGACAGCCAATATGATACCGTTGCCAAAGCCAGGCAAGTCCCAAAGCACGGCAAAGGGCTTTCGACCAATAAGCCTGTTATCGCCCGTCGCTAAATTAGCTGAAAAGCTGATCGTTACGGACCTGGCTGATCAAAATGAGCGACAGCAGCATCAGCATGGGTTCAGGAAACTTCACTCTACTACTACTGCTCTATTAGAGATCGTGAGCTTTGCGGTTGATGGGTTCAACATGAGAAAGCCCCTGAGAACGGTGGCCGTCGCCCTCGACCTGAGCAAAGCGTTTGACTCTGTTAACTTGGGACTGCTGTCCGAGAAACTGCTCAAGTCGTCGCTACCATCATGGCAGAAGCGATGGATTGCAGCGTTCACTAAAGGCCGCCGGGCTAAGGTTCTGTTCCAGAATCATGTATCCGATAGCATTCCAATAGCAGCCGGTGTTCCGCAATGCGGAGTGTTGTCCCCTGCCCTATTCAGCCTGTATCTTGAGGACATTCCCGAACCTCCCAATGATGTAAAGATTGTTATGTATGCGGACGACATCACCATCATGTGCCAGGACCGTGACCTGCAGATAGCCGCTAACAAGATCAGCGCCTATCTCGTCGAGTTGAAGCTCTTCCTCGATAATATGATGCTCACAGTCTCTGCCGCAAAATCCTCTGTTTCAGTGTTCACAACAAACACCAAGGAACACAGTGCCCATCCAGATGTCAAATGGGATGGTGACCTGTTGCCAGCAGCGAAATTCCCCAAGCTGCTTGGCCTTATTCTTGATCCGTCACTGAAGTTCCACAAAAACGCGGAACAGAAACAAACAGTCGTCAAGGCTAGGCTTAATATCTTGAGAGCTCTCGGAGGAACATCATGGGGAGGGAGCCGAGAGACAATATTGAGAACCTACAGAGCAATACTTCAGCCGGCTCTGGAATATGCGGCACCAGTGTGGCAGCACCTGGTGTCTGACAGCTCCTGGAATAAGCTGCAGCGTGTACAGAATGCTGCGCTTAGAATTGCTACCGGTTGTGCAAGGAGCTTCCCGGTGGAGCATCTTCACGCGGAGGCTTGCATATTGCCGGTCAAGGAGCATTGTGAACTCCAGGCACAGCAGATGTATATTAATGTTCTGAGACAGCCGAATCATCCGTCAAAAAAAATCATGAAGCCCATAAGAGAGAGTCGATTAGGACGCCGTTCGCCGATGCTCCTCGTAAAGTTGATGTACAGAGATGGGCCGACTCCAACATGGAAAGGCTTCGTCTTCTGCGTGAGGAGCACACCCAGTTTGTTCGAGGATATCTAGCGAAGGCGGCTGTGAACCCTATCTTGGGAACGGTGCCGCCTCGGGTTTGCGAGTCCGAGTCTCAACTCGGCAGACAAGCCAGATGTGCTCTTGCATCGCTGCGCTGTGGTCACTCTATTCTGCTCATGTCTCACGTCAACAAAATCGACAGCAGCCGACCAGACGCATGCCCGGACTGTGGTGCTCCCGGACACGACACGTCGCACTTGTTCATGTGCCCGAAGAGACCTACCTCCTTACAACAATGGACCTCTGGACGAATCCTGTGAAGGCCGCCCAGTTCCTCAACCTATGACAAAAACCACTTTGAGGCTGCAGAAGAAGAAGAAGAAGAAGACCCACTCGTCTTAGGCCATTGTTATACCCCAAGACAGGTTTGTCGCGGTCGCAGAACACTGTGACGTCGCTGTCGCTGAGGGGCAACCGTCGCTGTCGCTCAGGGCCAAGAAACGCACGGCTGGATTACCGCACGGTTTCAACATTTCAAGCATAACATCCCCTTCCGAGCTAGCGACCGCGACAGGTGCAGCAAACTGTTCCTGCGACAGCATTTTTCTAGTAAGTGAGTCTGGTCCCGACAAGATTTGTAACAGTTGACCGCACCTGTCGCGGTCGCAACCTTTTGGTATAACAATGGCCTTATAGAAACACAACTTACAGGCTATAAAACGGCGAAATCCACTTGGTTCCTATACATGCTGGTGCGGCGCGGAGGTTAGAGACAGTGAGAGAGCGGAGGGCAGACGGAAGCTGAGGCATTGCGCGCGCCGCTCGCGCCTCGAATGATGTGAATTAAGACGTTTATAGAGGGTAACCGAGTTCTTTTGGACAGGACTCAAGCGAGGCAACCCTTTTCCGAGGTTTATCAAAATGTAATATAGCGCATTCTTACGGTTTCAGGTCTATTTGGATGATGTAAATATGAGCTACATCCTCCGCAGCCGCCGTGAAGGTTACCTTCGAGTGACAAGTTGTTCGTCACCCCTTAAAAACACAACTTAACCTTGGTAAGAAAAGGTCCAAATAAGGTCTCTGTTTCCAGAAAGATGAGTCTAATCTCAATGCACCTTCGCGCATTTGGTCGAACTTCAGAGTACGCAAATGAGAAAAAATATAGGTAGCACCTCCCGCAGCCGCCGTAACGGTTAGGGTGCGGAACAGGGATGAGCGGAATTCCGAATTCCGATTTCCGCAGGTTTTTGGGCACCGGAATTCCGATTTCCGAAAAACGGGTGCGTAAATCGGAAGAAAATGCGGGAATAACCTGAATCGGCATCCTATGGTAGGCGTCGAACAGCTGAAATCGCGCGAATGTCGCTCCACGTATAATGTTCTTTTTATACGGTCTTCGTGTTCATATTATGCTACATTTTTAGAATAATGCTGTTTGGCTCACCCCTTCCCATTTTTGATCTCATTCGCCGTGGGTCAGACTTTTGGCATTGAGGCGCGCTTATTGCTCACTAAGTGTGGACAAGGCCAACTGTGCTCAGACCATCCTCCAGCAGCAGAACTTTGACGATTTTTTCAACATCCCCCCCAGAAGCGTTATAGGTCAAACATGTTTTTCGATTTTCTCAGACCCGCTCTCAGTCGTTTGATATATGTTTTGTTGTAAAATCCATATTCACCCTTAGGGAAACATTATGATTTTGAGCTTTACTCTAACTTAGTTACGACAAGATTTTATGTAAATTGGACGGTATAATCGAATTCTTCGTAAAAAATGACTTCTAACAGTGTATACCCCCATTAAAAATAGTTCACGTGGTCTCCCGGCGAAGCTCAGACCCCCCCCCACTCCACCCTTGCGCAGCTCAGACCCCTCCAGTGTGGGTATCAGGGGTACGCGGCAAAGGAATTTGAGAATTCGGCAAACGGCAACGGCAACGGCAAACCCCAAAAATGGCCGGCAAACGGCGAAACGGCAAACGGCAAAAGCTGTTCTGTGCTATAATACACCCACATTTGATTAGTCGTGTGGTGAACCATGCAATATTTGCCAATTACTATGTATCTGTGATTTAACTAGCTTTTATAAGAAGGGAAAATCCCGTATATCAAAAGCCACTTGAGAGCCTCAGGTGATCAGAGCGCTGTTTTGTGTGTGATAGTAAAGGAGCTTCTATCAAGTTCAACTAGACCGTTTGATTGTGCGACCTAGCCTAGTCGATCCGGGCACATGCAGCAAAGAGTAAGCAAGCTTAGTGCGGTGGGAGAGTGCGCCGACCCAAAGACTGTGGCCGATACCAGTACCACAATCAGATGGGAATAAATGGATGAATACGCGTTGATTGGTCGACATTTTCGGAGGAAGACAGTCCATACCGCAATCAGCAGCGCGCGGTTTAGTTTATGACCGGAGTCACTCACAATTTTTGCTGTTAGTAACAAATAGTGGGCTCATGGTTCCCTATTTCGGTCATCGAAAAATTCGCTCAAATCGTTTCCCATTTGAAGCTACAGGAGTGGAGTGAGACTAGTTTAAATAAATGCAGTGCACACGATTAAAGCAGTCTCGAATTTTCACCGGATATCAAGAGCTCTGAGTGGCATTTTGATCGAATACACAGAATGAGAAGCACCTAGTGCCAATTCGACTGGCACATGCGACGCGGGCGACAGAAAGTCGGTGTCGCCACTGGAGCGCCGCGCACGGTGCGTTTAGCCAGCCGACTGCTCTTGGGTGTTTCCTATTCTGTGTATTCAGCAAACAAGCCGGCACGAGGATCAATACAACAACAATGTCGGCTAAAAAACAAACAATAAATCATTCTATGCGGTACCAAAACTTGAATATGCTGTGCCCGCCCCACCCACTTCCCCTGTGGCTACCGAGGAAGTGAGTGGGCGAGCACACCACATTCAAATCTCTTGGCATTATATTGCTATTGATTGCTCGTTTAAGCCGGTTTTCGACACTATTGTTGCAATGTGCCTCGGACATTTTGATTTCAGGTGACAATTTTGAAGGCGGTTTCAATTGTTGCCTCCGAAAATTTTTCGTTTTTTTCGACTCTACACCATTTCATAACAAACTCAGCTCTGCCAAAGAGTCACCCCGGTGCTATCACCCAGCGGGAGGGGGCAGTTAGCCATCCCACATGACCATGCCATTTTTTCGTGCTGCCGCGCATTTTGAGGACCAACCCAAGGTTTTCCTCCCATTCCAAAAAATTAGTAGAATAGAAGCTGAGCAGAAAAAATGGGCGTGGTCAAGTGCCTCCCACTCACTGCGATAGCACCGTCAACCCTTCCTTTCAGCTAATGGTATCGAAATCGAAAATATTATTGAACCCTGCCTTTGATGACCGCTGTGAACATTGTTCAATTTTAGAAAAGTCAGGCAAAGTATATTTGCAGAATTGATCAACTTCCTGTCCCAATTATTACCATCAGTCAATCAACCGACGATAAAGCGGGCCTATTTCTCAAGTGGTTCATATGTCTAAAAAGATGCTTTCACGCCAAAACTTTTTGTACCATTTGTTTTTGCAATTCCGGAACTTGCAGCAATCGGTATGCTTCTGGAAAAGCGCTTTTATGATTTAGGCATTTCTAAGGGGTTAAAAATTTCATGATTAAAAAGAGACATTTGGAGGCTCCCAACTTAGAACCTAAATAAACTCCTCTGATAATCTAGTCTAGATATCTTCATTAGTCACAGGATAACTGGGTGCAATTACCCATTGCATGAGCTGGAACTAGTAGCTGTAACTAGCCAAAATAGGCATTTGTTGCAGGTTCGAATCGCTGACCAATACAGAAACTGAGGTGAGGGCGCACACCAGGCCCTGTTGTTTTAACGCATTTTGCGGAAAATTTGCCGTTTTAAGCGAAAATTTCGGCAAACGGCAACGGCAACGGCAAACCCCAAAAATGGCCGGCAAACGGCAATCGGCAAACGGCAATTGCCGCACACCCCTGGTGGGTATCCACACCGCGCGCCGTACCCTAAACCGAAAAAAGGCTCCGAAATACCTTTATTACTACCTACCAGTTGTTCAGGAGGTGGAAGAGTATCTCAGCATAGAGCCGGCAATCGATTTGGATCCATACGAATTCTGGGAAAATGAAGCGAATTCGTCAAAGTTCCCTCTACTGAAGGCGCTCGCTAGACGATATCTTTCTCCTCCGTCTACGTCCGCAGAATGCGAACGTCTAATTTCGACTTCCGGTATCACAGTGAATGATCTCAGAAAGCGAATGAAGTCCGATACTCTACAAAAACTACTGTTTCTCCATCACAACATTAGTATACTTGGTTATCAGTAGCCTCTTTTCGGATTAGCATCCAGGTCCCATAAGGTGGATCTTTTTCGTGAAATTGCAATACGTATTAGTAGTAAAAAAACATTCTCTGTCCTGACTAACACTCCTACCCTCTTTTCGGAACACTCAGTGATTTTTGAAAATCCTATTCTGATTTGGTCAGTACTGACTAGCTATGTGTGTCTATGTTTGTTTCGTTTCAAAGTATGAGCTCTGATCTAATCAAAGGATTTAACCACGGATGGGACTCCATAGGACCACCCGAAAGGGATTGGGTGAGGTTCTGTAACTTGTTATCTGTCGTGGTCGTCTGATCTTCAGAGGTGAAACGTTCTATTAAGGGTGATAGGGCTATTCTTTGATATCAAATGATGGAAGATTCATATATGACTATTCAGTATTGAGTAGACTACATCTGAATAGGAAACTCAAGAGCGAAAAAGTGCCAAGGGAAGATAGTAGGACTGTGAAAGTTGAAAGGTGTTAACCCGTTTCACTCTAATTTCCATGAAAAGCACTTAGTCTATCTAAGGTAAATATTTCCAAAAACCTATTTTTGCATCGGGCCATGTCACACATAGATCGCACTTGCTCCAGAGCTAAATTAGATTGCACAAAATTTCTATGCTTTATTATCACGCCCGATCTCGTCAATACCGGTAAGCTCATCAAAGATACTAGCTACGTTGAAATTCTTGTTTTTTTCCAAACCTTGCCACTTGTTGGTTTCATGATAATATTTGTTAATGCGTTCATGCTACAATACCGCTCGTAGGATTTGGTCAGAAAGCGAGCGAGGTCGGATTTTTGCGTCTTTTTTATATAACTCGTTTTAAAGTCAACCTTGAGCGAAACTAGGAGGATATTCATGATCCTGGCGTTGAGGGCTATCCAATGGTATAGCCATTGCCGGGAGTTATTGATGTTGTTTCAGGTAATGGGGGTGTGAATACAAGTCTGTTGGTACCTGCTCGTTGGTGCCCCTGCTTCTACTGAACCCAGCAGACGTTTGAGTGTACCCAGGGAACGTTCGAGCGATATAGCGTGCACAACTATATCGCGAAAGTATCCCGCACATTGCATAAAGGTGTCGCCGTCCGGCAAACTGAGTTCTGGTCCATAACACCTTAGGATCCGTACCTAGGGAGTCATGGAGTCTTTGGCCACAAGCCACAATTTCGCCACCCTGAACCGTCGATCACTGTCGAGTGATATCCAAAAAAACTGCGCTTATCCAGACTTCTGAGCTATTTCCATGCACCGTTTGCTGCTTTGCAGAAACCCGCCTCAAGCGATAGACCCGTCATCAGCGTCGGAGAGTACACCATCTACTGCGGTAACGCTGACGATAGGAGAGTGGGAGGCTGTGCAATAGCTGTAAGGAAGGATTTCAATGGTATGGTCAAGGAGTTCGGCTCAACGTCGTGTCGGAATGCATTACGTACGACTGCGGGATCACAGAGGATTCAATCTGTGGATAGTGAGTGCTCATGCGCCCACTGAAACCGCTGAAGACAATTCGAAGGATGCGTTTTATGAGGAACTCAATACGTTGCTGGCCATTAGGATACCTTGTCAACATGCTGTTGTCGTGGGGATTGACGCAAATGCGAAGATGGGACTTGATCAGGAATCCGAAGTACTCGGTAAATGGTTCTACCCAGTGGAGCAAACATCGGACAATGGCTACCGCCTTGTCGACTTTTGTGAACGCAGTGGTCTGATTATTGCATCGACATTCAAGAGGAATCATCGCCGCCATCAGCTTACGTGGCAGGACCAACCCGGCTATCTCCAGAAGAGCAGCGGAAGCGGAAGATGACAACTTTGAAACTACAGCTTGACTATGTCCTGACGAGGAATATTCCAGTATCGGACATTCGAAGATCTAGAGCTGTGTGGGATGTCGCATTCGATCGGATCACCGTCCTGTTCTGTTGAACTTCACTGCGAGGATTCATAAGAGGAAGCGAGGGGCTCACCCTTCCAGAGGATTGACATGACAAGTCTCAGAGATGAAGAGTGCAGAAGGAATTTCCGACAACGCGTTTCTATTCACATCGGAGTACGGACTAAGAAGAAACTCTGCGACGCGGATTCTTTGTCAAGTGCATCCAGGACGCTTCGAAAGAGGCACTCCCGGTTGTACAGCATAAGAAGAAGTTCGCCTACGTCTCAGAAGAAACAACATCTATCTACAAGAGAGTATGTGCTCTCCGAACTGCAGGAAACTTCGTGGAGGAGAAGCGTCTGAGGAGGAAGTTGCGTCGGCAGCTTCAAAGTGACCGCGAACGAGAGTGGACGTGTAGAGCTAAGGGAGTTCTGAGAAGGCTTGGGAGGAGAAGAATCCGAAGAAAGCCTACATGTTGCCGCTGCGACAGTATAGCGGGAAGATGAAGAGATGTTCTCCTGTCTTGAACACTACCAATGGAGTTGCAGTTGGTGATGCGACGCTGCCAATATGGAAGGATTACTTCAGTTCACTACTGAATCGTCCAGCGCCATCAGTACCTGAGCTCCGCATGTTCAGAGAGCACATTACGATGTCAGTGAGGAACCGCCGACTGAGTCTGAAGTTTTGGATTGTGTCCGGAAAATGAAGAATGGAAAGGCAGGTGGAGATGACAACATCACTGCTGAAATGCTGAAAGCTCTTCCTCCGTCTGGGATTCGTGAAATGACCAACACCATCCGTGCCATATATGGATGAGCGAAAGGATACCCGATTCGTGGAGACATGCGATCATCGTACCTCTTCACAAGAAGCTATCCGTCACGGATCCTAAGAACTACAGAGGAATCTCTACTTCGTGTCATGTACAAGGTTTTAGAACGTATCATTCTCGAGCGACTTATCAAACATCGTGAAGGAACGACCAGAGATGAGCAAGCCGGTTTTCGACCTGGAAGATCGACCATCGACCAAGTGTTCGTCGTGAGAAGAGTAATTGAATCGTGGCAGCGGTATTCGAAGCCACTACAGCTTGCTTTTTTGGACTTTGAAGCCGCGTTCGACTCTCCTCATCGTGATCGATTGCTCAATGCTCTGCGAGCAGATGGAGTCCCGGAAAAGTATGTTCGGTTAATCGAGGACATGAACAAAGGAACAACAGCAGAAGTTCGTACGCCTGTCGGATTTACGTCAGCTTTCGAGGTGAAAACAGGAGTAAGGCAAGGATCCGTAGCAGGACCTTTTCTTTTCAACTTCGCCGTTGATGACATCATGCGTAGAGTTGCAGAACAGTTTACTGCGGATGTGATCCTAACACCATCAGGACGCTCCTTTGTCGACCTGGAGTACGCCGACGACATTGTGTTATTCGCTGAAAACAACGCAAAACTGCAAAGGATTGTGAACCTCGTTTCGATGTATGCCGCAGCCTATGGACTACGTCTTCGTCCGGACAAATGCAAGTCTCTCAGAGGCCTTCAACTGGAGTTTGTGTGTGGACGGACAACGTATCGAACTGGTGGACGATTTCTGTTATTTGGGCTGTTTGCTGAAGAACGATGGTAGTTATGCAGCGGATATCCGACAACGATGTGCGAAAGCTACGTCTGCATTCAATTTCTAACCAAGTGTTTGTGGTCTACCAACATCGCGAAGGAAGTCAAGTTGCGCGTCTACCTATCCGCTATTCGCCCTATCATGATGTACGGATCGGAGACGTGGGCAGCACCGAAACGCAGATGGAAAGGTTGGATTGCACGGAGAGGAAGCTTTTAGGCGTTTGCTTGATATTTCTGGGTCATGCGTGTATGCCTATAGCGAAAACCTTTACAAGGAAATCGACGCAGTACATCAACGCTTGACACGAGGGAGGTGCCAGCATCTCCTAACGCCATCTCAAGCAGCAATGGACTTCGACTGCTCGGGCATATACTAAGAAGAACGCCGGATCCACTCGTACAACACGCTTTAAATGCTTCCAAATCCTGTCTGGAAACGGCCACCTGGGCGTAGGCGAAAGTTCTGGACGGATGTGGTTAAAGAGGATTTAAAGTCACTCGGCATCGAAAGACAGTTCAGGCGCGATGTTTCGTTTCGCAGGAAATGGAATAGTGACAGCTGGATGGAATGTGTTCAAATTGTGGCTGAAGACCGTGAAAAATGGACACGGCTGACTACTAGGACGGCACACCTCGGTGAAGATGCGGAATGACCGCGTCAGGCGAAAGCCAACCGATTAAGTCAAGTAAGTCAGTTTCAGGTAATAAAGTTTTTTGAAGAAATTGGTTTCAAATGAAAGAATCATTTGTTGATTCAAGTAAAAATTACCTTTCAAAGTAAAACGCCTGTTCGAGGGAAATTTTTTGTTCCCATTTCCGAAGGTTCCTATTGTGTTCCTATTTCCGAAATTGTATTTTGTTCCGATTTCCGGAATTTAAATTTTGTTTCGATTTCCGAAATTTAAATTTTGTTTCGATTTCCAGTTTCCGAAATTCAGAATTTCTCTTCCGCTCATCCCTGGTGCGGAAGGGTGCTACGCCGCGCGCGGCGAGGACACGCGACGCGTGCTGCGTCGTGGTGTACCTCCGTCGTCTATCATAGAGTCAACACATATAAAGTGACTGCATTCTACTTTAATAACCGTCTATGGGTGGTAGGACATTCCATCTTATCGTATATAACCTAAAAATGGAGCATTCTTCGCGCTCTAAGATAAACCTATCACAGTCGCCTAATTCAGGCGGCAAAAGAAGTTGTTCCCAAGTTACTGGTAGACGCTCGCTTTCCAAACCTCACTTCTGCTAACTTCTTGCACTGATACTATCATAAGATTGGTAGGCGACTTTCTAAACATCTCGTTGAACGGAAATGACCTAATAAACACGTGGTGATACGACACGCAACGCATGCTCTCCACCGCGCGCGGCGTACCCTCTGGCCGCCGCCCTAACGGTTAGCTTCGAGTAGGACCTTGTAACCACGAGAGAGTCAACCACTAGGGGAAGAGGGCAAAAACTTCAGATTTTGAAAAAACAATATTGCGGGGGAGGGGGGAGTCGGTCCGACTTCGAAAAATTCCGCAACACCCCGCTTTATCCCGCGCTGGCCTGAATTAGGCAGGTTTTCGCGAGAGAATTCTCTCTGCAGCTTTTTTTAAATTAGAGAATGATTAGGCGCCAGAAAAGTGTCACCAGAAAAGGAGAAAAAGAGAGGAAAGCATGTAGAAAAACTAGAATGGGAGTTCACCCTGAGACGGCTGGGAGTAGTTTGGGTGTAACAGAACATGCGGGCTAACAGCAACGAGGCTTGGGTAACGCTGGTTCGAATTTGGCGCGCATAACATGTCTGACCCCGATCGCGCAACAAGCGCAACTGTTCACGCAATCCTACCCGACGGATGCTGGCATTTGGTGAAAATGTTTTGCCGATGGTGAAGACGGGATACTTTTCAGATGAAAGGAATGCACGAAAAAAAAACCGGCGTCGAGCAACAACAAGAGAATGGCAGATGGCATTTCGCGCCGATTTCATCGTGAATTTCATCGGAGAGCACGTACAGGCTAAAAAGATATATCAGAGTCGAGGCTGAAGTCGAATCAGAGATGAACGGATGCCCAAAAGGGCAGGAAAATCGCCTCACAAATTCCATCCTCGCCGAGATGTTTGATGTGCGCACGCGACGCGACGGCCCCGCTCTCACCGCAACTGGGAACCGACTCGGCAGTCCGCCAAAAAACGTTCATCAGCGACGTGTGGTGGTTTGAGTTCGACTATCGATCGGTGACATGGGTGGTCCGAATGGTCGGAGCATATGAGGGGGTTGGCCTTCAAAGGGGCGGGGCCAGTGACATGGAGAGTTCAGCAAAGGTCTCCCAGTGATGAAAAAATGGGCTGCGACAACATTTCCTCGTCTGTCTGATTCATGGTCGGCCACTTTCTCACCATCGAAACATTCTCCACGACTCATCTTGAGAAAAGAAGTCCAAAAGATTGTTCTTCCTAGGATTGAGCACTCTATTTGATATCTTCTCGCGTTTGATCAGATCGGGATCTCCGCAAAAAGTAATTCCTACCGATAGAAATCGTGATTTATTACGGGAAACGATTGTTCGTTTGTCGCGGGCGAGAAAATTTTCAGACATTTTGAATTGATAATCCAAAGCAACGATTCAAGCTCCCTCAAATTGAGGTTCCTTACATGTGCCTAAGCATTCAAAAACAACAATTTAAACACAATTAATTTAAAAAATAGAAACAAGCACTACTAATAAAATGCTACCACATTGCCATTGGTTCCTGTTGAAGATACCAACCGAGCAAAGTTTTGAAGCCGAAAAAGGTAGCTGGAGCGTGCAATCTCTCAGTCAAGCTTAGATAGTCCAATCCCTCACGAATTTGTAAAAAAGCGGGTTAATACGAGAGCGAGGCCAAAGAAAGCTATGTTTGAACCTTTGCCCTCTTGTATTTGATAAATGTTTATTACAGGAAAAAACTGCATAATGAAATCGTAAAAAAAGATCAACGAAGACGTAGAGACAGAATGTAAAAACAAGATAAGCGATCGGGAGTATCTAGCGAAAAAAAAAACATTATGACACTTTTATTTCAGTTGACATTCTATGACATGAACTAGTTGTCCGGTTGGATAAACATGTTCACGGTGGTTGTCATAGGTGAAAATTGAGGCCAATCTAAAATTGGAGAATATCTAAGGTGAAACAGTATTAGTTAGGGTCCGAAGGAAAGAGCCGAGCAACAGAAAGCATAGAATGACAGAAGACGAGTCCACGAAAGATATCGTGGACACAACGAACA
This sequence comes from Aplectana chamaeleonis, assembly GCA_029168955.1. Taxonomy (NCBI): domain Eukaryota; kingdom Metazoa; phylum Nematoda; class Chromadorea; order Rhabditida; family Cosmocercidae; genus Aplectana; species Aplectana chamaeleonis. The sequence continues at coordinate 109,861 of JAPDOI010001309.1, read as the reverse complement.
GTTCCAGTGAGAGTAAAGAGGTGGGGTGAGAGTAAAGGATTTTGTACCCTTCTGGTGCGTTTTCCCCGATTTCTTCGTCATTTCAGTTCTACCCGAGGTCAAACACTCGATTTAGCGATTAATCTCAAAATCGAAGATTATTGAGGACACTGCTATCAAGGAGCCCAAATCCGTTGACAGATTGCCCTTTTTTGAGTAGTTTTTCCATTTCCTTGCCAGCTCGGTTTGAAAAGATTTGGTGCCCCACACCCTTTCTAGCCGGGGTTTGGTCTAGTTTGAAACTGCTACCTTCAGTGATAGATGGCCTCATTTCGAGAAAAGCATTTGGCCGGAGGCCGCTTTGCCCATAGAATATCTCATACATCATCGAAAGATCGTATGGTGTGTATCATATATTTAGGAAGCCGCAACGCAGCTTTTATCTCGTTAGCTCGGGAGCGGAACGGTTGTTCGCTATTTTTACCGTCGCGTTTTCTCAATAACAATCGCCAGGCTCCTGGACTCAGATATTCGTAGGGAAGTTCCCGAGGACAATAGACCTGATTTGGTTGTTATCACTCGGTCGAGGGAGAGGAGCGGACGTCTCGCCCCTCTCTCCTCGAATTTTGCACAATGAGGGGGTAGATCTGCCACTCTAAGCCTACGTAAGGCACCTCTGTCTGGTGCCTACGTACGTAAGGCACCTCTGTCTGGCCTACGTAAGGCACCTCCGTCTGGTTTTCAGAGGAGCTAATAAGCTTCTCTATAACCTTTAGTCAGAGGTGAATATTTTTGGACCGATCGCAGTTTTTCAGGAACAGGAGACTGTCGAAAACAGCGAGTTCTAGCAAGCTGATTTTTGATCAATCATTGAACAATTGGAAGATCTGCAGTCAGAAGGTCGCGGGAAGACCTGCAGTCGGGAGAACAAGAGAACTCCTGCTGTGGGAACTTCTCCCATTACTCTGCTGTCGAAACGTCCCCCTCGCCTCCCCCAATTCGGGGGAAGTTCCCCAGTTCTTTCGAGGGAAGTTCTGTTGTCGTTCTCGGGAACTTCCCCACGAGTATCTGAGGAATAGAAATATCTTAACTGCGTCCCGGCTTGCCGAAAGTAGAAGATGGGCGATACCTTCTCCTTCTGCACGCCAGCGTTTCCAATTTGAATCTTCCGTTCCTAGCATTACTACGGGGTCTGTTTTCATAGTAAAATCAAAAGAATCTTATCACTGACTTACGTGTGGAAATGTTTTGTACTTTTTTCCAACGCTTCTTTCATAGAGACCTTATGAGGGTTGGATATCACAGTTCCATTCCCGAGAAGAAGCCTAATACAGATTTTATAGGAGTTTAAGAGCACCTTCTCGTTTCCTTTGCACAATGAGCATCAAGAGAGAGATATTTGCGAATCAGGAAGCCGAGAGCGGGCTGGCATAATGTAAAACTATGAAAATTTGAATTGCTAATCCAAAGCAACGAACCAAACTCCTTTAAATTGAGATTTATTGCATGTACCAAGTATAGTTGTACAATTTCGAAAAAAATGTCGAACGAACGAGAATCGAATTTTTTTCGTTCGAAAAAATTTCGAACGAACGAAAATCGAAAAACTTCCGAAATTTCGGAGGTCGAACGAACGAAATTCGAAACAAACAACAACAAACAAACAAACGAAACGATTTTTTTCGAAATTTCGTATTTTTTTCGAGACTCGTCGAAAATTTCGAAATTGTTTCGAAATTTGTCAAAAATTTCGAATTTTTTTCGAAATTCGTTCGAAAAAATTCCGAACGAACGAATTTCCAAAAAATTTCGAAAAATCGGATTTCGAACGAACGAAAATTGAAAAATTTACTTCGTTCGTGTACAACTATAGTACCAAGCCTTTCAAAAGAGAACAACGAATTGAACACAAAACAATTCAAAAATGATAAACAAGCACTACTAATAGAATACTACTACAACACTTCTGGTTCCTGTTGAAGATACCAACCGACCACAGTTATGAAGCCGAGAAGGGAAGCTGGAAATCGCAATTTCTCTTTCAAGCTTAAAAAGTCTAGTCTGTGAACGAGGCCTAGGAAAAATAAGTTTGAATCTTTGCCCTTTTCTAATTGAGGATATCGGGGCGAGACGCTGATAATTTTAAACGGAGAAGTCCATATTTTCTTAACTAGGAATAAATCATTCCTCCTATGTATCGTCGATCCTTGGATGGTTGGTAGTCGCGGCGCTGCTATGAATCTTTTATCATGAAAGTAGAGCGGTTGTTTTTAAGGAAACACAATGGTAGAAATGGAGAAGCAACAGCTCCGCTCCCAAGATAGCGTGATAATAGCTACAACGCGGCTTCCTGGAGTCAAGATACTGTGCTTCTCTGGGCCAAATTCCGGTTTGCAGTTGTATCTCGACACGCTTTGCGGCCGCACGCTTTCGCGTCGGAAGAATTTCCAGCGCCGCAGCCGCCGATCTGTTGACTCTAGGTAGGTTTTGGAAACTGGAAACTAAAGAAAATTGAAAAAAAATGTGTAAAAAAGCCACATCGAGTCGGCTTTGGCGCTGGAAACGACCGACTCGAGCGCGTGCGGGCGCAAAGCGTGTCGAGACGCAATTGCGGATTGAAATTCGGCCCAGAGAAGCACAGTACAAACCATACCACAAGGATGTGCAAAGTTCGCTGATTCGAATGTCCCAAGTGCACATTTGTTTCTACGACTGACTCATTAACTCAGGATAAACGACGTTAGAATGAACAAGCTAAAATTTATGGGGATGTGCAATATAGTGGTACCTAAACGCCGCTTAATTTCGAATAACCGACTTTTCGAATATAGTCGAAATTGAACTTCTCAAATATCCGAATTTCTAGATTTATTGTCGATGTGCGAACTTTTTGAATGACCGATTCTTTGAATTCATATAGCCAGATTTTGGCCTTTTTCTCGGTCATAGTCTGATTTTGAATTTTCGAATATCCGCATCAGGTATGAGCGGAATAAAAATATGAATATTCGGAAATCGGGCGCGAAACGCCTGAAAATGCGCGAAAATGCGGTTTTCGGAACGCGAAGCGCGAATTAATTAAGAAATCAACTGAAGTTTTCTCCCGACCCACATGGCCCGATATTTTCGCATTCCGCAGCGTTTTCTGCGGTTTAAGGAATGCGGAACTCCGCACATCACTGATCCGCATGTCGGATATAATTCTACGACGGATTTTGACTTTTTGGAATATCCGAAATGTCGGATATAATTTAGGAATACAATTGAATTAGAAACTTTCCAGGTTTTCGAATAACTAGTCGGCCCATGAGCTATGAAACAAGACGAACCTTCGATGGCTATTTAAAATTTTTCTTTCCTTTTTTAAAAATGTTTTTATTCATTTCGCTATTGTTCTGTTATTCATGATCTGAATAGAAATACATATTCACTATTTATCGTTATATCTTAATTATTTTATTAACACCAATCATTATCGCATTATTTATTGTATTTTATTATATCTTGCCCGGTAAACTGAGATATTCAATTTTTATACAGGGTGACCGAAAAGTATAGGCGCTCGTAGCAACTCGCCTAGCAACATCATTCTAGGACTTGCTATGTATCTCCTTTTTTTCAATTACTGGCTATTCATGAAGACAAGATACAAGTAGAAGTCTCAAATCGGGCCCTACCTCAGGTAGAAATCACCTGGAACCTGCCGAGAATTCACCGCGAACCTGGATTTTATCGCACGCGTTAGAAATTAGAAAGATTCACGGTATTCAATTCGTAGCCGCAAATCCGAGGGCGGCTCCCTTTGCCATCCCATTATCGGATACATTTCCCCAAGATAAGAGGGCTAATCTCCCCCTCCCCGAATTCTTCCCCACACACGCGGAATACTAGTTTCATAAGATTGTGCAACGTGCTGCAGCAGGTGTACCGCCTGGGGAAAAACAACTTCGTCTCTGAGTTGCGAAATTCTGCACTTCCCACCCAGTGAACAATATCGCAGTGACCAGACGAAAAAAAGTCGCTCCCAACATTGATTGTCACTCCTTGCCGATTCCGTCAGCTTCTAGTGGTACTACTTATATTCATCCAGATGAAAAGAGCAAAATCGAGAGCTCTGGCAATATCTATGAGACCACTGCGGCGGAACAAGGGAGGAGGGACAGTGGGTGTGCATTACCATGCTAGAGCCGTTGGTGACCTGTGATTAGTATGTTGTGATTGATCCATAGTCAATATCATAGCCCTTGATCGTTCTATGGCTAGCCGCCCGCTTATTGCAATGTTCCGTCTGCTAGTCGTCTGTAGTAAATATCATCAAATATGTAGTTCGTGCGATGAATTAGTAACGTGTATTGCTAGCAACTTCGGATCGACTTTTCTGGACTGTTCAATGTTTCCACTGTTTTTTACTCGTTTTCATCCAATTAATGAACCAATCTCAGTTCTGAAAGCATTCAACAGTTCTCTAGGCTAAATCGAGAGATCATTCCGAGTACTAGATATCCGGAACGGTCGAGTATGTAAATATATAAAAATCGTCTTGTTCTTTTCAAATGTTTCTTTTGAATGGAAATGTGCTATAGAAAGAAGAGTTCTATGTATAAATCTTGATATGCGAAGATGAATAGGTTGTGTCGTGCAAATCGCGTTGGGAGATATCTATAGCCTTTCCCTGATGTTTCGAGCCGGTCCACATGAGCTGAGGAGCTATTGAATATGTCAAGATTTTCGTAGTTTGCTGTTATATCTCTCCTCTGTGAACCAGCTTGAAAAAAAAAATTAGAGAACAGCTAGGATTTCCTGCTTATTTTCGATTTTAAATTGCACGACGAATATTAGAAGTTTTGACGGCACGTTTCAGTTGAAGGCAAAATTTGCCTCTATAAAATCTATAAAATCTCTATAAAATTCTATAAAATAACTCTATAAAATTCTATAAAACTCTATGAAATTTTTATTTGTTTTTTTACTGATCAAAATTTCATCGATTTCGGAATCGATAAAGAAGGGGGTCAAAGGGAGGCTCCATTATACTGCACCCAAAAATCAAAAATGAACTGAATTCAAAAATTTCATTATACTTGCTTGTAAGGCGGGAAACTACTTCGGACGACCTATAACACAAACACAAAAATTCGGAAACCTACTGTCAAAAAATAGAACGGTTTCTACTCCACAATCGGTGAAGTATTTTGAGAAAACAAATAATTTAATTTCCTCTGACTTCAACCAGTCGATTATTTGGATATAACAAAATCGATTTTTTGGATTAGTCGGATTTTCGGTTCAATCTAAAGTTGTTCGAATAATGGCGGAATATTTAAATGTCTTGATCTGTAATAGGCACAGGGGGAGATGGTAGTACGGTGCGAGATTATTCTCTCCACTACCCAACTCAGAAAAATGAAAACAAGTTACTTGTAACGTAAAAGGCCGAAAACAATTTAATCGTAACATATCCAAGCCTATGTAAGTCACTTGCGACTTATCCCTGGCCATTTAAGTTACATGTAGTCTATCGACGGTAGAGCGCCTCAAATTGCATGTAGCTTACTTGGCCAAGATAATTTGCTAGTATCTTAAATCGGCTAAGAAGGCATTTCCTAGGGGAGCATACGACGTACTCCTAGGGTCAACCTTGGGCCAGGCTTTGCTGTCGGTTCAAATGCCCAAGTTTGAGGTACTGAACCCCCGCATTTGCAGATTAAGTCCAGCAGAGCGTTTTCCGCTTTGCGTGGCCGCGCGCGGACGCATTGTCTGCGTCGTGTGTCGTATGCGCTGCGAAATGGCCACCCACATTGAACATATAAGTGTAACTTACTGTAACATAAGTGTAACTTACATGTAATATAAATTTAAGTTGCATGTGATATAAATGTAAGTTACTTGAGACACTCAAGTAACATACATTTCTATTATATTCAAGTAGCTTGTTTTCATTTTTCTGAGATTCGCCAACGTCCCAGGGGGCGGAGAAACCTGCGCTAATTGGCCAACAGAGGTATAAATCCCGCCCCGTAAATGGTTGATTATTGCGACCTCGCTAATTGGCTGAACTCCGAAGAAAAGATAAATTAATTTTTAAATGAGGTGATCATTTGAAGATTAGATTAATTCGTTCTCCGAGTGAAAAAAATATTCAAAAAGAATATATTATTCTTCCAATTAGTCCAATATTCTAGGAAAACAAGTGATTTAATACCAAATAAGGCGATTATATAAAAAAATTCTTGTATGAGTCGATTATCCGCATCAGTCTAAGATTGTTCAAGTAACTGCAGAATATTTGAGTGGCCAATTCGGCAAACCAAAAATTTCGACTTTGACTGAACATTCGAAAATTTTGTGATCCTAATTCCAGGGCGAAATGAGCATCCGAAAATAACAATTTATTTCCCCGGTTGTGTCGACTCTCTCGTGAAAAAAGAAATAATTTAATCTGAATGAGCCGAACCGTTCCATGTCAAAGTACTACAGAGTACTGTTATTGATCCTGGAAAACTCATTCTTTTTAACTTTGGCCGAGTAAGATTACGCTACAAATTAGACTTTGCAGCATGAACTCGTTCTTAAAGACAGTGTTCGCGATGAAATTTTTCGATTATGAAATGTTAGGAAATTGTTGAGTCCTTCCCTTGGCTAGAACAAGCTACAGTATCCTCTATTATATATATATATATATATATATATATATATATATATATGTATATATATATATATATATATATATATATATATATATATATATATATATATATATATATATATATATATATATACATATATATATATATATATTTATTTATTTATTAATTTATTTACACAAGTTTACACTCGTGTGGAGAAAAAAAGAGAAAACAGGAAAACAAACTATCAACCTCAAACAGAATATTCAGAGCAAAGATACTGTAAACCAATGAAACGAGAACAACGATGGATCAGTCGAAGAAGAATAGCACAGGAAACGAGCAACCCAGCACTACGGAGGGTCACTCCGCCGCCCCCGGAAGCCAGTTTCATGTGCACTAAGTTCTTATAGGCGCGAAGTTTATAGGAATAGTATCGTTCCTACCGGAGATCTTCGAATACTGGAACAATTCTATTAGTGAAAAAGCAGCGCCGACACTCAAGATTTGACACGGTACGGTGGAATTTAATCGGACCCCGGGTTACCGAATCCCTCGTTCTCAATGAAACCCCCCAGGCCTAAGACCAAACTTGCCATTGAAAAGGATATGATGGAATAGAAACAAATCGTTCTTTTTCCTTCTGAGAGCCAAAGGCTCTAGGCCAAAGAGTGCATTTCTGTCAGCAGCGGAGGGCAATTGTCCATAAATGAAGCCATGCTGTCTGATAAGAACTCTTCTAGTAAAATTGTTCTGTATCTTTTCCAATCTATTAATGTTCTTGAGTTTGGCGGGGTTGAATACCGGGGTACCGTACTGAGTAAAGGCCTTACATACGTGGTGTAAGCTCTGATAAGCACAGAGGGATTACAAGTTGACAAACCCTGAAAATATTATTCATAGCAAAAGTTGCTTTATTCGAGATAGATTCACAGTGCTTATCAAAACTCAGACCTGTAGTAATAGTGAAACCTAAATCAGTTATTTGGTCAACTTCTTGGATCTGACAGCCACTGACAGTATATTTACTGTTGGCATTGCTATTACCCAAGTGGAGAACCTTCGTTTTTTCTTTTGCCAACGGGAGATTCAATCGCGAGACCAAGTACTAATAATGTCAACAGACTGTTGTAGCAAGATACAGTTCTCCGGTTGGGAAACGTCCCGATAGATCTTGATATCATCCGCAATGCACTGAAACCGGTGCCACAGGAAGTGACAAGACCGGCGATTTCGTGAGTGTATATGTTGAAAAGCTGGGCGACAATACTCCGCCTTGTGGTACACCACTCAGGACTGGCCTTTGGAGTTGAGTGAGAAGAGTCAACACAGACCGAGAACGTCCTGTCAGTTAGGAACGATTGTACCCATGAAACTATTCGCGGATGGATACCAACCATTGAGAGTTTTGCAATAATTGTCTATGAGGGACAGTATCAAAAGCCTTTGCAAAATCCAGAAACACTACATCCACACTCTTCCCAACATCTAGGAAGCCGTCCACTTGTTTAGTGCTTCTATGGTTGCTGTCTTAGTGGACTTCCCTCCCTGGAAACCATGTTGAAGGGAGAGATAAGCTGATTCGCTTCCAAGTGACAAACGATTCTCTCTTCAGAATTTTTTCTGAACAGCTGTGAGAAAATAGATGTTATACTGATTGGCCTGAAATTAGCAGGGTCTGTGAAAGGGGCTTTTTGGAATGGGGTAACAAATGATTGCCTCCATTTGATGGGGACTTCACCAGACATGAAGCTCAGATTGAAAATGAACTCCAGGGGACCTGCAATATCAAGAGCGATCTGCTTGACAAAGCTGAGTGGTATGGCGTCGGGAGTGATAGAGTTGGATGAGGGCCAGGCAAGAAGTTCCTTGATAATTTCATCTTTGTAAAACCAACATGAATCAGCCATAACAGCGAAAGAATTGGAGACAGGTAGACTGTCCATAGAAGAGACGTCAGAAAACGACTTTTGAAATACGTCCGCCAACAACTCAGCTCTATCACTAGCATTCCTCACCAATGCCCCATTTGGGTTTTTGAGAACCCCAACACCTGGTTTTTCCCGCAGTTTAGAGTTGATAAATCTGAAGAAGGAATGTTTATCACTTGACTCTACAGCTTTTTTCTCAGTATGGTTATTATACTTCTTCAATCATGATCAGATGTTGAAGATAATAAACAGCCAACACGCCTATTCATTTTATCGTTAACACTGCCTTCATTTCTTAACCTATACACGACCACGCCTAATTTTGGCTGACTGCACGCTCGGATTTTTTTCAATATTGCGTCACCGTACAACGTGTCCCACCGGTGGGACACGCTGGCTTGAATTGCGTCCCACGGGTAATTGCTTTCATTTTTTGTCTATATTGTAGTTCGCAACGACGATTGAACGGTGTCAGAATTTGGGCTTTCGAGACGCTTTCGTTATCAAGAAACAATTACTCAAAACCAAAACGGGGTCATCTGAGCTGCAACGCTTTCAGAAAAGTAAACAAATTTCAAACGATAGGTTTCTACTATAGTATATATAAGCAACCTAAAATCTAATTATAAGCAACCTAAAATCAATTAATGGAAGGAAATCATATGGTGCTTTCAAAGTTACTTTACAGCCGTTTTTTTCACCTACGCCAGCCCACCTGATTTTAGAACAGTCTAAATATGTCGTTGCATTTGGCCTGCTGATGGACCACAAGGTTTTTATAGGTCTTGGGTAGGGCAATACATTGATCATATGTATGTTCGAGAGTAGTTTCTTGTGGCGGTGTCCCACCGGTGGGACACGCGGTCCGAAGTGGTAGTCAACGCGTGTCCCACCCGTGGGACAAGTGGTCGTGAATGGGTTAAAGGAGATTGGGATAACTACGGAAATATAATGGTATAGCTCAGAACACGGCTCTATCCTAGACGGGGGGGGGGCACCCAAGATTTCCTCATAGAAATGAACAAAAAACCTGATGAAAAATGCTCGATATTGCTGTCAAGCATTGCTGCTATTGAAATTCTATAGAAATACTTTGATTGGCAGCGTTACCGATCGATGGATCACTCAATTTCTGACTTGAATCTTCAGTGGCACTCCCGTCTAGGAAAGTGCCCAGAACACAACGCCTACGCATTTTGAAGCGCAAAACGACCCACAATACCGCTTCATGAGTAAGAAGTTGGCCCCACCCCCTGTATTAGCCGTCTTCTTCCGAAACAGGGGTTTTGGATCATTCCCACCGTCGGCGATGTACGTGGCTTACTCGTTGTACATACTGTGCCACCCACGAACGCCGAAGATGGTGGGAATGGCTCAGCACCCTTGTTTTGCAGGAGGACGCAAAAACAGGGGCGGGGCCAACTTCTTACTCGTGTAGCGTCAATGTGGGTCGTTTTTGACGCTTCAAAATGCGTGGCCGCTGTGTGCTGAGCCGTACCATTCCTCAAAAATCACCAGCCAGCCGCCGGTGAGATTTAATCGCCCGAGCTAGCCGCGGTTCAGGTTCAAATGTTTTTTTCTCGAGGAAACAAGCCACGGAACTAACGATACTTATGCTGCCTTTAATATCGATAAGAAGTAGGCCGAGAGATCGATCGTTGAGTTTCTGGGACATCGCGCTCCAATGCTAAGTCGGAGGCGCGCGGCGGTCGTGTAGCGGTTCGGATGAATTCGTCGTCACTCGTTGAAACTCGTTTTCATTGACGTGACCTTCGAACTCTGTTGAGGACGCTTGTTGTCCGCCTCCTCACCAGTCGACAAACTCATTGTTCTTTCCTGCTGCTCAAGTCGCGGCCCCCATTGAGAAAATCAATGCTTGAATTCGTGCGCGACTTGCCCAGGTTGGGTTCCGCATCGTGGAAGTAGCAAAGTGGGGGAGTTTCTATGAAACAGGGTCACAATCGTTACTAGTAGTGTGATTTTAAGTGCAGAATTCAGAATATCTTCATGATTTTCTGTTGAGGTTTGTTGAATCGTGGAAATCACTAAGCAGAGTTAGCTGTTTCTTTTTCTTTACGGGACGGATTCGTTACAACCTCAATTTTCTAGCATATATTTTGCTCACGGGTGAGAGTGGTGTTGGAGAGAGAAAAAGCTGAGAGAAAGATCAAGGTCATCCCAGTGAAAGGCCGCTGCTTTCATCACATGCAGAGTGCAGTGTGATTACAAATGCTAGCCAGTTGTGAAACGGAATCCTGCCCCCTTCAATCATCTTGTCTTCGTTCGAAACTCTGCCATCTGTCTGGCGTACCATTTTGTTTCAGTATTTTCTGAAGGCGAAAACGAGCTGTTTCTTCGTATTTTTGGATTGTTCGATGTTAAAGTGTTTTGTTTTATTTATTTATTTTTCGCTATTTGTTGGATTGATAAATAGGTTTCCGCTTTCTTCTTTTTTTTCTTGCGATTCTGTTTTAGTAGTGTTACCCTTAATTCTCATCTCAGCAGAACGGCTTTTCTGTGAACAATCGAGCGGTTAAAATTTTGTATTTGCCATGCTGTTATCACTGCTGCGATGGTGTGCTCAGAAAGATGATTTAGTCCATCAACGATGACAGATTAGGGTCCTTGAGATTTTGGATGTGAACATGTAAAATGTTCAGTTCTGAAATTTCACTATATTTGAACTCTATTTTCACTATATTTAATTCGTTGACAGCGTTAGGCCGGCATCTGTAGTACACTTTCCCTTTGTTAGTTTGTGATCTTTTGATCCAGCATGGTATACCACTCAGGAGCGCAACTCTAATGTTTGCCGAAAAGCCCAATTTTTTTTGAATTCTACATCAAAATGAAGAAGGTTTTAGTACTGAAAATCTATAAATGTCCCTCGCTCTCTTCTTTATCCTTCCGGGCTGTTCAACTTCATAAAAAATTGCACCATGTGGGCACGAATACGGTTTCTTATAATTTTGTTGAAGGGGCGAAATTCGAAAATTCTCATGATCCAACACATTTGCACAGGGTTAAGCAGGCCGTTGCGCTAATTTTCGGCGGAGCCACGACCCCCTCCCGGTTGACCAAAATTTTCTGACGCTTTTCAAAATTTTTACGACCCCCCTGCCAAAATAACAATTTCCTTAAGCTTTCTGAGAGAGTAAAAGTTGGAAGAAGTTGAAATTTTTGGTGAATTTCGGTCAGATTGTATGCCCCCCGATTTTCTTTATTTTTTCAAAAATTTCAAAGTATTTTACGACCCCCTGTTGCGCCGAGTCGCAACCCTGCTCAGCCGTGAATTAGCGTTTAAGTCATACCTGTAATAGCCAACAAATTTAGGGGCACTTTAGTTCACAGTTAAGTACTATGGACAGCGTCTTGTCGTCATGATATCTGCTTGTTCAATTATAGACCATTTTTCCCGAGTTTTTATTTCTCCTTAGAAAAAAATAGTAGACGAGGCGCTCACCATAGTATTTAACCACATATAGTTAGGTCCGTGGGTTGCTTCCTCAAAAAAAATCTAGTCTCACCTGCGGCGGTCGCAGGCGCCTGCCCGCTAATCGTTTCATGTTCTACCGTGTAATAAATTAATCAAACTGAAAACTCCTTCAACCTTTTAATTTAGAATGCGGAGCAGATCAAGCTTTTTGGCTAGCCATAGACGCTATCAAACGGAGAAAGTGTTTTTATCTTGAATGGTGTACCAGAATTGAGCAAAAGAATACGGAAGGACCAGGGAAAATCGACCGACCTGTTTTTTTTTTGCAGAATGTTCGGCCCAACCTATTACAAAACCATGCCCTGGACCATGAGTACACGTCTGATTCCCCCTTCGTGCTCAGATTTCAAGCTAGCGTGACTGTGACTGGTTTAGGTCTCACTGCTCTTTTGCTGCATCAAGCGAGATTTTCAAGTATATTGCTATTGCTTGTTGTACATTTCTTGACGATGTCTCATGTTTTACGCGTCTTTTCTTCCGCGGGAAACATTTATTGTAAGCAACATTTTGATTTCTCTCGTCTTTTTTTACCGACATTCTTGATGCCCATGAACAATAATTTCTATTTCAGATATATTGTCCGATTAACTTTAATTATTAAATGGATGATCTCCTCTCAGTCGCTTTAACTGAAGCTGGTCTGGATGAGTTTCTCACAGTAACTCCTCCCGCAACAGATCCAATATCAAGTTCAGAAGCTGGGTAGGCTGTTCGTCTTTCTTAGTTTTTCTTTTTTTGTTTGTTTTTTCATTGCTTTGATATACTATGCTGAAGCTTGGCCACGAGTTCAGTTTTGCGGTTTCCGGTTTTCATACCCTGAGAACTGCGGCAGATGCTCCTCCTCCGTCTTTTTTCTTGGGCACTATTCATACTCCTGAACGCAAACGCGTGCGTGGCGTTGGAGTATGAATGGCCTGACGTCACGACCGCGCGTGACGCGGTGGCGTTGAAGAGTATAAATAGCGCCTGATCACCACTGGGTCAATGAGACCATTGTCCCGTACACCTACGTCTCCTCCTTGGCGATCGAAATCTTCGAAAAAAATTAGTGTGCATCTCTGTCAAATGCCTTAAAAATCTAAGTAAATGCCATCCTCGTCAATAGCGAAAATAGAGGCGTTACTGATAGGAAGGAGACACTGAGGTCAGACAGCCTTTTCATATGAAAAGAGCTCACCAACGAAGTAAGACAGCGGGTCGGAAAATTCGCTCTCATAAAGCTCAGGTCAAAAACACGAGCGAGCGCGTTTACGATCGCAGTGATCTTTTTTAATTAATTGTAGGGGAGTATGTTTCAAAGATTTGAGAACGAATTCGACCTCTTATCCAAAAGCTCGGGTAGTTTATCTGTATAAAACCGAACGGAATAGTCCGCAACCGGGATAACAGGGGCTGTGAGGGCTTTCTTTCACACAAAACACCGTACTAAACGCGTTCGCTAAAAGCTCAGTTTTTCTAAAGTCATCCACTACTTTAGATCCACCCTTCCTTTCAGGACGGCCGACCTCCGGTTCACTATTGAGCCTAGATTTCAGGAACTCAAAGAATGCATTTTATTTTTTCCACTACCTTCCATCCCTAAGCGGCTGTTGTACTTCTTCACTCGTTTGTCGAAAATCACAAATATTTTTTTGTGCTGAGACGCATCTCCGCTGTTAGCCCTATCCCAGGCTTTGGCCTTCTTGTGTGATAAGTTTACCAAATGCCTAACAAGGGAAGCGTTTAGAGTGGTAAGCGCATCTTCCAAAACGACTAGTATCGGTGGTATCTCTTGTGGCTCAATAGTAAAACTGCGCAGTATTTCGCCTCGGGCTGCAAGTTCCAGGAAGTTACAAGCTTAAAAATAGTTTTTTTTGTGCTTTCTGTACCTTCCAAGAAACCCGTGTCTCTGGGAAATCCCGAAACTGACCTCATAAATGTGTTCAGCTCCCAAAACTACACCTCTGAGCAAAGTTTGGTGGGAGCCACATCTTCCAAACTTTGTCCAGACTGATAGCGTTTTGGACTTTTACGGAACGGATTTTTAGTTGGGCGTTTATCAATACAAATCAGTGCGCTCTCGTAGCGTTTTGGAAAAATATTCCAGATTTGGCTTAGAGATCCTCCAGGAGGTTATTTGGGACGCTGATCACGAATCTGGGGTTTATCTGCCGATTTTTAAAGTTTTTGACTAAATTCGTTCAAAGCTTCTCATCGGGCGAAAATTTGATTGCAAATCGCGACTTTTGACGATTTCGGCAACGCTACGGTTGAAATGGCTCAAAATGTCGCTCTATGAATTGTTTGGAGTGCTAAACACGAATCCTGTGTCCGTTTTTTCGATTTTCGGCAGATTACGGTGGGTATACGGTAGTTTGGTCAAAGTCTCAGATTTGACTCGAATTCTATAAATGGGGGTCATTCGGGGTGGAGAATACGAATTTGACGTCCGTTCGGCCATTCTCGAAATACTCAGATAGGTTTTGCCCCTAAGTGACATGATACCTACCGTAACGTACAGTTAACTTCAGAATTTTGACAAACGGACTCCAGATTCGTGTTCGCCACCCTAGCTACATACAAGCCTTGAGAGAAATTCGAGAAATTTTTTCGAAACTCAAAAAAAAATGCCTGAGGGGCATACCCTTATCTTTCCGAAGCTTGAAAAATGCTCGTAACTTCTTGGAACCTGCAGCTTGGGGTGGGATACTGCTCATTTTCACTATTGAGCCATAAGAGATACTAACGATACTAGTCGTTCTCGCAGATGCGTTTGCCACTCTGAACACTTCCCCTGTAAGAAGACATGGAGGATGGTGACAAAGACCTCATGCTTCTCCTCTACAGTGTTAATGGTAGGGGACCGGACAAGTCGACGTCATTCAAATAGCTCATAAATCCCACGAAGTTCTCCGTGAAGGCAGTTCAATCAAACCTGAGAACTGCATGGTTCCAGCAGCTACTTCTCAGCCCAATAACATTACCCCCTCCCCCTCATCTACCCGAGTATGACAACTGAGTTATGCTGACTACAGCGAAAACGGTTTCACAAACAATGATTCATGTGTTTGATAGTTTTGCTGAGTCATTATGAGACAAAGCATGGCTATCTTGTTCAGATAGTATTTGTATTTGTTTATTACAGGTCATGCCTGCATAATTAAGTTACATAGGAAAACAAATGAAAAGCACCGAATATTAAAAAAACAGGAAACGGATACAGTAGCAATATGAATTGAAACAGGCTCAATCATCCTCAGTCATCAAGTACTGATCCAAGCTACGTTTGAACGCGGAAAGAGTAGGGAGGTTGCCGCTTTTGAATAACTTTTCAAACTCACTTCCTGCTCTATTAACACAGAAGTGGTGCCTCAAACTCATCCTGGCTATGTAACAAAGCATGGCTATCTTGTTCAGATAGTGCCGGGGGGAATTGGATAGTATTGTGAGGGGCGTGTCAGAATGAACAGTTTTCTCCCATTTTCAATTACGCTATCCGGATTGTGGTCTTTGTCTCTTCATTTATGGCCCAGATTGCTGACTCGATGCAGTTACACTTAAATATGTGGAATTGTTGGCCGATAATCCTTTTTGATTGATGGTAGACCTTGGTTATCTGTGAAGCCACCTTGAGTACCTAAAAGTATCTGAGCCTCCAGTGAGTAGAAAGCTGATGCTGATAATGTACTAGGCTGCGGCTCTTAGCTTCCAAACGCGATTTCAAGATTTTTAAGTTTCATCCTGCTTAGTATATCTTGTTCCGGAAATTCGCGAATGCAGAGTTCTAAGACAGGCTACGTTCAGCACAGTTTTTAAGGAAAAAATGCGTAATTTTGAGAAAAGCATAGTCTCCTTTTTCTATTTGGAGTGTCCTCTGCATTGAAAATGATACACTAAGTGGTTGGTCGTTTCAAAATCGGATAGACAATCTATCCGTTTGTTCCTATGAAAGGGATAGCCTAGGCAGCTGCGATGTTAGTCGTGCTGGGATCTTGCGGAGGTTCCTGAATTTTGGCGTCAACATGTTTTTTTTTGCGTTTGATACTCTCCCTAAATTGAAATCGGTGATGTAACTTTCGTGTCGGTAAGACGTGTGTCCATGTCCTCAGTCAACTTGGCGGCACACCTGCCAATCGTCGTTTGCCCGTAAGCCGAAGGTCTTCGTTATTTCTCGTAATTTCCCTAAGGTTTTTTTATGAGAATCTTTACGACGTCTTTGAACAGGAAGGACAAGTAGTTCGGGTGTAAGGATGATATGTGAATGGATGAGCTGACTTTATTGACGATATTGAAAATGTTATGTGGGTGAAAGTGTCTACGAAGTCGCACAGACTTACCATTTTCAGTGCGTCTAGTACTGACATTTCTCCATCACCTTCCTCATCGTCACTAAATGTGAATGCAGCCAGCACAGTTCGCTCTACCAGTAACTCATCCAGAAAACGGAATGCCGACGTCCCTCAATTAGAGGTATTCGCCGACGTCCCATCTACGTCTAACAATAACCACGGTATGTTCCACTTTTCTTGTCTAATAATTTGCCACGCCCCTAGGTGATAGGGAGGCTTTTCATAACTTGAAGCGTTGCAGTGACAGCATCCACATCTTCAACGTCATCGGTTCGTCCTGTTCTTCAAACCTCAAATGTTGGTTTGGTTAGAAAAGTATCGAGTCCTGGAAATTTTTCTGCAAGGCAAATGGGTACTGCAGTGAGACCGGCAACACCAGTAGCAAACTCTAGGCAAGTCAGGTGATCGAGTAATGGAGTTTTTGGAGTGGCATTCATTAAGGATAGTATGCGTTTCATTTCAGACAAGTGTATGCTGCCAGCTCACCAGGAAGGCAGCTTTTCAGGCAAGTGGTTCAAACTCCTGATGGCCCGAAGACTCAGCTGTTACGCCCCTATATTAATGTAACATTTACCTCCTGATTATTTTGAAATCATTTTTTGTGTTTTCTCCTTACACTCGTCTATTTTCTACTTCTAGGAGCATGGTCAGACAGTATATCGCTCAGTTCGATCAGTTCCTGTTGTGAGAGCATCGCCAGATGCTAGAAATCGACCAGTTGTCGTTCGCAGTGTCAATGGAAGTCCGGGATTGTCTGTGAATCCAGAGCAGCAAAATTCTCCCACAAGACCGGCTAAGGAGCCGCAGCGGGTCGTTGTTATCCGTCAAAATACTGCGCAAGGTATCTCCCATTTGCGAATTTTGTTGAGCATTTCGCCCTCCAATACGATCTGGTCTTAAGCCCATACAACCATATTTTGTCTTACATTCAGGACCAGTTTTGATTCGGAAACCAATACCAGCTGGCGTGCCCTTATCTCAAGCTCTTAACACAACCACAAATGGAGTAACTCGGAGGTTTGTACAGCGTGGAGGTTTCAGCAGGAATTCGACACCTGAAGTGATGTAAGTAAATAATATTGATATTTAGTATATATCCCCCCACAATCAAGCATATCGTTGTTCTGGGCCTCGACCGAGCTCAGTACTTCCCCTTCGGTGATAGAAATTCCCCGAAATTGTCTATAATCTTCCTATTCTTGCGGCCTCAGAAGAATTATGATGTAATCATTCAACAGAATTCGGCATTGAATGCTCGAAAATTGGAGTCGATGCCTATATTAGCACCGAATTGAGCTCGAATGCGTTTATTCTATTTTTATTAAGTACTACTCATTGAATCTAATCCAGCCACATTTTTGCCGAAGGAGTAAAGCGGTTACTGTCCAGTGAGACGATGGGTGAAAGTTCAAAGGAAAATTCTTCCAGATCGCGCGGGCCTCCAGCACCTCCTAGTCAGGGTCAGTATCGATCACCCACACATTACTATTCGACGGGTTCCACTGCAGGTCCATCTGCACCGCGAGGTGCATCTCGTGGAAGTGCTGTGGTGGGAAGGAGCATTCGTGGTCAACCGGTGTCTAGACTGGCTGGAATGAGAGGTGACCAAACCTTGTCCCATTTCATTCTCTCGCGTAAAGGGATGCTGCAAACTTCAGGTTATTCCGCTGTTGCCGTTCGACCTTTAGGGGGCTATTCGGCATCGAGTCCAAAACTTTCCACTTGGAATGGAATGCAGCCTGCTTCGCCATCTTACTCTCGTATTCCCGGGAACAATACTGGAAATCTGAGTCGAGTAGGTTTGACAGTTCTGTTGGCAACTTTGCGAAAACATTGTTTTCCCATGTGCATTTCTTTAGCAGAGCAGTTGTGATAACGATGTGGTTTTTGAGCATCACAATACTACGGCCGAAAAAGTTTCTGGTGCAACACAGCAGGTATGGTTAGCCAACTTCGATTCTCGTTCTCTTCCAACAGTTCTTTTTTTTTGTAGTTCAACGCCTCACCACTGCGTAACGGCGGGCAAAGGCCTGTTGAAGGGCGTCGACCTCATCCAGCAATGGTCCATTCCGCGTCTGCTACGCTGCTTCAGCACAAAACAGCCGGTCCACCTCCAAGACCAGTCATGAATGCCGCGGTAGCCTCGTCTGTGGGTGCTTTTGAGCACTTGGATGTCAACAGAATGCTATCATCGGGTTCACCCTTGCCCGGTAGTCGACCATCAGTGAGTGAAATATCAATTTCTCTCTATATTTTGCAAAGGAAGGGCGTCAGTTCGCAGGAGAATTCTCGTTACGATATGCTTTGTTGTTTTTGCTTGCTTTTGAATTGAGTCGCTTCATTTCTTTAGATTAGAGTTAATAACAAAATCTTTTGCGTCAGTGTTCTGTGCTCTATTTACCATTGATCCATACAGTCGTGTGGAAGTCTGCCTGAGGGACCTGATCCTGTTTCTCTGATTTATGTAAAAGCCGCCACTTTCTGCTTTGCCCGCATACGAAAGGGATAGGCGAGAGGTTAAGATTTTTAAGAAGCTGTCGTTAAATTTTTGCCCTCAAGGTAAAAATTATGAAATTTTTGGGTATGAAAACGGGAAGATTTTGAGCTTTTTTGGAAAGGTTAGGTCGCCGAGGGCGGGGTCAAGCGGGGCGTTGCGTAATGTTTCGGAATCGGAGCGGCCCCCTCCCACCATCAATTTTTTTTTTACAAAATTCAAAAATCTCTGAGGCGCAATATCTGGGCAGTTTATATTTGATTACTAAAATTGTCAGACACCGAAAGCTCGTTCAGTAGTCGTGCTCAGTCGTCTTAAACCTCAGCAATCCTACGATCCTTCCCTTGATGGCGAAAATATGGGATTTTTTGGGATATCTTCACTGAATTCCCATTTTGGTCCGCAATTTTCGCGATCCTTATCCTTCTATTATCCATCATTGTTGGGCCAAAGTTTTTGCGACCCACCCCCACTCCCGTTGCGAAATTTAGCAACCCCGCTTGACCCTATCGGAGAGTGGGGTCGTGGCTTCAGCGAGGTACAGCCATCCACTGGATCCTGGCTTGAACCCGTTCCTCGTTTTTTTGAGCGTTTTTGAATTCTTGATTGGTGACGGGAGTAAAGGAAAGTCAGAGTTGCGGATTCCCATGGGGATGCTGAAAATGCAGCGGTGAGTATGAATTCGGGGCTGCTTACCCGTTCGCGCGCAGCCATGGCATTGGTAAATGTTTCGAAATAGTCAAGTTTTTGAATGATTTGAAATTTCAAAATTTTTTGAAGTAATTCTATTGACTCGATCTGGACTGTATTCGTTCTCGATGACTCGGCATAAGTATGGTACCCTTTTTTGTAATGCGCAGCAGGGGTGTGCGTTAATGATATTTATTTTTTTCGTTAACCGTTAATCGTTAATTTTTGAAAAAAAAACCGCGTTAATCCGTTAATGCGTTAACACGTTAATTTTGCATTTCGTTAACAATTTTGAAAACATTACCTGACCACCACGAAAATCGACAAATAATCAGACGTCCCAAAAAAACATGAAACACGTTCCATACCAAACACCGCAGTCCGTACACTCCAAACTTGGAAATCATCTTCATGGATTATAAATACTATCAGCCAGAACAATAAACGAATGCTCTTCAAGAATAGGAATCCTGACAAAAGCATAGATGGATGGAACATTAACGAAATAAAAATTAACGTGATTTCGGGACTTTCTCGTTAACCGTTAATCGTTAATTTTTGAAAAAAAAAACACGTTAACGTTATTAACGCACAGCCCTGATGCGCAGCACGCGATCTATGGTTAGGTCCGTGGCCTGTTTCCTCATGAAAAAAGTCATTCAATTCTGAACCGCGGCTGGCGCGCGGTTTGAATCTCACGGCTGGCTAATAATTGCCAGCCAGCCACCGGTGAATTTTAAACCGCCCGCGCCAGCCGCGGTTTCGATTTAAATGTTTTTTTCTTGAGGAAACAAGCCAAGGACCTAACTATACTCCATTTGATTCGGGGTGTGGCATAAGATGTCTCTGAAATCTTCTGTCCCCCCTTTCTCAGTTCATTTTCCTCTTCTGTTTTATTCGCAGCATTGTTGTATTGCTTTAGACCTCCGTTCCCAAAGCAACTGCTCCTCCACCGAAGCCGTTTTCGAAGTCACAAAAAGCCAAGGATGAAATGAAGGCTGCTCATCAAACAGCAGCGGAGAAGCGTTCTGAAATCGATGAAGACGTATGTGTTGACCTTCATTTGTCGGATCGAAGATCAGTTTCAAATGTGAATGTATTTCGTATATAGGAAGAGAATCTTGGTTACGCTGAAACGTATGCCGATTACGTCCCAGCAAAACTTCGTTCTGGTGTTGCGCATCCTGACTGCGTTGTTGAGACCGCGTCGCTAAGCAGTGTTGCTCCGCCTGATGTGAAGTACCAGATTAGTATTCCAGAATATGTATGTTCATTTACAATATTTCTTCTCCCGTCGTGCCCTAATTTCATATTCTAGCTCATTGATAATGGTTCTATATCTGCCCTACAGTTGGAGGCTGTTATTTATGCCTGTCAAATGCATCAACAGCGACTGCCAAGTGGGGAGCGTACGGGATACTTGATAGGTCTGTTATAGTCAGATATCTGTATGTGAGTGTTGCTGATGACGTTCTGGCTCGTTTCAGGTGACGGAGCTGGGGTAGGAAAGGGACGAACCGTGGCTGCGATTATTTTCGAAAATTATTTGCTCGACCGAAAGCGCTCCATATGGTTGTCTGTCTCATCTGATTTGAAGTTCGATGCAGAGAGGGATTTGCGCGATATTGGAGCCGGCAATATACTGGTGAGCATAGTTGGCACTGTCAAAAAACTCTGGTTGCCCCTGAGTAAAGGCATAACTGTCATTTCGTGAGAAGATTCTTATCAGGTGTATGAATAAGTTTTGAGGTTATTTCTGTTTTCTTGAAGCGTTGATCACAGAGCATAGTAAAATATAAAAAAAGGATAGAGTTCTCGGCGTATATCAATACCTCTGGGGATGCGCCTCACATTCGACCTCCATTAAGAATCACAGAGGCTTTTGAATGTGTATTGGGTCTATATAATGAGTTGCAGGGGCCAGCCGATGTTCACGTCAATGTTCTTATCCTCCCAGACAAATCTGGCACCAATTTACCGATCCCGGAAGGATAGAAAGCTTGGTTGACCTTGGGCGAAGATCGATCCCTTGACCGTGTGCGTGACAGCGGCGCCTCTTGCCACTGCCCCATGCGCGCTCGGTGGTGAAATGTGTTCCCTTCAAACTCCTGTATGTCGTTCGGCAGCATCCATTGATGGCAGGTGCGCGCGACTTCGCTGCTGACCGCTGCATGTAGCTGTTCTTCGCAATTGTACGCTGATTTACGCGAGATCAATGCGCCAATATTGGGTCATCGCCTCTCGGCTGATCAGAATCGTTTTCCTTTATTTTCGCTATATGACCGTATCTGCCCTGATTGTAACTATTGCATGTCGCATTATGCTGTTTTAGTGTGCTCAAACGTTTGGATTTTCTGAAAAAAGAAACAGAATCTATTGGAGAGGGAATGCAAGTGTTTTTGAATGAATTATTTTTTATTGTATCTTTATTTTGGTGAAGACTCGCTTTCTTATAGCCGTTAACTTATCTCAGACATTTCACTATTATAAACTGTGCCAGAGGTTCAAATACAGTTAAGGCCACAATAAAAAAGCATTGTCTTCCTTACACTTCCGTCTTTCTTTCCAGCTATTTTCGGCAATCCTGAAACCAAAACATTCAGAACCTCCGTGCAATTGTTAAAGCCAGTGTTGGAAAGTCACAAGATATAAGGAAAACAAAAGAAATGAAGACAAGATAGATTTTACACGATTTTTGGATGTTTTTTTGCCGTAACTGCAGTTCAACTTCGCGGTGCATGTTATGGCATGTTTCCACAAGGTGCTGAGTTGATCGCAAAACGCTTGGCTCCGGGTGAGATTGAACCAGCATATTCCCTTTCCGGGGGAGCGCCTTATCGCACTGCACTACTGCAACGTTGAACTGCAATTACGGCAGAAAAAAAACATCCAGAAATCGTTTAAGACTTAACTAGGGCATCGCCCTGACAAGTCTACGACTTATATAGTCTATGACGGTATACCTGTTTCATTCCGTTAGACGGGTGAAGGAATGATGAAGATTTACCGGCAGGCTATTTTGTAGTCAGCTGGGCCACGATCTTTCGTAGGGGACAAATACTTTCGGAAATTTTCATGATCGATATGACCCTTCCTAAAATATTTGTTTCTGGACCGAAATTTTAACGATTTCCACTCTTAAGTTCAATTCTTAGGTTACATTTCCTATGCACCCCGTCACCATATCCTCATTCTAGGTTTACGCTTTGAACAAGCTGAAGTATGCCAAGATATCTGGAAATGAGAATGGAAATATCAAGAAAGGTGTAATTTTCGCCACATATTCGTCTCTGATTGGTGAATGTCGTGGAGCGAGATCAAAATATCGTAGTCGTTTGAAGCAGCTGATTCAGTGGTTTGGTGTGGTCAGTTTCCTTCGTTTTTTCACTACACGAGGTATTCGTTATGGAGCTTCACCTTTAGGATTATGACGGTGTAATCGTCCTCGATGAATGCCATCGAGCGAAAAACCTTGTGCCGACCACAGGGGCGAAACCGACGAAGACGGGCCGAATGGTTCTCGAACTGCAGAAGGCGTTGCCGAATGCTCGTGTAGTCTACGCTTCGGCTACTGGCGCAACTGGTGAATTTATTCGCCTTTTTCTGTAGCAGCGAGTACTTGGCGCAGCTTCTTTTTTGCAAAATTAATTTTTCTACAGAGCCACGAAATATGGCCTATATGACAAGATTGGGACTTTGGGGACCTGGGCAAGCTTTTCCTGAATTCAGCAACTTCATCAACGCTGTTGAGCGGAGAGGTGTTGGTGCGATGGAGATTGTAGCGATGGATATGAAGGTGAGTGATGTACATCGAAGCCACGAAGTCATTTTTGGTTTTTTTATCAGCTTGCATCGGAGAGAATCGCAATCTCGCTCGCACCCCCCCCCCCACCCCCTCTTATGCGAATTGAGTTATGCTCTTTCGAGTACTAACTTTGTCTCGTGCTCGTAAATGTATGGGGTACGAGTAGTTAGTTCTAGGTGTTTTCTTGTTATTCGCAGTCGTTGCGCTGGGGCAGGAGGTGGTCGTAATGTGTCCAAACTGCAAAAAAGGCCGGAAACGGGGAGGAGCCAAGTGCTGTGATTGGCGGTCACACAGGAAAAGAGGAGACCTAGAGTGTGGGTCGCCTTAGCCTCTGTGACCGCCTATCACAGTCCTTCGCTCCTCGCCTGTTTCACTGTTTGGACACATTACGGCTACTTCCGGAATGCAGTGAGGCGTTGTGACAAATCTGGATAGAGCCAAGACCACCCTTTCTTGGCGATTGAGGTTTTTGGAAAATGCCCGGAACTTTTCTTAGGGGAACAGTCTTTTAAAATTCTCTTTATGCCTTCTCCGAATTTCAAAACTTTCCTTTTCTGTGTCAGAGTTTTTACAACCGTCCCGTTTTGCTCGGTCACAACCCCGTTTGAGTCTAACTACCACCTTGCTGTGAGGAACCGTAAGAAAAATCGAGGCTGGGGAAAAAGCCAAATAATTCATAGTGCTGCGCGAGCTGTGAGGCTGTCCAATTTCGTTCTGCACATTTTGAATCTTCTGGAGCAACTATTTTTTTCTACTCCTTCATGCACATAATTTGCGCGACGACGAGATTATGATATTCAATTGTTTCAGCAGCGAGGGCTTTACCTGGCTCGTCAGCTTTCCTTCCGCGGCGTCTCCTTCAACGTTAAGGAAGTTCCTCTGTCTGAAGAATTCACGAAAATGTATGACGAATCAGTGAAAGTGTGGCTGGAATGTCGTCGACAGTTCCAGGTAGGTAGACTTTTCCAAAAAAAAAAAAGATTTTCTCTCTCGTTTTTGTTAGAGTTCATTCAGATTTTCAGACTGTGCTGGGCTCCGCATCCAGAAATGGGCATTCATCAAAACGGCATTGGGGACAGTTCTGGGCTTGTCATCAAAGATTTTTCAAATATCTCTGCATTGCGGCAAAGGTATTTAGTTCGGTTTTACCTCGATTTTTTTTCGCTGTCTTAGTCCCCAACGTCTAAAACAGTTCCCCTACTGTGCCACATTTCAGGTAGACACATGCGTGCAGATGTCTAGAGAAGCTATCAAGACAAATAAGTGCGTCGTTATTGGTCTGCAGTCGACTGGAGAAGCAAGAACGCTGGAAACTCTTGAAGAGTGTGGAGGAGAGCTCACGGAGTTTGTTTCAACGGCGAAGTACGTAATCCTGACTGGGGATCTGCAGTGTTTGCCTTGCATTTTGAACATGGTAGTTTTATTCAGGGCTGTTCTGCAAGGGTTGATAGAAAGACATTTTCCGACAGATATGGGAAATATCGACATATACAGAGATTTTGATTTCGGCGACGATTTTGATCGAGAAAGGCAGAAAAGTTAGTAGTTCTACCCATTTTTTGGAAACAGTTCTCTCTAAAAGGAATTAACTTATTGCAGAGCATCGAAAGAATGAGTACGACTTGATGGATCAGCTGGGATTTGGCTCGTCGTGGTCGCGAGATTCCCCGACCGGCGAACCTAGAGTGAGGAAAATGCTCTCTGTAGAGAAAGTTACCTTCAAATCTGTGCACCTGTAGGCTAAGAAGCATCGCAGTGATGAAGATCAGAATTCCACAACATCCTCCTCGGGGGACGATGAAGACTATGGTGACTTGGATCAAGATTCGGGTCTCGATGATGAGCCGGAGGGATCAGACGAGGATTCAAATCTCGGTAGGGATATTTATTTCAAACGATAGTAATATGTAAGGGAACGCTATTGCCCGTTGTGCATTATTTCTCTTCTTGTTTAGACAATGGCGATGACTGGTTGAAAGCACTTCTAGCAGAAGTTGCTTCATCAAGCGAATCCGAAGATGAGGATCCCACTGCTGATAAACAGCCGGAGAGCGCCAATGAGAACGGGGTAACGGTTATCGCAAAGATTGGCTTGGAATTCTCTGTATTGTGCCTGAATTCTATTACTTAGAACGGAGCGGAACAGGCAGCGAGCGCAGGAGAGGAGGAATTCAATCCATTCAACTGTGACTTTACTGGTAATGTTGCGTGCTTCTGCACATGTCTCCGTGTATTCATCAGGCAATTATAAAATTTTCTAATTTAGACGATCCATGGGCTTCCAAGCAACAGGTTGTGGAAGATTCACCCAAAAAGCAGAGTCAGGTGCGGCTTGTTCGCTTCACTCGGTATTTGTTTCATTTGATTGATTCTTCTGTGCGTTGTTCACCTCCCCATTGATTCTTTTGATTTATTTCTTTTCTTTAATATTTCCGATTTCCTCCGTTCATCGCTCGTTCTCTTTCATTTTTGTTTTTCTTCTGCTTTTCCGACTTACGTTTCGTTTGAATTCAATTCATTCTGTGTAATTTATAGACGATGAAATCGGAGCAGCAAGAGCAGCTGCGTATGCGACGACGTGCAAGACGTAAGCGGAGGAAGAAACGCATGAAAAAAGCCACAAGAGAGATGGATGCGAAGAGACGACGGGAATTTGACAGTGATGCGATGGTGAATAACATAGGAATTCCTTGTGCTGCGATATCTTTATTGTATTTATCTGCGGAATAATCTTTTGTTTTTCAGAAAAACACGGCTACACAGTTCATTTCGTCATCGCGAATCATTGATCCGGAGTCCAGTGAATGTATCAATCCTCGGATGATAAAGGTAGCGATTTTTCCGCTTGGCTTTCTGGATCCGGGGCTGAATCTGGGTTGTTCTCAGAACGTTCTCAAGATACTTTGGAAGAACAAATATGGGTTTGGTGGCCAAGCGATGGGTTCCCGTGTAGAAATCGCCTCGAGTGGCGACGAATTCGCGCCAGAATCTGATCCAGTCGGGAACTCTTCCAAACGTTCGCTTATGGGATATGGAATGGATTCTCGATCCAATATTTTTAAGTGACACTTCTATCAGTAATTTTCTTCTTCTTTTCCTCACTAGGCGAGCGCTCTTGGTCGAACCGCTTTGTTGTGAAGAAACAGATTCTTACCGGGTGTACTTGTAAGAATGTTTTTTTTTTCAAATCATCTTTCGTAGCTGCTGCAGAGAGTTCCGAGTCGGGTCACGGTGCGTTTTTATCAATTGGGCGATAAAAAAGAAAGATGTAGGGGAATTCGATTGTTGAAGATCGTGAGAAATCTATGAAGTCTGGTTTCTATCCTCAGAAGATCTTTACCAAACAACTCTGCGTAGGCTCCTCAGTGAGGAACAGAATTTTCGATGTGAAATAATCGAGAGAGCTGAGCCATGAGCGGAAATTGTTGTCAAAGGATAATGAAAGGAGATCTGATGAGAAAAAGAGGCGCCGAGTGAGCGGAAAAGCAATGAAATCCGAGAATGGGGAAGGGTGGAGTCCAAAATCATGATGGGATCGGTAAAGTCGTATGATGTAGGTCGTTCAACGATAGCAATAGCTGGAATTGGACAGGAATCAAGACTATAGTGCGATAGATACGTTTGACTATGTTAACGGTAAAAAATTAGATAAAAAGTTAAGGGTAACCGTCAGGCTATTCTTAAGGCGTTCAGAGAAATTGCCCCGGATTTGGATGAGAATCTTTTTTTCTAGGGGTTATTTGTTGTCCTGAAAACGAATTTCGGTTCGGTTTATCGAAATTTTACGGAATGCTGTATATTAAGGAAGATATAATGCCATTTAGCTGGCGTCACCTAATTTGGGGTTTTGGATATCGATAAGTGGACCTCAGATTAGTGTTGAGCACTCCCAAGTAACCCCCGTGACAAATCCATCGCAGCGTTTTGGAAATCATCAAAAGTCGCGGTTCCCCCTGAAAAATTTTGCTCGGTGGGAGGCTTCGAACCGAAGCTGTCGATTTTTCTCGAAAGCTGACAGATGGACCTGAATTTCGTTTTTAGGACCCCGAAAAGCCACAAAAAAAGTCGATGCAAATTCAAAACTTTTCTCTCTGCACAGCCTAAAACTGCCGGATCCTTAGTAAGTGTCCAATCCCAACGTAGAATACCTCTCTCAACCGACTGGAAGCTCTCTCTAGCAGGTGCGAACTTAAATTTGGAAACACTCCTTCCAATACAACTAACCAGAGTGTATCTCGTTACAAGCGTCCGGATCGTCCCATAGTGTTTCCCTTGTTAATGGCTGTTACATTTGAATGCTTAGCACTAACTTTGTAACAGAGTTAAGCGGACCCTTCACTTAGACGTCCATGAAGCAACGTTACCTTTCCTAGTGATCAAAATGACTAAAAAATGTGTAAAATTCTACGTTACCCTCTATGGGAATTTTTAATTTTTTGCTTTTTTTACGTTTTTTCCCGGTTGTTTCGTGGGACATTACTCGTTTAACCGTGCTTGGTATAATCGTTCGCAACGCAGTTAGAGGCCAGGTCTCGAATGCAATCTATTCTGCCGTCCTGAGAGTAGGTTACCTGTGGGTAGTGACATCAGGGATGACCGCACCCAGATATGAAATGTCAGGATCTCGTGGTCTAAAAAACCTTAGAATTGGGAAATGTGGGGCCTGTCTGGCCACTTCTGAATCAGATCTGTTTGATGAATGAGGCTTTACACGTTTATTCTGTTCCCGATTAAGGTTGGAGCGAATAAGTTGCATTTGATTTTTGACGTTTAGCCATCTCAAGGCACACAAACTGAAGAAACGATGGAGTGGTCGCTTTAGAGTTGATGTTTCACCTCCCTATTTCCAATCGCTATTTAAAGGCAGTGGTCGCGATCAAATATGCTTGTCGTCTTTTTCTCTCCAAATCCTTTCCTGGGTCTCGAGTAGTAGGACCTATAAGAAAAAATCGCGAAAAAACCACTGTTTCGGGCCGAATTTGAAACCTGAACTTTCTTGCCTTTTGATGGTGGACGAGCCCTCTCCACATCATCGGCATCGATGACCTCTTATATCAAGAACATCAGCTAGCTTGAAATTGAATGTCAATCAATGAACCTTCGAATTTATGTACACATCTAGTCAAAAACATTGACTGAAGTGATGCTTTCATTATTCAACTGTTTTTATTCGTTAAATTTGCATTTATTTCGTCCTCTGAATGTCGATGATTTTTGACTGCTCGGCATGAGACTGCGATCTGTTTCGTCATCGCTGTGCACGTGTGCACGAACTAGCTTCTTGGGGCCCTAGAAACTCTATTTGTAGACCGTTTTTCACCGCGCTACCTTCATAGTTTTTCAGCTGTTTTTGATCTAAGCTGATTTTTGTAGTTTTTCGATAACGTTTTTCATCGTGACCACTGCCTTTAAGGCTGAATTGTTAGCTGCTGTTGAACGACTTGGTCCTTCGCTTCCACCCAATACGTTAGACCACCTTATTGACCAGCTGGGTGGACCCGAGTATGTAGCTGAGGTTAGTCTTGTTTTTTTATTGACTTTTGGAGCTTCCTCTGATTTGCTTCAACTAAGTCCTAATATTATCTAATCAGATGACTGGTCGCAAAGGTCGTATTGTGACAAGAGATGACGGTGAAGTTGAATACGAGTTGCGTCATGCCGGAGCGGACGTCCCACTGGAGTTGATGAATATGGATGAGAAAGATAAATTCATGAAAGGCGAAAAGAAGATCGCCATAATATCGGAGGCCGCGTCCAGTGGAATTTCTCTGCAGGTACATCTCTATCCTAGGATGCTTGTCATCGAAATTTCCGATTGTTTGAGACTGGCAGAGCCACGGAAAATACGTTTTACATTGTTAAAACTTACTCCCTCACCAGCTTGCCGCAGTGTATGTTTGTGTGAGGATAGGTTATTGAAAATCTCGCAATCAGTTCTCACTGGTTTGCCTTCATGTTTGAAAAAAAAAATTCAAAATTGCAGTCGGATCGTCGGGCGCAGAACACTCGTCGGCGTGTCCACATCACATTGGAACTTCCATGGTCGGCTGATAAAGCTATACAACAATTCGGTTAGTCAGTATTCAAATTTAGTTTTTTCTCTTAGTAAGCAATGTGAATTTTAGGTCGAACCCATCGCTCGAATCAAGTCAGCGCTCCTGAATACGTCTTCCTGATTTCTGAGCTAGCAGGAGAAAAACGATTTGCTTCCATCGTGGCTAAACGTTTGGAATCTCTTGGAGCACTGACGCATGGTGATCGTCGAGCGACAGAAACACGAGATCTATCCCAATTCAACCTCGATAATCGCTACGGTCGTGATGCATTGGAAGTGCTGCTGAAATCTGTGATTGGAGCACTGAATCCTCCTCTTATCCCTCCACCCGCTGACTATAAACCTGGCGACTTTTTTCAAGGTGGATCAAAAGCTCATATGGAGGTGTGCTACGAGTCTCTCGAATGGTTTTCTTTTCAGATATGAGACTGTATATGGAAGGAGTTGGGTTGCTATCAAAACAACCTAATTCGGACATGTACGTTGTCGAGAGAGAAGCGGCGACCATCCCTAAATTCCTCAATCGGTATGGTTCTTTCTGTGAGCCTGTCAAGGATTCTGTTCATGGATATTTCTATTCAGAATACTCGGCATTCCTGTTCATGCCCAGAATGCTCTATTCCACTATTTCACGGAAATTGTGGGCGAGTTAATAGCGCAGGCCAAACTTGACGGCACCTATGATATGGGAATAATGGGTAAGTAAAAACCCAAAACGTTTATCAATGGAATAATTAAGGCTTCCGCATGGAACATTAGGCGTTTTTTATAGATCTAGGGACTGGTGGGGATCAGGTGCGCAAGCTGGAGACTCGTGTGTTCGTTGGAAGAGCCGAGAAGGGTGGATTCCGTGTTGAAATGCAAAAAATCGGCGTTGAGAGAGGAGTGTCTTGGGAAGAGGCATTCGCTCTTTACCAAGAACACAATTCAGACGAGGTAGGAACCTAGTTTTTGTATTAGATTAAGGTTGTCATAAAGGTTTCACCGAGTATTATATGCGAACTTACGCATAGGACTTGCGAACCGTGGTTTTAGTCTCTTCCGCCAACTCATATATACCCATTTTACGGAGATTCATTTCTAGGACGGATTCTACGTGTCCAATACGGCAAATACTGGTAGGCAGGTTGCTGTGCTAGTGTATGGTATTGGAAAGCGTCGATTCGATACAGGAGCTAGGTAAAAAATGCTCTTATACTCACCACAACTCTGATCAGTCGTTATAGTGCAGTCATCAATGTTCAGGCTGTATGCCGTGACTCGTCCTTCGATTGGTCGCTCACCGAAGCTCATCACAATGGTGGAGATTGCGAAAAAGTTCGTGAAAGTTGAGCCAGATGACGCCAAAAAGTTGTGGGAGGATCAGTATGCAGGTGAGATCAGTATGCGTCTTAACCTGTAGTTTTCACGTGAAATTTCTGCTTGTAGTTTGTAGCGCGAGGAAATCAGTGTTCTACTCAGTAGGGAACCTCAAGATTTTATACGATGCAAAAAACATGGGATGCTCAATTACGGTTTGACCAAGCGAATTCTGCCAGTCTGTACGTGCTCCTGCAGATAATTCTGAAGAAATTATTTAGTTGCATCAACATAGCAAGGCCTTATTGGAAAATTCTCTGCATGAAAGTGTGCTGCCTTCACTGGTCGCGCAAGTCCACGGGGGACCATGGCATTTGGCGGGATACATTGAAATCTGCCCTTAAAGGTTTCCTTTTCGCTTCTAGCCCCGCGAAACCGTCGTGTTGGTCGAAATGGGTGGGGGGGGGGTATTTCAATAAATTGCTGGAGCGCAAAGTATTTGGAGCATTTTGACCTGGAAAGATCTTGTTACATCCGTCTATGCCGGGTGGAATAATGAAACCTTTTCAAGTTTTGCATTCCGTGTTATGGCGACAAGTTGTCGAAAGCTAGCTAAGTTATACGCAGTGTTGGGTTCATTCAAGATTCGAACTTGATCCACACCAGTTTCTAGAATAACATGTTAACACTGGCAGCAGTGGAGCGTAGCTAACGCCAGCTTTGCGTCTCAGCGAGCTAGAATTCCAGAGCTGGGCCCTGGTGGTGTATATGGGAATATGCTCGCTTTGCAAGGGCCCGTCTAGAGCCTTGCCGCGAAAAGGCGCGGCAGCATGCAGCGGAGTAGTATCGATCATGCGGCGCCGCACGATGTGTTTTCTCGAAACCCTCCGCTCGACTTTAATGACAAAGCTATTATACCAGCGTCGTGACTTCCCCCCATCCTGAGCTTGGCGATATATTGTTAACCAAAAGAATTTTTTCATCGACATCCTAGGCCTCGAGACATACGAGAAAAATTGAATGTGCCACGCAAGGAAACTATTGATTAAATTAGCCAACTATTAATTCGTGACTGGGGGCAGTCGCCCTAAGATAGGTCCGCAAACTTCTCGCGAGCTTTTTGTTAAAGCCTAGGAAAGATTTGTGTCATACTTGAAGTCTGCTTGATGTTTCTTGCGGCAGTTGACACACCGTGCGCCCTGGCTTTACGGGTTCTTCCGCGAAGCGTCTCCAGATCGCTCATGGTGGCCAGAGAAACATGATCTTTATGGGCAGTTTGTTGCGTTGCTACCGGGTGCTACCAGTAAAGGAGCACTGTCAGCTCCAGGCCCAGCAGCTGTACATTAACATCGTCAAGCAGCCCAACCACCCATCTTGGAGAATACTTGAGCCTGTAAGAGAGAGAGGCATCAGAAAACCTTTTGCCGATGCTCCAGATAAAGTCGATCTGCAAAGATGGCACGATTCATATTAAGAACGCCTCCGTCTGTTGCGCGAGGAGCACACCCATTTCGTCAGAGGGTATCTGGAAAGAACGGCTGTTAATCCTATTCTGGGTACTGTGCCGCCTCGAGTTTCTGAGTCTGAGTCTCAGCTTAGTAGACGTGCCAGATGCACTCTAGCCTCATTGCGCTGTGGGCACTCAACGTTCCTGAAGTCCTACGTGAACAGGATCGACAATAGCACTCCCGACGTCTGCCCGGACTGTTGTGGTCCTGGCCACAATACCCTACACTTATTCAACTGTCCAAAGAACCCTATAACATTGACTACAATAGACCTTTGGACGAATCCAACGCTGGTCGCCCAGTTTCTGAACCTATAGCAATTACTCTCTTCGCGGCTGCAAAGAAGAAGAAGTTTGTTGCGTTCAATGGACCCATACGTGACACTTTGTGTCACTTTAAGACGCTGGTGAATCCTTTTTAAGACGCTGGTGAATCCCCCGAATAAAAGTCTTTAGTGGTCAAGCCCGGTGATCGAAAAGTGGGGACAACAGCGCCTAGGCATTCCAAAACCGAAGTTTCAGCGTTGGCTGAGATAAGCATGAATAAATTGAGATGGAAAATGATGTGGCGGTTTTGCAATCCATTGTTGTAGGCCGTTTTTTTACAATTAAGGACGCGCTGGCTTTTACAGTTGGAAATGTTAAACTAACTTGGCTGGTTCGGAAGGTGTCCCTCGGGTTCGAATATTCAAATCCATCCAATTTTCAGGTGCCATGGATAATTGTCAACATACGTACTTACACGGCAAGTGCAAAAGTGAGGCGATGGGAGTGTATTGTGAAGTCGGAAGGAGGACTCGAACATACTTTGTGCTGTCGGGCTCTGTGCTCTCTGTCTGGCCTGTAGTGGAGGAAGTTTTGTCGGATCGCGATCGACGCGCTTCCAAAATGCAGGTGATTCGAGTGAGGACAGAACAGGATCAGAAGATTGTCGGTATGTATAAGATTGTGTTCCTATGTGTCCAATGGTAGCATTTTGTATCACAGCCGAATTCAGGTGTGTTGGTGCTTCCACATTTTGTGCGCACCTTAGTAGCACGTCTGGAGGAGCACTGTTCACGGTGTTTCGTGGAGGCGAAGAAGGATGAAAGCAAACAGAAAACTTAAAATTGGCTTGACGGGCAATGTTTTCCTTTCCACAGATATTGTTTCCTCAGGAATACGCTCCACTGAGGGAGTTCACGTGAAGCTTTATGCGGAGAGTATTTTTTATAATATAAAATTTCATAATTTATATTCAGGAGATTATTTCAAGTTGTGCGTGGTTATATGTGCTCATTTTGTTCGTTATTGTTATAGCTTGTATGGTTGTTGAAGTGATGTCGTTCTTGACTGTGTGAAATTCCTGGGTAGAAGTGCGTCGTTTTTTGTTTTCATGCCATATCGAGGTATTTGATTCGCCAGTACACATCTATTAGGGGCTTGCAGCTAAATCTCACGGCGGCAACGGGGTATAGGCAACTAGTCCAAGCCTCGCTCCCTAGCTATGCCTAGGCCAAACCAGCTTCGCATGTTTTTTAGGTTTTCTTCGCGTTCGGTTGGCCCAAGTCACTCTTGAAGCTCGTAGGATTAGTGGAAAATGGCAACGGATAACAGAAAGGAGCCACCTCATATCTAGGGTCAAGTCCACGTTGAGATTATCTCATCGTGGTTGTAAGGGCGCCGCACTGTGAGTGCTGGCGGAGTGGGGGGGAATGGGTGGCGTAGATCAAAGGGAATGAGTAGGATCGAAAGCGTAGTGACATCTCACCGTAAAACAGCGAGTTTAAACTGCAGCTCAGCAAAAATAACAAAAATGCGTGTATTGTTCGAACTGTTGAAATGTAGGGGGGGGGGGATATCTCGCTGATGAGGAGGCGGTTGGCACTCCCGTCCAGCCCCTGTTTCGGTGCTATGTCTGACCTTGCCCGTCTTTGTCTGGGTCACAGGGCTATGTGGGTTGGCTAGTTTTTTTTTCAGTTTTCGATTTAATGAAATATGATTTCAAAGCTGGGGAAAATTCCTTGATTGGGACCAGCTTCATCCGTTGGCATTTTTCATGAATTCTAAGTTCGAGAGTGCTTACCATAATTTTTGGGTGTTGTTGACAGGAAACATATAAGTGGTTAACTTGAGACATCATTGACCAGGGACCTCTGTCTTCGAAGTTACGGAAACCGATCCTAGTTTGATGTGGCGCTCCAAAAGTTGCATATTGATCTTGGATTCTCTGCTCCTCGTTGATATGTAGGTGTCCAATTTTTGGTGGATTACAGCATACAGGATGTAGGAGATCGATTAGGTGGCCTGACTTGGAGAGGTCTGTGATTCGCTACTGAAGTTGCGTACGGTCCAACTCAGACGAAAAACCGAATCTGACCGCAAGCTGTGCCGGCCACTATCAGGGGCCGGTTTCATCATTGCACTGATTTCGTCGACTTGGGTTGGTTTAACGCGGACATAACCGCATCGATCCCCACGCAGGACTCAAACCAAACCGATAAACCGAGGACTACCGTAGTGGTGAATCCGGCCTATGGATGGGCACTTGTCCGACCGATTTGCGCTGGCGATTGGTCCGCACGCTTATGCGGCTAGTCCGCAAAGATCGGCGGTACTGATTTGGATCTCTTGCTGGGCGTAAATTATCCAATTATCCAACCTCTTTCTCGCCGCCGACCAATCACATCAGCCTTCGCTGCTCTTGTGATAGGTCTACGGCGGGAAAGTGGGCGGGTAACTCCCTCCCAGCAAGAGATCTAGATTAGAACCAGATCGGCGATTAGTCTAGATTCAGCTACGGTTTTTGGGAGCCTATGGCTGGATCTGGACCAATCGTGGAATTTCGCGAACTGCCAGAGAACATTCATCCCGGTGGCGGTCAGGTGGTAGCCCGCGGTCAGGCTTTCTCTTCTTCTTGGTAGGTCAATAGATGGATCCCTGTAAAACATACTGTCCTTCAAGAATTCGTCAGCTTAATGGACCAACTGTTTCCGTAGCGGTAAGAGCAGTATTTGTGCGTTCCTATAGAGCGTTCTCCGTTGCCATTTTGGATGGAATTTTTTCGCGAGTGAGCAGATCTCGCACGAGCATCGCCTTGAAGCTGGTGCTCAACCGCAGTGATACATTTATGCTCGAGGGCTAGAGAGCTAGTTTCTGTCCTTTTACCTGCTCCAGCAAATAAATCCCCGAGGCGCGTCCCCCGTTGCCTCTGTGAGAAGTAGCTTCAGAGCCTGATTGTACTCCCTCCTTTCAGAGATTTTTCTCGCTTCACATCTCTTCGTACGCGGTTCATGTTATTGTTTCTTTTTGATTTTTCTTCACAGTCATTCTTTGTTAGTCGTGAACTTCGGTTGTATTTTGCGTGCGTTGGGTCGCATCCGTTGATATTTAGGCGTCATAAATATAGATTTGCTAAAACTGTGTTCAATTAAAACTGCAATTACACAGCTTGCGAGGAAAAAAGTTCTGTGAAGCACGAGCACATCTTAAGAGCTGGCTTTGTTACCACACAGTGCTTGGTAAATGTGCATCGACTGTTCCAGCATGGAAGAAAAGCTCTGGAACGCATTCAAGCCGAACGGATCGATACATAGTTTCCGACCCGAAATCAGATTAAAAAACTGGATGAGACGGTCATCCGATTGTACAGAGACTGGTAGCAATCGTATAGAGCTGGACAGAAATCAATTACTCAATTGGGAAATGTTGCGATAGAGCAGATGGTTGGTTGAATGCCGGTACTGATGCATGAGCGAGTAAGGAAGAACCGATAATTAACGATAAATCCATAGTCTGATTTCAGTGTTTCTGAGCAGGCAAGTCAACGAGGAAAAGTATACAGGGGGGAAGTCCCCAAAATTTTTTAAATATTGGAGACAACTGTTAAGAAAAGCCGCTTAAATATTTAATCACGGCTGTTTGGTGTATTCAGGGAAGCTGCGGACTTTGATCAATCCAGACGTCGGAAATGGTTTCGCGCTTCGAAATTCTTGCGTAGTTGTCTTTGTTTTATGTTTCTTGTACCGAAAACCCTTCGAAAAAGATGATTGCTGCTCTAGCACATGCTCTAATGGTGAGATCTTTTGCAATGAAGTGTGATCAGAAATTCGGCTATGATGTGGGCGGGGTGATCCAATGGGTCGGCTGGTCCACGGGATTTTCACCCTTATTTCTTACCGTTTTTCTTCATCCCTACACTTCTTAGAGGGGCCCAAAGCTTACGTTTCCGCGAAAAAAACATCTAACTTTTTGATCGTGAACGCAGCCTTTAACCCATTCACGACCGCGTGTCCCACCGGTGGGACACGCGTTGACTATCACTTTGGACCGCGTGTCCCACCGGCGGAACACTTTTTTTTCAAAAATCGATTTCTCCTTCGCATAA
Source organism: Aplectana chamaeleonis (assembly GCA_029168955.1). Lineage (NCBI taxonomy): Eukaryota > Metazoa > Nematoda > Chromadorea > Rhabditida > Cosmocercidae > Aplectana > Aplectana chamaeleonis. The sequence goes on along the minus strand of JAPDOI010001309.1, from coordinate 73,285 downwards.
AGGAATTTCTTAATCTATTTATGGTCAATGTGTTTACCTATTCTAGACTCGACTATGAACTTCGTTGTCCGCTGGCAGCTTCACCAGTACAATACTTCTGATCCTTCGAATGCAGCGAGGTCGAAAAACGCAAACATGAGTACAAATCGCATTTTTACACGCAATTGATGGCGATTTTTTTTCTTTCCCCATCACTCGAGGAACAATCCCTACTTCTAAGAGTGGTCAGATCGTATTGCACTATTCAATATATCACAGAAACATTATTACTGATACTGCGCACCATTCCCACATAGAGAATCGGGTTTTCTTTCGCCCGTATCTAGTAAGAGAACTACCAATTAATATGAAAATTGAGGAGTATTTTCTACGTCTGAATGTCAAAAAGAATGCTAAAAATGTTTACTACAAAAAAGCTAGCGCCAGAATGCGATAGACCGCAAGAGCGATGGAGAAGCTAACCCAAAAATTATTGCGAATCTGTAAAATATCATTTCATTGAGCATTTCCTGTTGATTGAAGAACAGAAAAATGTCTATCATTATAGGCTACGATAATTTATGTTTCAAACCGCCAGAATTCAACGAACTCACGTGATTTTGAGGATAGTCTTATCTACACAGTTCAAGTTTAGGAGGCCATTTCTCTGGAAGGGAAGAGCTATGGAAGCTGAAACTTTGGCATCATGATTTTGACGTCGACAGTCGTACGATAAACAAAAAAAAAACGAAATCCGATTTTTTGATGGCGTGCCATTCGAGCAAAAGTGGCCCACCGGTGGGACACTGTACACGGTGACGCAATATTGCACGCGGTCCGAACATGCAGCCACTCAAAATTAGGCGTGGTCGTGAATGGGTTAAAGGCACAGTCCACTCTCAGGGGTAAAATTTGATATTACAGTCCAATCACCGTGAATAGCAACCCTGCCAAGCGCGAGATCTCAATTCTCTCAAATAAGTGATAAACAACAGAGAAAAAGTCGGCCTCGCCCGCAACACCCTAAAAGCCTCACCGCTCACACTGCCTGGGAAGGGAACTAAGAGCTCTGCTGTTGTACATTTTGCTATTGAGCGTCGCCTCAGAAGCCGATTTTTCTTTTTGCGAAGATTTTGGTTCTTTATTCGGGGCGAAACGCTTGATTATTTTTTAAGGTACTAGGGGCCGAGCCGACCTTTTCACTGCAGTTTCTCACTTATTTGACCGAATTGAGATCTCGCGCTTGGCAGGGTTGCTATACACGGTGGGCGGACTAAAATATCAAATATCACCCCTGAGGTTGGACTGTGCCTTTAAAGCAACTAAATTTCTGTGGGATTCAGAGATGTCACCGCAGTGGAAGCACTACATGCAGTGATGTCACCGTCATGGAAACATTACATGCAGTGATGTCACCGCCGTGGAAAACTACATGCACTGATGTCACCGTCGTGGAAAACTACATGCAGTGATTTCACCGCCGTGGAAAACTACATGCAGTGATGTCACTGCCGTGGAAACACTACATGCAGTGAAGTCACCGCCGTGGAAAACTACATGCAGTGATGTCACCGCCGTGGCAACACCTGTGATGTCACTGCCGTGGAAACACTACATGCAGTGATATCACCGCCGTGGAAGCACTACTTGGAGTGATGTCACCGCCGTGGAAAACTACATGCAGTGATGCCACCGCCGTGGCAACACTGTGTGCAGTGATGTCACCGCCGTAGAAACACTACATGCAGTTATGTCGCCGCCTTCGAAACACTTCATGCAGTGATTTCACCGCCGTGGAAAACTACATGCAGTGATGTCACCGCCGTGGCAACACTTATGCAGTGATGTCACCGCCGTGGAAACACTACATGCAGTTATGTCACCGCCTTGGAAACACTACATGCAGTGAAGTCACCGCCGTGGAAAACTACATGCAGTGATGTCACCGCCGTGGCAACACTGCATGCAGTGATGTCACTGTGGTGGAAACTCTACATGCAGTGATGTCACCGCCGTGGAAACACTACATGCAGTGATGTCACTGCCGTGGAAACACTACATGCAGTAATTTCACCGCCGTGGAAAACTACATGCAGTGATGTCACCGCCGTGGCAACACTTATGCAGTGATGTCACCGCCGTGGAGACACTACATGCAGTGAAGTCACCGCTGTGGAAAACTACATGCAGTGATGTCACCGCCGTGGCAACAGTACATGCAGTGATGTCACTGCCGTGGAAAACTACATGCAGTGATGTCACCGTGGTGGAAACTCTACATGCAGTTATGTCACCGCCTTGGAAACACTACATGCAGTGATTTCACCGCCGTGGAAAACTACATGCAGTGATGTCACCGCCGTGGAAACACTACATGCAGTGATGTCACCGCCGTGGAAACACTACATGCAGTGATGTCACCGCCGTGGAAAACTACATGCAGTGATGTCACCGCCGTGGAAGCACTACTTGGAGTGATGTCACCGCCGTGGAAAACTACATGCAGTGATGTCACCGCCGTAGAAACACTACATGCAGTTATGTCGCCGCCTTTGAAACACTTCATGCAGTGATTTCACCGCCGTGGAAAACTACATGCAGTTATGTCACCGCCGTGGAAACACTACATGCAGTGAAGTCACCGCTGTGGAAAACTACATGCAGTGATGTCACCGCCGTGGCAACAGTACATGCAGTGATGTCACTGCCGTGGAAAACTACATGCAGTGATGTCACCGTGGTGGAAACTCTACATGCAGTTATGTCACCGCCTTGGAAACACTACATGCAGTGATTTCACCGCCGTGGAAAACTACATGCAGTGATGTCACCGCCGTGGCAACACTTATGCAGTGATGTCACCGCCGTGGAAACACTACATGCAGTGATGTCACTGCCGTGGAAACACTACATGCAGTGATGTCACTGCCGTGGAAACACTACATGCAGTGATGTCACTGCCGTGGAAACACTACATGCAGTGATGTCACCGCCGTGGAAGCACTACTTGGAGTGATGTCACCGCCGTGAAAAACTACATGCAGTTATGTCGCCGCCTTGGAAACACTACATGCAGTGATTTCACCGCCGTGGAAAACTACATGCAGTGATGTCACCGCCGTGGCAACACTTATGCAGTGATGTCACCGCCGTGGAAACACTACATGCAGTTATGTCACCGCCTTGGAAACACTACATGCAGTGACGTCACCGCCGTGGAAAACTACATGCAGTGATGTCACCGCCGTGGCAACACTACATGCAGTGATTTCACCGCCGTGGAAAACTACATGCAGTGATGTCACCGCCGTGGAAACACTACATGCAGTGATGTCACTGCCGTGGAAACACTACATGCAGTAATTTCACCGCCGTGGAAAACTACATGCAGTGATGTCACCGCCGTGGCAACACTTATGCAGTGATGTCACTGCCGTGGAAACACTACATGCAGTGATGTCACTGCCGTGGAAACACTACATGCAGTGATGTCACTGCCGTGGAAACACTACATGCAGTGATGTCACCGCCGTGGAAACACTACATGCAGTGATGTCACTGCCGTGGAAACACTACATGCAGTAATGTCACCGCCGTGGAAACACTACATGCAGTGAAGACACCGCCTCGGAAACACTACATGCCGTGATACCACCGGCTCGGAAACACTACATGCCGTGATGGCACCGCCGTGGAAACACTACATCCAGTGATGTCACCGCCGTGGAAACACTACATGCAGTGATGTCACAACCTTGGAAACACTACATGCAGTGATGTCACCGCTGTGGAAACACTATATGCAGTAATGTCACCGCCTTGGAAACACTACATGCAGTGATGTGATCGCCGTGGAAACACTACATGCAGTGATGTCACCGCCGTGGAAACACTACATGCAGTGATGTCACCGCCGTGGAAACACTACATGCAGTGAAGTCACCGCCGTGGAAAACTACATGCAGTGATGTCACCGTCGTGGCAACACTACATGCAGTGATGTCACAGCCGTAGAAAACTACATGCAGTGATGTCACCGTGGTGGAAACACTACATGCAGTGATGTCACCGCCGTGGAAACACTACATGCAGTGATGTCACCGCCGTGGAAACACTACATGCAGTGATGTCACCGCCGTGGAAACACTACATGCGGTGATGTCACCGCCGTGGAAACACTACATGCAGTGATGTCACTGCCGTGGAAACACTACATGCAGTGATGTCACCGTCGTGGCAACACTACATGCAGTGATGTCACAGCCGTAGAAAACTACATGCAGTGATGTCACCGTGGTGGAAACACTACATGCAGTGATTTCACCGCCTTGGAAAACTACATGCAGTCATGTCACCGCCGTGGCAACACTTATGCAGTGATGTCACCGCCGTGGAAACACTACATGCAGTGATGTCACTGCCGTGGAAACACTACATGCAGTGATGTCACCGCCGTGGAAACACTACATGCAGTTACGTCACCGCCGTGGAAACACTACATGCAGTGATGTCACCGCCGTGGAAACACTACATGCAGTAATGTCACCGCCGTGGAAACACTACTTGCAGAGATGTCACCGCCGTGGAAACAGTACATGCAGAGATGTCACCGCCGGGGAAACACTGCATGCAGAGATGTCACCGCCGTGGAAACACTGCATGCAGAGATGTCACCGCCGTGGAAACACCACATTCCGTGATGTTACGCCGTGGAAACACCACATTCCGTGATGTTACGCCGTGGAAACACTACATGCCGTGATGACACCGCTTTGGAAACATTACACGCCGTGATGACACCGCCGCGGAAACAGTACATGCAGAGATGTCACCGCCGTGGAAACACTGCATGCAGAGATGTCACCGCCGTGGAAACAGTACATGCAGAGATGTCACCGCCGTGGAAACACTACATGCAGAGATGTCACCGCCGTGGAAACACTACATGCAGTGATGTCACTGCCGTGGAAACACTACATGCAGTGATTTCACCGCCGTGGAAAACTACATGCAGTGATGTCACCGCCGTGGAAACACTACATGCAGTGATGTCACTGCCGTGGAAACACTACATGCAGTGATGTCACTGCCGTGGAAACACTACATGCAGTGATGTCACCGCCGTGGAAACACTACATGCAGTGATGTCACCGCCGTGGAAACACTACATGCAGTGATGTCACCGCCGTGGAAACACTACATGCAGTGATGTCACTGCCGTGGAAACACTACATGCAGTGATGTCACCGCCGTGGAAACACTACATGCAGTGATGTCACCGCCGTGGAAACACTACATGCAGTGATTTCACCGCCTTGGAAAACTACATGCAGTCATGTCACCGCCGTGGAAACACTACATGCAGTGATGTCACTGCCGTGGAAACACTACATACAGTGATGTCACCGCCGTGGAAACACTACTTGAAGTGTGATGTCACTGTCGTGGAAACACTACATGCAGTGATGTCACCGCCGTGGAAGCACTACTTGGAGTGATGTCACCGCTGTGGAAACACTACATGCAGTTATGCCACCGCCGTGGCAACACTACATGCAGTGATGTCACTGCCGTGGAAACACTACATGCAGTGATGTCACCGCCGTGGAAACACTACATGCAGTGATGTCACCGCCGTGGAAACACTACATGCAGTGATGTCACCGCCGTGGAAACACTACATGCAGTGATGTCACTGCCGTGGAAACACTACATGCAGTGATGTCACCGCCGTGGAAACACTACATGCAGTGATGTCACCGCCGTGGCAACACTTATGCAGTGATGTCACCGCCGTGGAAACACTACATGCAGTGATGTCACTGCCGTGGAAACACTACATGCAGTGATGTCACCGCCGTGGAAACACTACATGCAGTGATGTCACTGCCGTGGAAACACTACATGCAGTGATGTCACCGCCGTGGAAGCACTACATGCAGTGAAGTCACCGCCGTGGAAAACTACATGCAGTGATGTCACCGCCGTGGCAACACTACATGCAGTTATGTCACCGCCTTGGAAAGACTACATGCAGTGATGTCACCACCTTGGAAACACTACATGCAGTGATGTCACCGCCGTGGAAACACTACATGCAGTGATGTCACCGCCGTGGAAAACTACATGCAGTGATGTCACCGCCGTGGCAACACTGTGTGCAGTGATGTCGCCGCCGTAGAAACACTACATGCAGTGATGTCGCCGCCTTGGAAACACTACATGCAGTTATGTCGCCGCCTTGGAAACACTACATGCAGTGATTTCACCGCCGTGGAAAACTACATGCAGTGATGACCCCGCCGTGGAAACACTACATGCAGTGATGATACCGCTCTGGAAACACTACATGCCGTGATGTCACCGCCGTGGAAACATTACATGCCGTGATGACACCGCCGTGGAAACAGTACATGCAGTGATGACACCGCTTTGGAAACACTACATGCAGTGATGTCCCCGCCGTGGAAACATTACATGCAGTGATGATACCGTCTCGGAAACACTACCTGCAGTGATGGCACCACCGTGGAAATACTATTTGTAGAGATGTAACCGCCGTGGAAACACTGCATGCAGTGATGTCCCCGCCGTGGAAACATTACATGCAGTGATGATACCGTCTCGGAAACACTACATGAAATGATGGCACCGCCGTGGAAATACTACATTCAGTGATGTCACCGCCGTGGAAACACTACATGCAGTGATGTCACTGCCGTGGAAACACTACATGCAGTGATGTCACCGCCGTGGAAACACTACATGCAGTGATGTCACCGCCGTGGAAACACTACATGCAGTGATGTCACCGCCGTGGAAACACTACATGCAGTGAAGTCACCGCCGTGGAAAACTACATGCAGTGATGTCACCGCCGTGGCAACACTACATGCAGTGATGTCACCGCCGTGGAAACACTACATGCAGTTATGTCACCGCCGTGGAAACACTACATGCAGTGAAGTCACTGCCGTGGAAACACTACATGCAGTGATGTCACCGCCGTGGCAACACTTATGCAGTGATGTCACCGCCGTGGAAACACTACATGCAGTGATGTCACCGCTGTGGAAACACTACATGCAGTGATGTCACTGCCGTGGAAACACTACATGCAGTGATGTCACCGCCGTGGAAACACTACATGCAGTGATGTCACTGCCGTGGAAACACTACATGCAGTGATTTCACCGCCGTGGAAAACTACATGCAGTGATGTCACCACCGTGGAAACACTACATGCAGTGATGTCACTGCCGTGGAAACACTACATGCAGAGATGTCACCGCCGTTGAAACACTACATGCCGTGATGGCAACACCGTGGAAACATTACATGCCGTGATGACACCGCCGTGGAAACATTACATGCCGTGATGGCGCCGCCGAGAAAACACTACATGCAGAAATGTGACCGCCGTGGAAGCACCACATTCCGTGATGTTACGCCGTGGAAACACTACATGCCGTGATGACACCGCCGTGGAAACAGTACATGCAGAGATGTCACCGCCGTGGAAACACTACATGCCGTGATACCACCGCCTCGGAAACACTACATGCCGTGATGGCACCGCCGTGGAAACACTACATCCAGTGATGTCACCGCCGTGGAAACACTACATGCAGTGATGCCACCGCCGTGGAAACATTACATGCAGAGATGTCACCGCCGTGGAAACACTGCATGCAGAGATGTCACCGCCGTGGAAACACTACATGCCGTGATGACACCGCTTTGGAAACATTACATGCCGTGATGACACCGCCGTGGAAACAGTTCATGCAGAGATGTCACCGCCGTGGAAACATTACATGCCGTGATGGCGCCGCCGAGAAAACACTACATGCATAGATGCCACCGAAGTGGAAACACTACATGCAGCGATGACACCGCCGTGGAAACACTACATGCAGAGATGTCACCGCCGTGGAAACACTACATGCAGTGATGTCACCACCTTGGAAACACTACATGCAGTGATGTCACCGCCGTGGAAAACTACATGCAGTGATGTCACTGCCGTGGAAACACTACATGCAGTGATGTCACTGCCGTGGAAACACTACATGCAGTGATGTCACCGCCGTGGAAACACTACATGCAGTGATGTCACTGCCGTGGAAACACTACATGCAGTGATGTCACTGCCGTGGAAACACTACATGCGGTGATGTCACCGCCGTGGAAACACTACATGCAGTGAAGTCACCGCCGTGGAAACACTACATGCAGTGATGTCACCGCCGTGGAAACACTACATGCAGTGATGTCAGCGTCGTGAAAACACTACATGCAGAGATGTTTTCGCAGTGGAAACACGACATTCCGTGATGTTACGCCGTGGAAACACTACATGCCGTGATGACACCGCTTTGGAAACATTACACGCCGTGATGTCGAAGCCGTGGAAAGACTACATCCAGAGATGTCACCGCCGTGGAAACACTACATGCAGTGATGTCCCCGCCGTGGAAACATTACATGCCGTGATGACACCGCCGTGGAAAAACTACATGCAGTGATGACACCGCTTTGGAAACACTACATGCAGTGATGACTCCGCTTCGGAAACACTACATGAAATGATGGCACCGTCGTGGAAATACTATTTGTAGAAATGTCACCGCCGTGGAAACACTATATGCAGTGATGGCACCGCCGTGGAAATACTATTTGTAGAAATGTCACCGCCGTGGAAACACTACATGCAGTGATGTCACTGCCGTGGAAACACTACATGCAGTGATGTCACAGCCGTAGAAAACTACATGCAGTGATGTCACCGCCGTGGAAACACTACATGCAGTTATGTCACCGCTGTGGAAACACTACATGCAGTGATGTCACCGCCGTGGAAACACTACATGCAGTGATGTCACCGCCGTGGAAACACTACATGCAGTGATGTCACCGCCGTGGAAACACTACATGCAGTGATGTCACCGCCGTGGCAACACTTATGCAGTGATGTCACCGCCGTGGAAACACTACATGCAGTGATGTCACCGCCGTGGAAACACTACATGCAGTGATGTCACCGCCGTGGAAACACTACATGCAGTGATGTCACCGCCGTGGAAACACTACATGCAGTGATGTCACCGCCGTGGAAACACTACATGCAGTGATGGCACCGCCGTGAAAACACTACATGCAGTGATGTCACCGCCGTGGAAACACTACATGCAGTGATGTCACCGCCGTGGAAACACTACATGCCGTGATGTCACCGCCGTGGAAACACTACATGCAGTGATGTCACCGCCGTGGAAACACTACATGCAGAGATGTCACCGCCGTGGAAACACTACATGCCGTAATGTCACCGCCGTGGAAACACTACATGCCGTGATGTCGAAGCCGTTGAAAAACTACATCCAGTGATGTCACCGCCGTGGAAACACTACAAGCCGTGATGACGCCGCCATGGAAACATTACATGCCGTGATGTCACCGCCGTGCAAACACTACATGCCGTGATGTCGAAGCCGTGGAAACACTGCATGCAGAGATGTCACCGCCGTAGAAACACTACATGCAGTGATGTCACCGCTGTGGGAACACTACATGCAGTGATGTCACCGCTGTGGAAACACTATATGCAGTAATGTCACCGCCGTAGAAACACTACATGCAGTGATGTCACCGCCGTGGAAACACTACATGCAGTGATGCCACTGCCGTGGAAACACTACATGCAGTCATGTCACCGCCGTGGCAACACTGTGTGCAGTGATGTCGCCGCCGTAGAAACACTACATGCAGTTATGTCGCCGCCTTGGAAACACTACATGCAGTGATTTCACCGCCGTGGAAAACTACATGCAGTGACGTCACCGCCGTGGCAACACACTACATGCAGTGATGTGACCGCCGTGGCAACACTTATGCAGTGATGTCACCGCCGTGGAAACACTACATGCAGTTATGTCACTGCCGTGGAAACACTACATGCAGTGATGTCACCGCCGTGGAAACACTACATGCAGTTACGTCACCGCCGTGGAAACACTACATGCAGTGAAGTCACCGCCGTGGAAAACTACATGCAGTGAAATCACCGCCGTGGAAAACTACATGCAGTGATGTCACCGTCGTGGCAACACTACATGCAGTGATGTCACAGCCGTAGAAAACTACATGCAGTGATGTCACCGTGGTGGAAACACTACATGCAGTGATTTCACCGCCTTGGAAAACTACATGCAGTCATGTCACCGCCGTGGAAACACTACATGCAGTGATGTCACCGCCGTGGAAACACTACATGCAGTGATGTCACCGCCGTGGAAACACTACATGCAGTGATGTCACCGCCGTGGAAACACTACATGCAGTGATGTCACCGCCGTGGAAACACTACATGCAGTGATGTCACCGCCGTGGAAACACTACATGCAGTGATGTCACCGCCGTGGAAACACTACATGCAGTGATGTCACCGCCGTGGAAACACTACATGCAGTGATGTCACCGCCGTGGAAACACTACATGCAGTGATGTCACCGCCGTGGAAACACTACATGCAGTGATGTCACCGCCGTGGAAACACTACATGCAGTGATGTCATCGCCGTGGAAACACTACATGCAGTGATGTCACTGCCGTGGAAAACTACATGCAGTGATGTCACCGCCGTGGCAACACTACATGCAGTGATGTCACCGCCGTGGAAACACTACATGCAGTGATGTCACTGCCGTGGAAACACTACATGCAGTGATGTAACCGCCGTGGAAACACTACGTGAAGTGTGATGTCACTGCCGTGGAAACACTACATGCAGTGATGTCACCGCCGTGGAAACACTACATGCAGTTACGTCACCGCCGTGGAAACACTACATGAAGTGAAGTCACGGCCGTGGAAAACTACATGCAGTGATGTCACCGCCGTGGAAACACTACATGCAGTGATGTCACCGCCGTGGAAACACTACATGCAGTGATGTCACCGCCGTGGAAAACTACATGCAGTGATGTCACCGCCGTGGCAACACTTATGCAGTGATGTCACCGCCGTGGAAACACTACATGCAGTGATGTCACTGCCGTGGAAACACTACATGCAGTGATGTCACCGCCGTGGAAACACTACATGCAGTGATGTCACCGCCGTGGAAACACTACATGCAGTGATGTCACCGCTGTGGAAACACTATATGCAGTAATGTCACTGCCGTGGAAACACTACATGCAGAAATGTCACCGCCGTGGAAACACTACATGCCGTGATGAAGCCGCCATGGAAACATTACATGCCGTGATGTCGAAGCCGTGGAAAGATTACATCCAGAGATGTCACCGCCGTAAAAACACTACATGCCGTGATGAAGCCGCCATGGAAACATTACATGCCGTGATGTCGAAGCCGTGGAAAGACTACATCCAGAGATGTCACCGCCGTGGAAACACTACTTGCAGAGATGCCACCGCCGTGGAAACAGTACGTGCCGTGATGTCACCGCCGTGGAAACACTACATGCAGTGATGTCACCGCCGTGGAAACACTACATGCAGTGATGTCACCGCCGTGGAAACACTACATGCAGTGATGTCACCGCCGTGGAAACACTACATGCAGTGATGTCACCGCCCCGGAAACAATACATGCAGAGATGTAACCGCCAAGGAAACACTGCATGCAGAGATGTTACCGCCGTGGAAACATTACATGCCGTGATGACACCGCCGAGAAAACACTGCATGCAGAGATGTCACCGCCGTTTAAACACTAAATGCCGTGATGGCACCGCCGTGAAAACACTACATGCAGAGATGACACCGCCCTGGAAACACTACATGCAGAGATATCACCGCCCTGGAAACACTACATGCAGAAATGTCACCGCCGTGGAAACACTACATGCAGTGATGGCACCGCCGTGGAAACACTACATGCAGTGATGTCACCACTTTGGAAACACTACATGCAGTGATGTCACCGCCGTGGAAACACTTATGCAGTGATGTCACTGCCGTGGAAACACTACATGCAGTGATGTCACCGCCGTGGAAACACAACATGCAGAAATGTCACCGCAGTGGAAACACTACATGCAGTGATGGCACCGCCCTGGAAACACTACATGCAGAAATGTCACCGTCGTGGAAACACTACATTCCGTGATGTTACGCCGTGGAAATACTACATGCCGTGATGGCACCACCGTATATACACTACATGCCGTGATGGCACCGCCGTGGAAACATTACATGCCGTGATGACGCCGCCGTGGAAACACTACATGCCGTGATGACACCGCCGTGGAAACAGTACATGCAGAGATGTCACCGCCGTGGAAACACTACATGCCGTGATGTGACCGCCGTGGAAACACTACATGCAGAGATGTCACCGCCGTGGAAACACTACATGCCGTGATGGCACCGCCGTGGAAACATTACATGCCGTGATGACGCCGCCGTGGAAACACTACATGCAGTGATGGCACCGCCGTGGAAACACTACATGCAGTGATGGCACCGCCGTGGAAACACTACATGCAGTGATGGCACCGCCGTGGAAACACTACATGCAGTGATGTCACCGCCGTGGAAACACTACATGCAGTGATGTCACTGCCGTGGAAACACTACATGCGGTGATGTCACCGCCGTGGAAACACTACATGCAGTGATGTCACCGCTGTGGAAACACTACATGCGGTGATGTCACCGCCGTGGAAACACTACATGCAGTGATGTCACCGCCGTGGAAACACTACATGCAGTGATGTCACCGCCATGGAAACACTACATGCAGAGATTTCACCGCCCCGGAAACAATACATGCAGAGATGTAACCGCCAAGGAAACACTGCATGCAGAGATGTTACCGCCGTGGAAACATTACATGCCGTGATGACACCGCCGTGGAAATACTACATGCAGTGATGGCACCGCCGTGGAAACACTACATGCACTGATGGCACCGCCGTGGAAACACTACATGCAGCGATGGCACCGCCGTGGAAACACTACATGCAGTGATGTCACCGCCGTGGAAACACTACATGCAGTGATGTCACCGCCGTGGAAACACTACATGCAGTGATGTCACCGCCGTGGAAACACTACATGCAGTGATGTCACCGCCGTGGAAACACTACATGCAGTGATGTCACCGCCGTGGAAACACTACATGCAGTGATGTCACCGCCGTGGAAACACTACATGCAGTGATGTCACCGCCGTGGAAACACTACATGCAGTGATGTCACCGCCGTGGAAACACTACATGCAGTGATGTCACCGCCGTGGAAACACTACATGCAGTGATGTCACCGCCGTGGAAACACTACATGCAGTGATGTCACCGCCGTGGAAACACTACATGCAGTGATGTCACCGCCGTGGAAACACTACATGCAGTGATGTCACCGCCGTGGAAACACTACATGCAGTGATGTCACCGCCGTGGAAACACTACATGCAGTGATGTCACCGCCGTGGAAACACTACATGCAGTGATGTCACCGCCGTGGAAACACTACATGCAGTGATGTCACCGCCGTGGAAACACTACATGCAGTGATGTCACCGCCGTGGAAACACTACATGCAGTGATGTCATCGCCGTGGAAACACTACATGTAGTGATGTCACTGCCGTGGAAACACTACATGCAGTGATGTCACCGCCTTGGAAACACTACATGCAGTGAAGTCACCGCCGTGGAAACACTACATGCAGTGATGTCACTGCCGTGGAAACACTACATGCAGTGATGTCACTGCCGTGGAAACACTACATGCAGTGATGTCACCGCCGTGGAAAACTACATGCAGTGATGTCACCGCCGTGGCAACACTACATGCAGTTATGTCACCGCCTTGGAAAGACTACATGCAGGCAGGTCACAACCTTGGAAACACTACATGCAGTGATTTCACCGCCGTGGAAAACTACATGCCGTGATGTCACTGCCGTGGAAACACTACATGCAGTGATGTCATCGCCGTGGAAACACTACATGTAGTGATGTCACTGCCGTGAAAACACTACATGCAGTGATGTCACCGCCGTGGCAACACTTATGCAGTGATGTCACCGCCGTGGAAACACTACATGCAGTGATGTCACTGCCGTGGAAACACTACATGCAGTGATGTCACCGCCGTGGAAAACTACATGCAGTGATGTCACCGCCGTGGCAACACTACATGCAGTGATGTCACCGCCGTGGAAACACTACATGCAGTGATGTCACTGCCGTGGAAACGCTACATGCAGTGATGTCACCGCCGTGGAAACACTACATGCAGTGATGTCACTGCCGTGGAAACACTACATGCAGTGAAGTCACCGCCGTGGAAAACTACATGCAGTGATGTCACCGCCGTGGAAACACTACATGCAGTGATGTCACCGCCGTGGAAACACTACATGCAGTGATGTCACCGCCGTGGAAACACTACATGCAGTGATGACACCGCCGTGGAAACACTACATCCAGTGATGTCACCGCCGTGGAAACACTACATGCAGTGATGACACCGCTTTGGAAACACTACATGCAGTGATGACACCGCCTCGGAAACACTATATGCAGTGATGGCACCGCCGTGGAAACACTACATGCCGTGATGGCACCGCCGTGGAAACATTACATGCCGTGATGGCACCGCCGTGGAAACACTACTTGCAGAGAAGTCACCGCCGTGGAAACACTACATGCAGAGATGTCACTGCCGTGGAAACACTACATGCAGAAATGTGACCGCCGTGGAAACACTACTTGCAGAGATGTCACCGCCGTGGAAACACTACATGCAGAGATGTCACCGCCGTGGAAACACTACATGCCGTGATGGCACCGCCGTGGAAATACTATTTGTAGAGATGTCTTCGCCGTGGAAACACTACATGCCGTGATGACACCGCCGTGGAAACAGTACATGCAGAGATGACACCGCCGTGGAAACAGTACATGCAGAGATGTCACCGCCGTGGAAACACTACATGCAGAAATGTGACCGCCGTGGAAACACTACTTGCAGAGATGTCACCGCCGTGGAAACAGTACATGCAGAGATGTCACCGCCGTGGAAACACTGCATGCAGAGATGTCACCGCCGTGGAAACACTACATGCAGAGATGTCACCGCCGTGGAAACACTGCATGACGTGATCACACCGCCGTGGAAACAGTACATGCAGAGATGTCACCGCCGTGGAAACACTGCATGCAGAGATGTCACCGCCGTGGAAACACTGCATGCAGAGATGTCACCGCCGTGGAAACACTACATGCCGTGATGTCACCGCCGTGGAAACACTGCATGCAGAGATGTCACCGCCGTGGAAACAGTACATGCCGTGATGACACCGCTTTGGAAACACTACATGCAGTGATGTCACCGCCGTGGAAACACTACATGCAGTGATGTCACTGCCGTGGGAACACTACATGCAGTGATGTCACCGCCGTGGAAACACTACATGCAGAAATGTCACCGCCGTGGAAACACTACTTGCAGAGATGTCACCGCCGTGGAAACAGTACATGCAGAGATGTCACCGCCATGGAAACACTGCATGCAGAGATGTCTTACGCCGTGGAAACACTACATGCCGTGATGGCACCGCCGTGGAAACACTACATGCAGTGATGTCACCGCTGTGGAAACACTATATGCAGTAATGTCACCGCCGTAGAAACACTACATGCAGTGATGTCACCGCCTTGGAAACACTATATGCAGTGAAGTGATCGCCGTGGAAACACTACATGCCGTGATGTCACTGCCGTGGAAACACTACATGCAGTGAAGTCACCGCCGTGGAAAACTACATGCAGTGATGTCACCGCCGTGGCAACACTGCATGCAGTGATGTCACTGCCGTGGAAACACTACATGCAGTGATGTCACCGCCGTGGAAACACTACATGCAGTGATGTCACCGCCGTGGAAACACTACATGCAGTGATGTCACCGCCGTGGCAACACTTATGCAGTGATGTCACCGCCGTGGAAACACTACATGCAGTGATGTCACTGCCGTGGAAACACTACATGCAGTGATGTCACCGCCGTGGAAACACTACATGCAGTGATGTCACCGCCGTGGAAACACTACATGCAGTGATGTCACCGCCGTGGAAACACTACATGCAGTTATGTCACCGCCGTGGAAACACTACATGCAGTGAAGTCACCGCCGTGGAAAACTACATGCAGTGATGTCACCGTCGTGGCAACACTACATGCAGTGATGTCACAGCCGTAGAAAACTACATGCAGTGATGTCACCGCCGTGGAAACACTACATGCAGTGATGTCACCGCCGTGGAAAACTACATGCAGTGATGTCACCGCCGTGGAAACACTACATGCAGTGATGTCACTGCCGTGGAAACACTACATGCAGTGATGTCACCGCCGTGGAAACACTACATGCAGTGATGTCACCGCCGTGGAAACACTACATGCAGTGATGTCACCGCCGTGGAAACACTACATGCAGTGATGTCACTGCCGTGGAAACACTACATGCAGTGATGTCACCGCCGTGGAAACACTACATGCAGTTACGTCACCGCCGTGGAAACACTACATGCAGTGATGTCACTGCCGTGGAAACACTACATGCAGTGATGTCACCGCCGTGGAAACACTACATGCAGTGATGTCACCGCCGTGGAAACACTACATGCAGTGATGTCACCGCCGTGGAAACACTACATGCAGTGATGTCACCGCCGTGGAAACACTACATGCAGTGATGTCACCGCCGTGGAAACACTACATGCAGTGATGTCACCGCCGTGGAAACACTACATGCAGTGATGTCACCGCCGTGGAAACACTACATGCAGTGATGTCACCGCCGTGGAAACACTACATGCAGTGATGTCACCGCCGTGGAAACACTACATGCAGTGATGTCACCGCCGTGGAAACACTACATGCAGTGATGTCACCGCCGTGGAAACACTACATGCAGTGATGTCACCGCCGTGGAAACACTACATGCAGTGATGTCACCGCCGTGGAAACACTACATGCAGTGATGTCACCGCCGTGGAAACACTACATGCAGTGATGTCACCGCCGTGGAAACACTACATGCAGTGATGTCACCGCCGTGGAAACACTACATGCAGTGATGTCACCGCCGTGGAAACACTACATGCAGTGATGTCACCGCCGTGGAAACACTACATGCAGTGATGTCACCGCCGTGGAAACACTACATGCAGTGATGTCACCGCCGTGGAAACACTACATGCAGTGATGTCACCGCCGTGGAAACACTACATGCAGTGATGTCACCGCCGTGGAAACACTACATGCAGTGATGTCACCGCCGTGGAAACACTACATGCAGTGATGTCACCGCCGTGGAAACACTACATGCAGTGATGTCACCGCCGTGGAAACACTACATGCAGTGATGTCACCGCCGTGGAAACACTACATGCAGTGATGTCACCGCCGTGGAAACACTACATGCAGTGATGTCACCGCCGTGGAAACACTACATGCAGTGATGTCACCGCCGTGGAAACACTACATGCAGTGATGTCACCGCCGTGGATACACTACATGCAGTGATGTCACCGCCGTGGAAACACTGCATGCAGAGATGTCACCGCCGTGGAAACACTACATGCAGAGATGTCACCGCCGTGGAAACACTACATGCAGAGATGTCACCGCCGTGGAAACACTACATGCAGAAATGTGACCGCCGTGGAAACACTACTTGCAGAGATGTCACCGCCGTGGAAACAGTACATGCAGAGATGTCACCGCCGTGGAAACACTACATGCCGTGATGGCACCGCCGTGGAAACACTACTTGCAGAGATGTCACCGCCGTGGAAACAGTACATGCAGAGATGTCACCGCCTTGGAAACACTACATGTAAAGATGTCACCTCCGTGGAAACACTACATTCCGTGATGTCGACGCTTTGGAAACAAGCCGTAATGACGCCGCCGAGAAAACACTACATGCAGATGTCACCGCCGTGGAAACACTACTTGCAGAGATGTCACCGCCGTGGAAACACTGCATGCAGTGATGCCACCGCTTTGGAAACACTACATGCCGTGATGTCACCGCCGTGGAAACATTACATGCCGTGATGACACCGCCGAGAAAACACTGCATGCAGAGATGTCACCGCCGTTTAAACACTAAATGCCGTGATGGCACCGCCGTGAAAACACTTCATACAGAGATGTCACCGCAGTGGAAACACGACATGTCGTGATGGCAGCGCCTAGGAAACATTACATGCAGAAATGTCACCGCCGTGGAAACACTACATGCAGAAATGTCACCGCCGTGGAAACAGTACATGCAGAGATGTCACCGCCGTGGAAACACTGCATGCAGAGATGTCACCGCCGAGAAAACACTACATGCAGAGATGTCACCGCCGCGGAATCACTACATGACGTGATCACACCGCCTTGGAAACACTACATGTAAAGATGTCACCTCCGTGGAAACACTACATTCCGTGATGTCACCGCCGTGGAAACACTACATGCAGAGATGTCACCGCCGTGGAAACACTACTTGCAGTGACGTCACCGCCGTGGAAACACTACATGCAGTGATGTCACCGCCGTGGAAACACTACATGCAGTGATGTCACCGCCGTGGAAACACTACATGCAGTGATGTCACCGCCGTGGAAACACTACATGCAGTGATGTCACCGCCGTGGAAACACTACATGAAGAAATGTCCCCGCCGTGGAACCGCTACATGCAGAGATGTCACCGCCGTGGAAACACTACATGCAGTGATGACACCGCTTTGGAAACACTACATGCCGTGATGTCACCGCCGTGGAAACACTACATGCAGTGATGTCACCGCCGTGGAAACACTGCATGCAGTGATGTCACCGCCGTGGAAACACTACATGCAGTGATGTCACCGCCGTGGAAACACTACATGCAGTGATGTCACCGCCGTGGAAACACTACATGCAGTGATGTCACCGCCGTGGAAACACTACATGCAGTGATGTCACCGCCGTGGAAACACTACATGCAGTGATGTCACCGCCGTGGAAACACTACATGCAGTGATGTCACCGCCGTGGAAACACTACATGCAGTGATGTCACCGCCGTGGAAACACTACATGCAGTGATGTCACCGCCGTGGAAACACTACATGCAGTGATGTCACCGCCGTGGAAACACTACATGCAGTGATGTCACCGCCGTGGAAACACTACATGCAGTGATGTCACCGCCGTGGAAACACTACATGCAGTGATGTCACCGCCGTGGAAACACTACATGCAGTGATGTCACCGCCGTGGAAACACTACATGCAGTGATGTCACCGCCGTGGAAACACTACATGCAGTGATGTCACCGCCGTGGAAACACTACATGCAGTGATGTCACCGCCGTGGAAACACTACATGCAGTGATGTCACCGCCGTGGAAACACTACATGCAGTGATGTCACCGCCGTGGAAACACTACATGCAGTGATGTCACCGCCGTGGAAACACTACATGCAGTGATGTCACCGCCGTGGAAACACTACATGCAGTGATGTCACCGCCGTGGAAACACTACATGCAGTGATGTCACCGCCGTGGAAACACTACATGCAGTGATGTCACCGCCGTGGAAACACCACATTCCGTGATGTCAAAGCCGTGGAAACACTACGTGCAGAGATGACACCGCCGTGGAAACACTACCAGCAGAGATGTCACCGCCGTGGAAACACTACATGCAGAAATGTGACCGCCGTGGAAACACTACTTGCAGAGATGTCACCGCCGTGGAAACACTGCATGCAGAAATGTCACCGCCGTGGAAACACTGCATGTAGAGATGTCACCGCCGTGGAAACACTGCATGCAGAGATGTCACCGCCGTGGAAACACTACATGCCGTGATGGCACCGCCGTGGAAACATTACATGACGTGATGACACCGCCGTGGACAGTACATGCAGAGATGTCACCGCCGTGGAAACACTACATGCAGAGATGTCACCGCCGCGGAATCACTACATGACGTGATCACACCGCCGTGGAAACACTTCATGCAGAGATGTCACCGCCGTGGAAACACTACATTCCGTGATGTCACCGCCGTGGAAACACTACATGCCGTGATGTCACCGCCGTGGAAACACTACATGCAGTGATGTCACCGCCGTGGAAACACTACATGCAGTGATGTCACCGCCGTGGAAACACTACATGCAGTGATGTCACCGCCGTGGAAACACTACATGCAGTGATGTCACCGCCGTGGAAACACTACATGCAGTGATGTCACCGCCGTGGAAACACTACATGCAGTGATGTCACCGCCGTGGATACACTACATGCCGTGATGTCACCGCCGTGGAAACACTACATGCAGAGATGTCACCGCCGTGGAAACACTACATGCAGAGATGTCACCGCCGTGGAAACACTACATGCAGAAATGTCACCGCCGTGGAAACACTACATGCAGAAATGTCACCGCCGTGGAAACACTACTTGCAGAGATGTCACCGCCGTGGAAACAGTACATGCAGAGATGTCACCGCCGTGGAAACACTGCATGCAGAGATGTCACCGCCGTGGAAACACTACATGCAGAGATGTCACCGCCGTGGAAACAGTACGTGCCGTGATGGCACCGCCGTGGAAATACTATTTGTAGAGATGTCTTCGCCGTGGAAACACCACATGCAGAAATGTGACCGCCGTGGAAACACTGCTTGCAGAGATGTCACCGCCGTGGAAACACTACATGCAGAGATGTCACCGCCGTGGAAACACTGCTTGCAGAGATGTCACCGCCGTGGAAACACTGCATGCAGAGATGTCACTGCCGTGGAAACACTACATGCAGTGATGTCACAGCAGTAGAAAACTACATGCAGAGATGACACCGCCGTGGAAACACCACATGCAGTTATGGCACCGCCGTGGAAGCACTACATGCAGTGATGTCACCGCCGGGGAAGCACTACATGCAGTGATGTCACCGCTGTGGAAACACTATATGCAGTAATGTCACCGCCGTAGAAACACTACATGCAGTGATGTCACCGCCGTGGAAACACTACATGCAGTGATGTCACCGCCTTGGAAAGACTACATGCAGTGATGTCACAACCTTGGAAACACTACATGCAGTGATGTCACCGCCGTGGAAGCACTACATGCAGTTATGTCACCGCCTTGGAAAGACTACATGCAGTGATGTCACCGCCGTGGAAAACTACATGCAGTGATGCCAGCGCCGTGGCAACACTGTGTGCAGTTATGTCACCGCCGTGGAAACACTACATGCAGTGATGTCACTGCCGTGGAAACACTACATGCAGTGATATCACCGCCGTGGAAGCACTACATGGAGTGATGTCACCGCCGTGGAAAACTACATGCAGTGATGTCACTGCCGTGGAAACACTACATGCAGTGATGTCACCGCCGTGGAAACACTACATGCAGTGATGTCACCACCGTGAAAACACTACATGCAGTGATGTCACCGCCGTGGCAACACTACATGCAGTGAAGTCACCGCCGTGGAAACACTACATGCAGTGATGTCACCGCCGTGGAAACACTACATGCAGTGATGTCACCGCCGTGGAAACACTACATGCAGTGATGTCACCGCCGTGGAAACACTACATGCAGTGATGTCACCGCCGTGGAAACACTACATGCAGTGATGTCACCGCCGTGGAAACACTACATGCAGTGATGTCACCGCCGTGGAAACACTACATGCAGTGATGTCACCGCCGTGGAAACACTACATGCAGTGATGTCACCGCCGTGGAAACACTACATGCAGTGATGTCACCGCCGTGGAAACACTACATGCAGTGATGTCACCGCCGTGGAAACACTACATGCAGTGATGTCACCGCCGTGGAAACACTACATGCAGTGATGTCACCGCCTTGGAAACACTACATGCACTGATGTCACCGCCGTGGAAAACTACATGCAGTGATGTCACCGCCGTGGAGACACTACATGCAGTGAAGTCACCGCTGTGGAAACACTACATGCAGTGATGTCACTGCCGTGGAAACACTACATGCAGTAATTTCACCGCCGTGGAAAACTACATGCAGTGATGTCACCGCCGTGGAAACACTACATGCAGTGATGTCACCGCCTTGGAAAGACTACATGCAGTGATGTCACCGCCGTGGAAACACTACATGCAGTGGTGTCACTGCCGTGGAAACACTACATGCAGTGATGTCACTGCCGTGGAAACACTACATGCAGTGATGTCACTGCCGTGGAAACACTACATGCAGTGATGTCACTGCCGTGGAAACACTACATGCAGTGATGTCACCGCCGTGGAAGCACTACTTGGAGTGATGTCACCGCCGTGAAAAACTACATGCAGTTATGTCACCGCCGTGGAAGCACTACATGCAGTGACGTCACCGCCGTGGCAACAGTACATGCAGTGATGTCACTGCCGTGGAAAACTACATGCAGTGATGTCACCGCCGTGGAAACACTACATGCAGTTATGTCACGGCCTTGGAAACACTACATGCAGTGACGTCACCGCCGTGGAAAACTACATGCAGTGATGTCACCGCCGTGGCAACACTACATGCAGTGATGTCACCGCCGTGGAAACACTACATGCAGTGATTTCACCGCCGTGGAAAACTACATGCAGTGATGTCACCGCCGTGGAAACACTACATGCAGTGATGTCACTGCCGTGGAAACACTACATGCAGTGATGTCACCGCCGTGGAAACACTACATGCAGCGATGGCACCGCCGTGGAAACATTACATGCCGTGATGACGCCGCCGTGGAAACACTACATGCAGTGATGACGCCGCCGTGGAAACACTACATGCAGTGATGGCACCGCCGTGGAAACACTACATGCAGTGATGGCACCGCCGTGGAAACACTACATGCAGCGATGGCACCGCCGTGGAAATACTATTTGTAGAGATGTCTTCGCCGTGGAAACAGTACACGCCGTGATGACACCGCTTTGGAAACACTACATGCCGTGATGATACCACCTTGAGAACACATGCAGTGATGGCACCGCCGTGGAAACACTACATACCGTGTTGTCACCGCCGTGGAAACACTACCAGCAGAGATGTCACCGCCGTGGAAACACTACATGCAGAAATGTGACCGCCGTGGAAACACTACTTGCAGAGATGTCACCGCCGTGGAAACACTGCATGCAGAGATGTCACCGCCGTGGAAACACTACATGCAGTGATGTCACCGCCGTGGAAACACTACATGCAGTGATGTCACCGCCGTGGAAACACTACATGCAGTGATGTCACCGCCGTGGAAACACTACATGCAGTGATGTCACCGCCGTGGAAACACTACATGCAGTGATGTCACCGCCGTGGAAACACTACATGCAGTGATGTCACCGCCGTGGAAACACTACATGCAGTGATGTCACCGCCGTGGAAACACTACATGCAGTGATGTCACCGCCGTGGAAACACTACATGCAGTGATGTCACCGCCGTGGAAACACTACATGCAGTGATGTCACCGCCGTGGAAACACTACATGCAGTGATGTCACCGCCGTGGAAACACTACATGCAGTGATGTCACCGCCGTGGAAACACTACATGCAGTGATGTCACCGCCGTGGAAACACTACATGCAGTGATGTCACCGCCGTGGAAACACTACATGCAGTGATGTCACCGCCGTGGAAACACTACATGCAGTGATGTCACCGCCGTGGAAACACTACATGCAGTGATGTCACCGCCGTGGAAACACTACATGCAGTGATGTCACCGCCGTGGAAACACTACATGCAGTGATGTCACCGCCGTGGAAACACTACATGCAGTGATGTCACCGCCGTGGAAACACTACATGCAGTGATGTCACCGCCGTGGAAACACTACATGCAGTGATGTCACCGCCGTGGAAACACTACATGCAGTGATGTCACCGCCGTGGAAACACTACATGCAGTGATGTCACCGCCGTGGAAACACTACATGCAGTGATGTCACCGCCGTGGAAACACTACATGCAGTGATGTCACCGCCGTGGAAACACTACATGCAGTGATGTCACCGCCGTGGAAAGATTACATGCCGTGATGACGCCGCCGTGGAAATACTACGTGCAGTGATGGCACCGCCGTGGAAATACTATTTGTAGAAATGTCACCGCCGTGGAAACACTGCATGCAGTGATGCCACCGCCTTGGAAACACTACATACCGTGATGTCACCGCCGTGGAAACATTACATTCCGTGATGACACCGCCGTGGAAACACTACATGCAGTGATGACACCGCCTTGGAAACACTACATGCAGTGATGATACCGTCTCGGAAACACTACCTGCAGTGATGGCACCACCGTGGAAATACTATTTGTAGAGATGTAACCGCCGTGGAAACACTGCATGCAGTGATGCCACCGCTCTGGAAACACTACATGCCGTGATGTCACCGCCGTGGAAACATTACATG
Source organism: Aplectana chamaeleonis (assembly GCA_029168955.1). Classification (NCBI taxonomy): domain Eukaryota; kingdom Metazoa; phylum Nematoda; class Chromadorea; order Rhabditida; family Cosmocercidae; genus Aplectana; species Aplectana chamaeleonis. Next base: position 48,824 of record JAPDOI010001309.1, on the reverse strand, counting down.
CCGTGATGACACCGCCGAGAAAACACTGCATGCAGAGATGTCACCGCCGTTTAAACACTAAATGCAGTGATGTCACCGCCGTGGAAACACTACATGCAGTGATGTCACCGCCGTGGAAACACTACATGCAGTGATGTCACCGCCGTGGAAACACTACATGCAGTGATGTCACCGCCGTGGAAACACTACATGCAGTGATGTCACCGCCGTGGAAACACTACATGCAGTGATGTCACCGCCGTGGAAACACTACATGCAGTGATGTCACCGCCGTGGAAACACTACATGCAGTGATGTCCCCGCCGCGGAAACATTACATGCCGTGATGACCCCGCCGTGGAAACACTGCATGCAGTGATGCCACCGCTCTAGAAACACTACATGCCGTGATGTCACCGCCGTGGAAACATTACATGCCGTGATGACACCGCCGTGGAAACAGTACATGCAGTGATGACACCGCTTTGGAAACACTACATGCAGTGATGTCCCCGCCGTGGAAACATTACATGCCGTGATGACACCGCCGTGGAAAAACTACATGCAGTGATGACACCGCCGTGGAAACAGTACATGCAGTGATGGCACCACCGTGGAAATACTATTTGTAGAGATGTAACCGCCGTGGAAACACTGCATGCAGTGATGCCACCGCTCTGGAAACACTACATGCCGTGATGTCACCGCCGTGGAAACATTACATGCCGTGATGACACCGCCGTGGAAACAGTACATGCAGTGATGACACCACCGTGGAAATACTATTTGTAGAGATGTAACCGCCGTGGAAACACTACATGCAGTGATGACTCCGCCTCGGAAACACTACATGAAATGATGGCACCGCCGTGGAAATACTATTTGTAGAGATGTCAGCGCCGTGGAAACACTACATGCAGAAATGTCACCGCCGTGGAAACCTTGCATGCAGTGATGTCACCGCCGTGGAAACACTACATGCAGTGATGTCACCGCCGTGGAAACACTACATGCAGTGATGTCACCGCCGTGGAAACACTACATGCAGTGATGTCACCGCCGTGGAAACACTACATGCAGTGATGTCACCGCCGTGGAAACACTACATGCAGTGATGTCACCGCCGTGGAAACACTACATGCAGTGATGTCACCGCCGTGGAAACACTACATGCAGTGATGTCACCGCCGTGGAAACACTACATGCAGTGATGTCACCGCCGTGGAAACACTACATGCAGTGATGTCACCGCCGTGGAAACACTACATGCAGTGATGTCACCGCCGTGGAAACACTACATGCAGTGATGTCACCGCCGTGGAAACACTACATGCAGTGATGTCACCGCCGTGGAAACACTACATGCAGTGATGTCACCGCCGTGGAAACACTACATCCAGTCATGTCACCGCCGTGGAAACACTACAAGCCGTGATCACCCCGCCATGGAAACATTACATGCCGTGATGTCACCGCCGTGGAAACACTACATGCAGTGATGTCACCGCCGTGGAAACACTACATGCAGTGATGTCACCGCCGTGGAAACACTACATGCAGTGATGTCACCGCCGTGGAAACACTACATGCAGTGATGTCACCGCCGTGGAAACACTACATGCAGTGATGTCACCGCCGTGGAAACACTACATGCAGTGATGTCACCGCCGTGGAAACACTACATGCAGTGATGTCACCGCCGTGGAAACACTACATGCAGTGATGTCACCGCCGTGGAAACACTACATGCAGTGATGTCACCGCCGTGGAAACACTACATGCAGTGATGTCACCGCCGTGGAAACACTACATGCAGTGATGTCACCGCCGTGGAAACACTACATGCAGTGATGTCACCGCCGTGGAAACACTACATGCAGTGATGTCACCGCCGTGGAAACACTACATGCAGTGATGTCACCGCCGTGGAAACACTACATGCAGTGATGTCACCGCCGTGGAAACACTACATGCAGTGATGTCACCGCCGTGGAAACACTACATGCAGTGATGTCACCGCCGTGGAAACACTACATGCAGTGATGTCACCGCCGTGGAAACACTACATGCAGTGATGTCACCGCCGTGGAAACACTACATGCAGTGATGTCACCGCCGTGGAAACACTACATGCAGTGATGTCACCGCCGTGGAAACACTACATGCAGTGATGTCACCGCCGTGGAAACACTACATGCAGTGATGTCACCGCCGTGGAAACACTACATGCAGTGATGTCACCGCCGTGGAAACACTACATGCAGTGATGTCACCGCCGTGGAAACACTACATGCAGTGATGTCACCGCCGTGGAAACACTACATGCCGTGATGGCACCGCCTAGGAAACATTACATGCCGTGATGTCACCGCCGTGGAAACATTACATGCCGTGATGTCACCGCCGTGGAAACATTACATGCCGTGATGTCACCGCCGTGGAAACACTACAAGCAGTGATGACACCGCCGTGGAAACACTACATGCCGTGATGGCACCGCCTAGGAAACATTACATGCCGTGATGTCACCGCCGTGGAAACATTACATGCCGTGATGTCACCGCCGTGGAAACACTACATGCAGTGATGTCACCGCCGTGGAAATACTATTTGTAGAAATGTCATCGCCGTGGAAACACTACATGCAGAGATGTCACCGCCGTGGAAACACTACATGCCGTGATGGCACCGCCGTGGAAACACTACATGCCGTGATGTCACCGCCGTGGAAACACTACATGCCGTGATGGCACCGCCGTGGAAACACTACATGCCGTGATGACACCGCCGTGGAAACACTACATGCCGTGATGACACCGCCGTGGAAACACTACATGCCGTGATGGCACCACCGTGGAAACATTACATGCCGTGATGACACCGCCGTGGAAACAGTACATGCAGAGATGTCACCGCCGTGGAAACACTGCATGCAGAGATGTCACCGCCGTGGAAACACTGCATGCAGAGATGTCACCGCCGTGGAAACACTGCATGCAGAGATGTCACCGCCGTGGAAACACTACATGCCGTGATGGCACCACCGTGGAAACATTACATGACGTGATGACACCGCCGTGGAAACATTACATGCCGCGATGTGACCGCCGTGGAAACATTACATGTCGTGTTGTCTCCGCCGTGGTAACACTACAGGCAGGGATGACACCGCCGTGGAAACACTACATGCAGTGATGTCACCGCCGTGGAAACACTACATGCAGTGATGTCACCGCCGTGGAAACACTACATGCAGTGATGTCACCGCCGTGGAAACACTACATGCAGTGATGTCACCGCCGTGGAAACACTACATGCAGTGATGTCACCGCCGTGGAAACACTACATGCAGTGATGTCACCGCCGTGGAAACACTACATGCAGTGATGTCACCGCCGTGGAAACACTACATGCAGTGATGTCACCGCCGTGGAAACACTACATGCAGTGATGTCACCGCCGTGGAAACACTACATGCAGTGATGTCACCGCCGTGGAAACACTACATGCAGTGATGTCACCGCCGTGGAAACACTACATGCAGTGATGTCACCGCCGTGGAAACACTGCATGCAGTGACGTCACCGCCGTGGAAACACTACATTCCGTGATGTTACGCCGTGGAAACACTACATGCCGTGATGACACCGCCGTGGAAACACTACATGCCGTGATGGCACCGCCGTGGAAACACTACATGCAGAAATGTCACCGCCGTGGAAACACTACATGCCGTGATGGCACCGCCGTGGAAACATTACATGCCGTGATGACACCGCCGTGGATACACTACATGCCGTGATATCACCGCCGTGGAAACACTACATGCAGAGATGTCACCGCCGTGGAAACACTACATGCAGAGATGTCACCGCCGTGGAAACACTACATGCAGAGATGTCACCGCCGTGGAAACACTACATGCAGAGATGTCACCGCCGTGGAAACACTACATGCCGTGATGACACCGCCGTGGAAACACTACATGCAGAGATGTCACCGCCGTGGAAACACCACATTCCGTGATGTTACGCCGTGGAAACACTGCATGCAGAGAGGTCACCGCCGTGGAAACATTACACGCCGTGATGACACCGCCGCGGAAACAGTACATGCAGAGATGTCACCGCCGTGCAAACACTGCATGCAGAGATGTCACCGCCGTGGAAACAATGCATGCCGTGATGACACCGCCGTGGAAACACTACTTGCAGAGATGTCACCGCCGTGGAAACAGTACATGCAGAGATGTCACCGCCGTGGAAACACTGCATGCAGAGATGTCTTACGCCGTGGAAACACTGCATGCAGAGATGTCACCGCCGTGGAAACACTACATGCCGTGATGGCACCGCCGTGGAAACACTATCTGTAGAGATGTCTTCGCCGTGGAAACACCACATTCCGTGATGTTACGCCGTGGAAACACTGCATGCAGAGAGGTCACCGCCGTGGAAACACTACATGCAGAGATGTCACCGCCGTGGAAACATTACATTCCGTGATGACATCGCCGTGGAAACACTACATGCAGTGATGACACCGCTTTGGAAACACTTCATGCAGTGATGTCCCCGCCGCGGAAACATTACATGCCGTGATGACACCGCCGTGGAAACACTACATGCAGTGATGACACCGCCTTGGAAACACTACATGCAGTGATGTCACCGCCGTGGAAACACTACTTGCAGAGATGTCACCGCCGTGGAAACAGTACATGCAGAGATGTCACCGCCGTGGAAACACTGCATGCAGAGATGTCATCGCCGTGGATACACTACATGCCGTGATGACACCGCCGTGGAAACAGTACATGCAGAGATGTCACCGCCGTGGAAACACTACATGCAGAAATGTGACCGCCGTGGAAACAGTACGTGCCGTGATGTTACGCCGTGGAAACACTACATGCCGTGATGACACCGCTTTGGAAACAGTACATGCAGTGATGTCACCGCCGTGGAAACACCACATTCCGTGATGTTACGCCGTGGAAACACGACATGCCGTGATGACGCCTCCGTGGAAGCACTGCATGCAGTGACGCCACCGCCCTGGAATCACTACATGCCGTGATGTCACCGCCGTGGGAACACTACATGCCGTGATGTCACCGCCGTGGGAATACTACTTGTAGAAATGTCATCGCCGTGGAAACACTACAAGCAGAGATTTCACCGCCGGGGAAACACTACTTGCAGAGATGTCACCGCCGTGGAAACAGTACATGCAGAGATGTCACCGCCGTGGAAACACTGCATGCAGAGATGTCACCGCCGTGGAAACACTACATGCAGAAATGTCACCGCCGTGGAAACACTACATGCAGAAATGTCACCGCCGTGGAAACACTACTTGCAGAGATGTCACCGCCGTGGAAACAGCACATGTAGAGATGTCACCGCCGTGGAAACACTGCATGCAGAGATGTCACCGCCGTGGAAACACTACATGCCGTGATGGCACCGCCGTGGAAACATTACATGCCGTGATGGCACCGCCGTGGAAACACTACATGCAGTGATGTCACCGCCGTGGAAACACTACATGCAGTGATGTCACCGCCGTGGAAACACTACATGCAGTGATGTCACCGCCGTGGAAACACTACATGCAGTGATGTCACCGCCGTGGAAACACTACATGCCGTGATGGCAATGGCGTGGAAACGCTACATGCCGTGATGACACCGCTTTGGAAACATTACATGCCGTGATGACACCGCCGTGGAAACAGTACATGCAGAGATGTCACCGCCGTGGAAACACTGCATGCAGAGATGTCACCGCTTTGGAAACATTACATGCCGTGATGTCACCGCCGTGGAAACACTGCATGCAGAGATGTCACCGCCGTGGAAACACTACATGCCGTGATGGCACCGCCGTGGAAACACTACATACAGAGATGTCACCGCCGTGGAAACACTACATGCCGTGATGGCACCGCCGTGGAAACACTACATGTCGTGATGGCAGCCCCTAGGACACATTACATGCAGAGATGTCACCGCCGCGGAATCACTACATGCCGTGATGACACCGCCTTGGAAACATTACATGCCGTGATGACACCGCCGTGGAAACAGTACATGCAGAGATGTCACCGCCGTGGAAACACTACATGCAGAAATGTCACCGCCGTGGAAACACTACTTGCAGAGATGTCACCGCCGTGGAAACAGTACATGCAGAGATGTCACCGCCGTGGAAACACTACTTGCAGAGATGTCACCGCCGTGGAAACAGTACATGCAGAGATGTCACCGCCGTGGAAACACTGCATGCAGAGATGTCACCGCCGTGGAAACAGTACGTGCCGTGATGGCACCGTCGTGGAAACACTACATGCCGTGATGACACCGCTTTGGAAACATTAAACGCCGTGATGACACCGCCGTGGAAACACTACATGCAGAGATGTCACCGCCGTGGAAACAGTACGTGCCGTGATGGCACCGCCGTGGAAACGCTACATGCAGAAATGTGACCGCCGTGGAAACACTACATGCCGTGATGTCTTCGCCGTGGAAACACTACATGCAGAGATGACGCCGCCGTGGAAACACTACCAGCAGAGATGTCACCGCCGTGGAAACAATACATGCAGAGATGTCACCGCCGTGGAAACACTACATGCAGTGATGTCACCGCCGTGGAAACACTACATGCAGTGATGTCACCGCCGTGGAAACACTACATGCAGTGATGTCACCGCCGTGGAAACACTACATGCAGTGATGTCACCGCCGTGGAAACACTACATGCAGTGATTTCACCGCTGTGGAAACACTACATGCAGTGATGTCACTGCCGTGGAAACACTACATGCAGTGATGTCACCGCCGTGGAAACACTACATGCAGTGATGTCACCGCCGTGGAAACACTACATGCAGTCATGTCACCGCCGTGGCAACACTTATGCAGTGATGTCACCGCCGAGGAAACACTACATGCAGTGATGTCACCGCCGTGGAAACACTACATGCAGTGATGTCACTGCCGTGGAAACACTACATGCGGTGATGTCACCGCCGTGGAAACACTACATGCAGTGATGTCACTGCCGTGGAAACACTACATGCAGTGATGTCACTGCCGTGGAAACACTACATGCAGTGATGTCACCGCCGTGGCAACACTACATGCAGTGATGTCACAGCCGTAGAAAACTACATGCAGTGATGTCACCGCCGTGGAAACACTACATGCAGTTATGTCACCGCCGTGGAAACACTACATGCAGTGAAGTCACCGCCGTGGAAAACTACATGCAGTGATGTCACCGTCGTGGCAACACTACATGCAGTGATGTCACCGCCGTGGAAAACTACATGCAGTGATGTCACCGCCGTGGCAACACTACATGCAGTGATGTCACCGCCGTGGAAACACTACATGCAGTGATGTCACCGCCGTGGAAACACTACATGCAGTGATGTCACCGCCGTGGAAACACTACATGCAGTGATGTCACCGCCGTGGAAACATTACATGTAGAGATGTCTTCGCCGTGGAAACACTACATGCAGTGAAGACACCGCCTCGGAAACACTACATGCCGTAATACCACCGGCTCGGAAACACTACATGCCGTGATGGCACCGCCGTGGAAACATTACATGCCGTGATGTCACCGCCGTGGAAACACTACAAGCAGTGATGACACCGCCGTGGAAATACTATTTGTAGAAATGTCACCGCCGTGGAAACACTACATGCAGTGATGACACCGCTTTGGAAACACTACATGCCGTGATGGCACCGCCTAGGAAACATTACATGCCGTGATGTCACCGCCGTGGAAACACTACATCCAGTGATGTCACCGCCGTGGAAACACTACATGCAGTGATGTCGCCGCAATGAAAACAGTGCATGCAGTGATGACACCGCCTCGGAAACACTACATGCCGTGATACCACCGCCTCGGAAACACTACATGATGTGATGGCACCGCCGTGGAAATACTATTTGTAGAGATGTCAGCGCCGTGGAAACACTACATGCAGAAATGTCACCGCCGTGGAAACACGACATGCCGTGATGGCACCGCCGTGGAAACACTACATGCCGTGATGGCACCGCCTAGGAAACACTACATGCCGTGATGTCAAAGCCGTGGAAACACCACATTCCGTGATGTTACGCCGTGGAAACACTGCATGCAGAGATGTCATCGCCGTGGATACACTACATGCCGTGATGACACCGCCGTGGAAACAGTACATGCAGAGATGTCACCGCCGTGGAAACACTACATGCAGAAATGTGACCGCCGTGGAAACACTACTTGCAGAGATGTCACCGCCGTGGAAACAGTACATGCAGAGATGTCACCGCCGTGGAAACACTACATCCAGTGATGTCACTGCCGTGGAAACACTACATGCAGAGATGTCGCCGCAGTGAAAACAGTGCATGCAGTGATGACACCGCCGTGGAAACACTACATGCCGTGATACCACCGCCGTGGAAACACTACATGCCGTGATGTCACCGCCGTGGAAACACTACATGCAGTGATGTCACCGCCGTGGAAACACTACATGCAGAAATGTCACCGCCGTGGAAACACTACATGCAGAAATGTCACCGCCGTGGAAACACTACTTGCAGAGATGTCACCGCCGTGGAAACACTGCATGCAGAGATGTCACCGCCGTGGAAACACCACATTCCGTGATGTTACGCCGTGGAAACACTACATGCCGTGATGACACCGCTTTGGAAACATTACACGCCGTGATGACACCGCCGCGGAAACAGTACATGCAGAGATGTCACCGCCGTGGAAACACTGCATGCAGAGATGTCATCGCCGTGGATACACTACATGCCGTGATGACACCGCCGTGGAAACAGTACATGCAGAGATGTCACCGCCGTGGAAACACTACGTGCCGTGATGGCACCGCCGTGGAAACACTACATGCAGTGATGTCACCGCCGTGGAAACACTACATGCAGTGATGTCACCGCCGTGGAAACACTACATGCAGTGATGTCACCGCCGTGGAAACACTACATGCAGTGATGTCACCGCCGTGGAAACACTACATGCAGTGATGTCACCGCCGTGGATACACTACATGCCGTGATGTCACCGCCGTGGAAACACTACATGCAGAGATGTCACCGCCGTGGAAACACTACATGCAGAGATGTCACCGCCGTGGAAACAGTACATGCAGAGATGTCACCGCCGTGGAAACACTGCATGCAGAGATGTCACCGCCGTGGAAACACTACATGCCGTGATGGCACCGCCGTGGAAACACTACATTCCGTGATGTCGACGCTTTGGAAACAAGCCGTAATGACGCCGCCGAGAAAACACTACATGCAGAAATGTCACCGCCGTGGAAACACTACTTGCAGAGATGTCACCGCCGTGGAAACAGTACATGCAGAGATGTCACCGCCGTGGAAACACTACATGCAGAGATGTCACCGCCGTGGAAACACTACATGCCGTGATGTCACCGCCGTGGAAACACTACATGCAGTGATGTCACCGCCGTGGAAACACTACATGCAGTGATGTCACCGCCGTGGAAACACTACATGCAGTGATGTCACCGCCGTGGAAACACTACATGCAGTGATGTCACCGCCGTGGAAACACTACATGCAGTGATGTCACCGCCGTGGAAACACTACATGCAGTGATGTCACCGCCGTGGAAACACTACATGCAGTGATGTCACCGCCGTGGAAACACTACATGCAGTGATGTCACCGCCGTGGAAACACTACATGCAGTGATGTCACCGCCGTGGAAACACTACATGCAGTGATGTCACCGCCGTGGAAACACTACATGCAGTGATGTCACCGCCGTGGAAACACTACATGCAGTGATGTCACCGCCGTGGAAACACTACATGCAGTGATGTCACCGCCGTGGAAACACTACATGCAGTGATGTCACCGCCGTGGAAACACTACATGCAGTGATGTCACCGCCGTGGAAACACTACATGCAGTGATGTCACCGCCGTGGAAACACTACATGCAGTGATGTCACCGCCGTGGAAACACTACATGCAGTGATGTCACCGCCGTGGAAACACTACATGCAGTGATGTCACCGCCGTGAAAACACTACATGCAGTGATGACACCGCTTTGGAAACACTACATGCCGTGATGGCACCGCCTAGGAAACATTACATGCCGTGATGTCACCGCCGTGGAAACATTACATGCCGTGATGTCACCGCCGTGGAAACATTACATGCCGTGATGTCACCGCCGTGGAAACACTACAAGCAGTGATGACACCGCCGTGGAAATACTATTTGTAGAAATGTCACCGCCGTGGAAACACTACATGCAGTGATGACACCGCTTTGGAAACACTACATGCCGTGATAACGCCGCCGTGGGAACACTACATGCAGTGATGACACCGCTTTGGAAACACTACATGCAGTGATGACACCGCCTCGGAAAGACTATATGCAGTGATGGCACCGCCGTGGAAATACTATTTGTAGAAATGTCACCGCCGTGGAAACACTGCATGCAGTGATGTCACCGCCGTGGAAACACTACATGCAGTGATGACACCGCTTTGGAAACACTACATGCCGTGATAACGCCGCCGTGGAAACACTACATGCCGCGATGTCACTGCCGTGGAAACGCTACATGCAGTGATGTCACCGCCGTGGAAACACTACATGCAGTGATGTCACTGCCGTGGAAACACTACATGCAGTGAAGTCACCGCCGTGGAAAACTACATGCAGTGATGTCACCGCCGTGGCAACACTACATGCAGTGATGTCACCGTGGTGGAAACACTACATGCAGTGATTTCACCGCCGTGGAAACACTACATGCAGTGATGTCACCGCCGTAGAAACACTACATGCAGTGATGTCACTGCCGTGGAAACACTACATGCAGTGATGTCACCGCCGTGGAAACACTACATGCAGTGATGTCACTGCCGTGGAAACACTACATGCAGTGAAGTCACCGCCGTGGAAAACTACATGCAGTGATGTCACCGCCGTGGAAACACTACATGCAGTGATGTCACCGCCGTGGAAACACTACATGCAGTGATGTCACCGCCGTGGAAACACTACATGCAGTGATGTCACCGCCGTGGAAACACTACATGCAGTGATGTCACCGCCGTGGAAACACTACATGCAGTGATGTCACCGCCGTGGAAACACTACATGCAGTGATGTCACCGCCGTGGAAACACTACATGCAGTGATGTCACCGCCGTGGAAACACTACATGCAGTGATGTCACCGCCGTGGAAACACTACATGCAGTGATGTCACCGCCGTGGAAACACTACATGCAGTGATGTCACCGCCGTGGAAACACTACATGCAGTGATGTCACCGCCGTGGAAACACTACATGCAGTGATGTCACCGCCGTGGAAACACTACATGCAGTGATGTCACCGCCGTGGAAACACTACATGCAGTGATGTCACCGCCGTGGAAACACTACATGCAGTGATGTCACCGCCGTGGAAACACTACATGCAGTGATGTCACCGCCGTGGAAACACTACATGCAGTGATGTCACCGCCGTGGAAACACTACATGCAGTGATGTCACCGCCGTGGAAACACTACATGCAGTGATGTCACCGCCGTGGAAACACTACACGCAGAGATGTCACCGCCCCTGGAAACACTACATGCAGAGATGTCCACGCCGTGGAAACACTACATGCAGAGATGTCACCGCCGTGGAAACAGTCCATGCAGAGATGTCACCGCCGTGGAAACACTACATGCAGAGATGTCACCGCCGTGGAAACACTACATGCAGAAATGTCACCGCCGTGGAAACACTACTTGCAGAGATGTCACCGCCGTGGAAACAGTACATGCAGAGATGTCACCGCCGTGGAAACACTGCATGCAGAGATGTCACCGCCGTGGAAACACTACATGCAGAAATGTCACCGCCGTGGAAACACTACTTGCAGAGATGTCACCGCCGTGGAAACACTACATGCCGTGATGAAGCCGCCATGGAAACATTACATGCCGTGATGTCGAAGCCGTGAAAACACTACATGCCGTGATGACACCGCTTTGGAAACATTACACGCCGTGATGACACCGCCGCGGAAACAGTACATGCAGAGATGTCACCGCCGTGGAAACACTACATGCCGTGATGAAGCCGCCATGGAAACATTACATGCCGTGATGTCGAAGCCGTGGAAAGACTACATCCAGAGATGTCACCGCCGTGGAAACACTACATGCCGTGATGACGCCGCCATGGAAACATTACATGCCGTGATGTCGAAGCCGTGGAAACACTACATGCAGAGATGTCACCGCCGTGGAAACACTACATGCAGAAATGTGACCGCCGTGGAAACACCACATTCCGTGATGTTACGCCGTGGAAACACTACATGCAGTGATGTCACCGCCGTGGAAACACTACATGCAGTGATGTCACCGCCGTGGAAACACTACATGAAGTGTGATGTCACTGTCGTGGAAACACTACATGCAGTGATGTCACCGCCGTGGAAGCACTACATGCAGTGATGCCACCGCCGTGGCAACACTGTGTGCAGTGATGTCGCCACCGTAGAAACACTACATGCAGTTATGTCGCCGCCTTGGAAACACTACATGCAGTGATTTCACCGCCGTGGAAAACTGCATGCAGTGATGTCACCGCCGTGGATACACTACATGCCGTGATGACACCGCCGTGGAAACACTGCATGCAGAGATGTCACCGCCGTGGAAACACTGCATGCAGAGATGTCATCGCCGTGGATACACTACATGCCGTGATGACACCGCCGTGGAAACAGTACATGCAGAGATGTCACCGCCGTGGAAACACTGCATGCAGATATGTCACCGCCGTGGAAACATTACATGCCGTGATGGCGCCGCCGAGAAAACACTACATGCAGAGATGTCACCGCCGTGGAAACACTACATGCAGAGATGTCGCCGCCGTGGAAACACTGCATGCAGAGATGTCACCGCCGTGGAAACATCACATGCCGTGATGTTACGCCGTGGAAACACTACATGCAGAGAGGTCACCGCCGTGGAAACACTACATGCAGAGATGTCACCGCCGTGGAAACACTACATGCCGTGATGGCACCGCCGTATATACACTACATGCCGTGATGGCACCGCCGTGGAAACATTACATGCCGTGATGACGCCGCCGTGGAAACAGTACATGCAGAGATGTCACCGCCGTGGAAACACTACATGCAGAGATGTCACCGCCGTGGAAACAGTACGTGCCGTGATGGCACCGCCGTGGAAATACTATTTGTAGAGATGTCTTCGCCGTGGAAACACCACATTCCGTGATGTTACGCCGTGGAAACACTACATGCCGTGATGACACCGCTTTGGAAACATTACACGCCGTGATGACACCGCCGTGGAAACAGTACATGCAGAGATGTCACCGCCGTGGAAACACTAAATGCCGTGATGGCACCGCCGTGGAAACACTTCATACAGAGATGTCACCGCAGTGGAAACACGACATGTCGTGATGGCAGCGCCTAGGAAACATTACATGCCGTGATGACACCACCCTGGAAACACTACATGCAGAGATGTCACCGCCCTGGAAACACTACATGCAGAAATGTCATCGTCGTGGAAACACTACATTCCGTGATGTTACGCCGTGGAAACACTACATGCCGTGATGGCACCGCCGCGGAAACATTACATGCCGTGATGGCACCGCCGTGGAAACACTACATTCCGTGATGTTACGCCGTGGAAACACTACATGCCGTGATGTCACCGCCGTGGAAAGATTACATGCCGTGATGACGCCGCCGTGGAAATACTACATGCAGTGATGGCACCGCCGTGGAAATACTATTTGTAGAAATGTCACCGCCGTGGAAACACTGCATGCAGTGATGCCACCGCCTTGGAAACACTACATACCGTGATGTCACCGCCGTGGAAACATTACATTCCGTGATGACATCGCCGTGGAAACACTACATGCAGTGATGACACCGCTTTGGAAACACTTCATGCAGTGATGTCCCCGCCGCGGAAACACTACATGCAGTGATGTCACCGCCGTGGTAACACTACATGCAGTGATGTCACTGCCGTGGAAACACTACATGCAGTGATGTCACCGCCGTGGAAACACTACATGCAGTGATGTCACTCCCGTGGAAACACTACATGCAGTGATGTCACCGCCGTGGAAAACTACATGCAGTGATGTCACTGCCGTGGAAACACTACATACGTGATGTCACCGCTGTGGGAACACTACATGCAGTGATGTCACCGCTGTGGAAACACTACATGCAGTGATGTCACCGCCGTGGAAACACTACATGAAGTGTGATGTCACTCCCGTGGAAACACTACATGCAGTGATGTCACCGCCGTGGAAACACTACATGCCGTTACGTCACCGCCGTGGAAACACTACATGAAGTGAAGTCACCGCCGTGGAAAACTACATGCAGTGATGTCACTGCCGTGGAAACACTACATACGTGATGTCACCGCTGTGGGAACACTACATGCAGTGATGTCACCGCTGTGGAAACACTACATGCAGAAATGTCACCGCCGTGGAAACACGCCATGTCGTGATGGCACTGCCTAGGAAACATTACATGCAGTGATGACACCGCCGTGGAAACACTACATGCAGAGATGTCACCGCCGTGTAAACACTACATGCCGTGATGTCACCGCCGTGGAAACACTACATGCAGTGATGTCACCGCCATGGAAACACTACATGCAGAGATTTCACAGCCCCGGAAACAATACATGCAGAGATGTAACCGCCGTGGAAACACTGCATGCAGAGATGTTACCGCCGTGGAAACATTACATGCCGTGATGACACCGCCGAGAAAACACTTCATACAGAGATGTCACCGCCGTGGAAGGATTACATGCCGTGATGACGCCGCCGTGGAAACACTACATGCCGTGATGACACCGCCGTGGAAACAGTACATGCAGAGATGTCACCGCCGTGGAAACACTACATGCAGAAATGTGACCGCCGTGGAAACACTGCATGCAGAGATGTCACCGCCGAGAAAACACTACATGCAGTGATGGCACCGCCGTGGAAACACTACATGCAGTGATGTCACCGCCGTGGAAACACTACATGCAGTGATGTCACCGCCGTGGAAACACTACATGCAGTGATGTCACCGCCGTGGAAACACTACATGCAGTGATGTCACCGCCGTGGAAACACTACATGCAGTGATGCCACCGCCGTGGAAACACTACATGCCGTGATGACACCGCCGTGGAAACACTACATGCAGTGATGACTCCGCCTCGGAAACACTACATGAAATGATGGCACCGCCGTGGAAATACTATTTGTAGAGATGTCAGCGCCGTGGAAACACTACATGCAGAAATGTCACCGCCGTGGAAACACGACATGCCGTGATGGCACTCCCTAGGAAACATTACATGCCGTGATGACACCGCCGTGCAAACACTACATGCATAAATGTCACCGACGTGGAAACACTACACGCAGAGATGTCACCGCCTTGGAAACACTACCTGCCGTGATGTCACCGCCGTGGAAACACTACATCCAGTGATGTCACCGCCGTGGAAACACTACATGCCGTGATGACACCGCTTTGGAAACATTACATGCCGTGATGACACCGCCGTGGAAACAGTACATGCAGAGATGTCACCGCCGTGGAAACACTGCATGCAGAGATGTCACCGCCGAGAAAACACTACATGCAGAGATGTCACCGCCATGGAAGCATTACATGCCGTGATGGCGCCGCCGAGAAAACACTACATGCAGAAATGTCACCGCCGTGGAAACAGTACATGCAGAGATGTCACCGCCGTGGAAAGACTGCATGCAGAGATGTCACCGCCGTGGAAACACTGCATGCAGAGATGTCTTACGCCGTGGAAACACTGCATGCAGAGACGTCACCGCCGTGGAAACACTACATGCCGTGATGGCACCGCCGTGGAAACACTACATGCAGATGTCACCGCCGTGGAAACACTACTTGCAGAGATGTCACCGCCGTGGAAACAGTACATGAAGAGATGTCACCGCCGTGGAAACACTGCATGCAGAGATGTCACCGCCGTGGAAACACTGCATGCCGTGATGACACCGCTTTGGAAACATTACATGCCGTGATGACGCCGCCGAGAAAACACTACATGCAGAGATGTCACCGCCGCGGAATCACTAGATGACGCGATCACACCGCCTTGGAAACACTAAATGCAATGATGGCACCGCCGTGGACCCAGTACATGCAGAGATGTCACCGCCGTTGAAACACTACATGCCGTGATGGCAACACCGTGGAAACATTACATGCCGTGATGACACCGCCGTGGAAACAGTACATGCAGAGATGTCACCGCCGTGGAAACACTACATTCCGTGATGTTACGCCGTGGAAACACTACATGCCGTGATGACACCGCTTTGGAAACATTACATGCCGTGATGACACCGCCGTGGAAACAGTACATGCAGAGATGTCACCGCCGTGGAAACACTACAAGCCGTGATGGCACCGCCGCAGAAACATTACATGCCGTGATGGCGCCGCCGTGGAAACACTACATGCAGAGATGTCACCGCAGTGGAAACACGACATGTCGTGATGGCACCGCCGTGGAAACACTACATGTCGTAATGACACCGCCATGGAAACACTACAAGCAGAAATATCACCGCCGTATAAACGCTGCATGAAAAGATGTCACAGCAGTGGAAACACTACATGCCGTGATGTCACAGCAGTGGAAACACTACATGCCGTGATGTCAAAGCCGTGGAATCACTACGTGTAGAGATGACGCCACCGTGGAAACACTACCAGCAGAGATGTCACCGCCGTGGAAACACTACATGCAGAAATGTGACCGCCGTGGAAACAGTACATGCAGAGATGTCACCGCCGTGGAAACACTACATGCAGTGATGTCACCGCCGTGGAAAACTACATGCAGTGATGTCACCGCCGTGGCAACACTACATGCAGTTATGTCACCGCCTTGGAAAGACTACATGCAGTGATGTCACCACCTTGGAAACACTACATGCAGTGATGTCACCGCCGTGGAAACACTGCATGCAGTGATGTCACCGCCGTGGCAACACTTATGCAGTGATGCCACTGCCGTGGAAACACTACATACGTGATGTCACCGCTGTGGGAACACTACATGCAGTGATGTCACCGCTGTGGAAACACTATATGCAGTAATGTCACCGCCGTAGAAACACTACATGCAGTGATGTCACCGCCTTGGAAACACTACATGCAGTGATGCCAGCGCCGTGGCAACACTGTGTGCAGTTATGTCACCGCCTTGGAAACACTACATGCAGTGATTTCACCGCCGTGGAAAACTACATGCAGTGATGTCACTGCCGTGGAAACACTACATGCAGTGATGTCACCGCCGTGGAAACACTACATGCAGTGATGTCACCGCCGTGGAAGCACTACATGCAGTTATGTCACCGCCTTGGAAAGACTACATGCAGTGATGTCACAACCTTGGAAACACTACATGCAGTGATGTCACCGCCGTGGAAACACTACATGCAGTGATGCCACTGCCGTGGAAACACTACATGCAGTGATGTCACCGCCGTGGAAACACTACATGCAGTGATGTCACCGCCGTGGAAACACTACATGCAGTGATGTCACTGCCGTGGAAACACTACATGCAGTGATGTCACCGCCGTGGCAACACTTATGCAGTGATGTCACCGCCGTAGAAACACTACATGCAGTGATGTCACCGCCTTGGAAACACTATATGCAGTGAAGTGATCGCCGTGGAAACACTACATGCAGTGATGTCACCACTTTGG
Organism: Aplectana chamaeleonis; assembly: GCA_029168955.1. NCBI lineage: Eukaryota > Metazoa > Nematoda > Chromadorea > Rhabditida > Cosmocercidae > Aplectana > Aplectana chamaeleonis. The sequence continues at coordinate 30,945 of JAPDOI010001309.1, read as the reverse complement.
AAACACTACATGCAGTGATGTCACCGCCGTGGAAAACTACATGCAGTGATGCCAGCGCCGTGGCAACACTGTGTGCAGTTATGTCACCGCCTTGGAAACACTACATGCAGTGATTTCACCGCCGTGGAAAACTACATGCAGTGATGTCACTGCCGTGGAAACACTACATGCAGTGATGTCACCGCCGTGGAAACACTACATGCAGTGATGTCACTGCCGTGGAAACACTACATGCAGTGATGTCATCGCCGTGGAAGCACTGCATGCAGTGAAGTCACCGCCGTGGAAAACTACATGCAGTGATGTCACCGCCGTGGCAACACTACATGCAGTTATGTCACCGCCTTGGAAACACTACATGCAGTGATGTCACCGCCGTGGAAACACTCCATGCAGTGATGTCACCACCTTGGAAACACTACATGCCGTAATGTCACCGCCGTAGAAACACTACATGCAGTGATGTCACCGCCTTGGAAACACTACATGCAGTGATGCCAGCGCCGTGGCAACACTACATGCAGTGATGTCACCGCCGTGGAAACACTACATGCAGTGATGTCACTGCCGTGGAAACACTACATGCAGTGATGTCACCGCCGTGGAAGCACTACATGCAGTGATGTCACCGCCGTGGAAACACTACATGCAGTGATGTCACCGCCGTGGAAACACTACATGCCGTGATGACACCGCCGTGGAAACATTACATGCAGTGATGTCACCGCCGTGGAAACACTACATGCAGTTATGTCACCGCCGTGGAAACACTACATGCAGTGATGTCACCGCCGTGGAAACACTACATGCAGTGATGTCACCGCCGTGGAAACACTACATGCAGTGATGTCACCGCCGTGGAAACACTACATGCAGTGATGTCACTGCCGTGGAAACACTACATGCAGTGATGTCACCGCCGTGGAAACACTACATGCAGTGATGTCACTGCCGTGGAAACACTACATGCAGTGATGTCATCGCCGTGGAAGCACTGCATGCAGTGAAGTCACCGCCGTGGAAAACTACATGCAGTGACGTCACCGCCGTGGCAACACTACATGCAGTTACTCAGAGAGTCGGAGGGTTCTATTCGGCCACCACGATACGCTTTCGACTCGACTACAAAGCGGTTGGACGACGATATGGCCACGTAATTTCCTTACGCCACGTGGCCTAATCGTCGTCCAAGTGAGAAGCACGTGGCGCCAATCATAGCCGTTCGACTCGGCCACGATACGCTTTTGATTCGACTACGATGAATTTGGACGACGAACGAGCCACAATGCCCATGATTGAACACGTTGATCGATCGCTTCAGAACTGACCCGGCGCATGTCAGCCGTACAGCACGTGTATAAGGGGCCCGATCCAAGAGAGAGTCCGCCTTTCGGGGCTGCTCCTGGAAGGTGACTACGAGTCACTTTCTGGACGATTTTTGAACCGTTATGGGGTCTCCCGCACGGTCCTCAGCGAGGGGAGGTCCCTTGCTGTCGACCGTGGTGAGAGTGATGTCCCTGTCGCGGACTGCTGTGGGGGTGATCCCCTGCTGAGGGCCCTGACTTGGACCGTATCCTTGTTGGGGGAGACCCTTTCCCACCGAAGAGGTGGGGGCCCGCCCCCAGCGGCCCGTAGTCCTATCGAACAGGCCACGTGCTGCTGCGTGGGAAACGGGGACGCGGCAAGGGTTTTGTCTCTCTGCGCCACGTAGTCTTATCGAACAGGGAACGTGCTGCGGCGTGGGAAATAGGGTGCGGCAAACGTTTTTTTTTCTCTCTGTGCCACGTGGTCCTATCGAACAGGCCACGTGCTCCTCGGAGCAGCACGTGCTGCTGCAAAAGTTCCTTTCAAGTCGACTAGGTACCCGAATAGAAAGCCTATTGTGGCCGAATAGGACCCCCCGAGTCCCTGAGTATGTCACCGCCTTGGAAAGACTACATGCAGTGATGTCACAACCTTGGAAACACTACATGCAGTGATGTCACCGCCGTGGAAACACTACATGCAGTGATGCCACTGCCGTGGAAACACTACATACGTGATGTCACCGCTGTGGGAACACTACATGCAGTGATGTCACCGCCTTGGAAACACTACATGCAGTGAAGTCATCGCCGTGGAAACACTACATGCAGTGATGTCACTGCCGTGGAAACACTACATGCAGTGATGTCACCGCCGTGGAAACACTACATGCAGTGATGCCACTGCCGTGGAAACACTACATACGTGATGTCACCGCTGTGGGAACACTACATGCAGTGATGTCACCGCTGTGGAAACACTATATGCAGTAATGTCACCGCCGTAGAAACACTACATGCAGTGATGTCACCGCCTTGGAAACACTACATGCAGTGATGTCACCACCTTGGAAACACTACATGCAGTGATGTCACCGCCGTGGAAAACTACATGCAGTGATGTCACTGCCGTGGAAACACTACATGCAGTGATGTCACCGCTGTGGAAACACTATATGCAGTAATGTCACCGCCGTAGAAACACTACATGCAGTGATGTCACCGCCTTGGAAACACTATATGCAGTGAAGTGATCGCCGTGGAAACACTACATGCAGTGATGTCACCACTTTGGAAACACTACATGCAGTGATGTCACCGCCGTGGAAAACTACATGCAGTGATGCCAGCGCCGTGGCAACACTACATACGTGATGTCACCGCTGTGCGAACACTACATGCAGTGATGTCACCGCCGTGGAAGCACTACATGCAGTTATGTCACCGCCTTGGAAAGACTACATGCAGTGATGTCACAACCTTGGAAACACTACATGCAGTGATGTCACCGCCGTGGAAACACTACATGCAGTGATGCCACTGCCGTGGAAACACTACATACGTGATGTCACCGCTGTGGGAACACTACATGCAGTGATGTCACCGCCGCGGAAACACTACATGCAGTGATGTCACCGCCTTGGAAACACTACATGCAGTGAAGTCATCGCCGTGGAAACAGTACATGCAGTGATGTCACCACCTTGGAAACACTACATGCAGTGATGTCACCGTGTGAAAACACTATATGCAGTGATGTCACTGCCGTGGAAACACTACATGCAGTGATGTCACCGCCGTGGAAACACTACATGCAGTGATGTCACCGCCGTGGAAACACTACATGCAGTGATGCCACCGCCGTGGCAACATTGTATGCAGTGATGGCACAGCCAAAAAGTTACTTAAAGGCAGCATACACACTCACAAACGTGGTCGAGATGACTTACTTTGACTTAATCGGTTGGCTTTCGCCTGACGCTGTCATTCCGCATCTTCACCGAGGTGTGCCGTCCTAGTAGTCAGCCGTGTCCATTTTTCACGGTCCTCAGCCACAATTTGAACACAATCCATCCATTGATCACTATTCCACTTCCTGCGAAGTAAAACATCGCGCCTGAATTGCCTTTCAATGCCGAGTGATTTCAAATCCTCCTTCACCACATCCGTCCAAAACTTTCGCCTACGTCCAGGCGGCCGTCTCCAGACAGGACTTGGGAGCATCCTTAGAGCGTGTTGAACAAGACGATCTGGCGGTCTTCTTAAAATATGCGCCAACAGACGAAGACGACCTTCCGTTGCCGCTTGATATGGCATTGGGAGATGTTGGCACCTCCCTCGTGTCAAACGTAGATGTAAGGCGTCAATCTCGTTGTAGAGATCTTCGTTGTGGCACATCCGCGGCCAGAAATATCCGAACAAACGTCTAAACAGCTTCCTCTCCGTGCAATCCAACCTTTCCATCTGCGTCTTCGGTGCTGCCCACGTCTCCGATCCGTACATCATGATAGGGCGAGTAGCGGATAAGTAGATGCGCAACTTGACTTCCTTCGCGATGGGGGTAGACCACAAACACTTGGTTAGAGAATTGAATGCAGACGTAGCTTTCGCACATCGTTGCTGAATATCCGCTGCATAACTACCATCGTTCTTCAGCAAACAGCCCAAATAACAGAAATCGTCCACCAGTTCGATACGTTGTCCGTCCACACAAACTCCCGTAGAAGGCCTCTGAGAGACCCACAACTGCTTGCATTTGTCCGGACGAAGACGAAGTCCATAGGCTGCAGCATACTTTGAAGCGAGGTTCACAATCCTTTGCAGTTTTGCGTTGTTTTCAGCGAATAACACAATGTCATCGGTGTACTCCAGGTCGACAAGGGAGCGTCCTGATGGTGTTAGGATCACATCCGCAGGAAACTGTTCTGCAACTCTACGCATGATGTCATCAACGGCGAAGTTGAAAAGAAAAGGTCCTGCAACGGCTCCTTGCCTTACTCCTGTTTTCACCTCAAAAGCTGACGTAAATCCGACAGGCGTACGAACTGCTGCTGTTGTTCCTTTGTTCATGTCCTCGATTAGTCGAACATACTTTTCCGGGACTCCATCGGCTCGCAAAGCGTTGAGCAATCGACCACGTTGGGGAGAGTCGAATGCGGCTTCGTAGTCCAAAAAGCAAGCCGTAATGGCTACGAATGCCGCTGCCACGATTCAATTTCTCTTCTCACGGCGGTCGATGGTCGATCTTCCAACTCGAAAACCGGCTTGCTCCTCTGATCGTTTCCTCACGATGTTTGATGAGTCGCTCGAGAATGATACGTTCTAAAACCTTGTACATGACACGAAGTAGAGAGATTCCTCAGTAGTTCTTAGGATCCGTGACGGATAGCTTTTTGTGAAGAGGTACGATGATCGCATGTCTCCACGAATCGGGTATCCTTTCGCTCATCCATATGGCACGGATGGTGTTGGTCATTTCACGAATCCCAGACGGAGGAAGAGCTTTCAGCATTTCAGCAGTGATGTTGTCATCTCCACCTGCCTTTCCATTCTTCATTTTCCGGACACAATTCGAAACTTCAGCCTCAGTCGGCGGTTCCTCACTGACATCGTAATGTGCTCTCTGAACATGCGGCAGCTCTGGTACTGACGGCGCTGGACGATTCAGTAGTGAACTGAAGTAATCCTCCCATAATGGCAGCGTCGCATCACCAACTGCAACTCCATTGGTAGTATTGAGGACAGCAGAACATCTCTTCATCTTGCCGCTATACTGTCGTTACAACGTGTAGGCTTTCCTCGGATTCTTCTCCTCCCAAGCCTTCTCAAACTCCTTAGCTCCACACGTCCATTCTCGTTCGCGGTCATTTTGAAGCTGCCGACGCAACTTCCTCCTGAGACGCTTCTCCTCCACGAATTTTCCTGCAGTTCTGAGAGCACATACTCTGTTGTGAGTAGATGTTGTTTCCTCTGAGACGTAGGCGAGCTTCTTCCTGGGCTGTAACATGCAACTGGGAGTGCCTCTTTCGAAGCGTCCTGGGATGCACTTGACGAAAGAGAAATCCGCGTCACAAAGCTTTCTTTTTAGTCCGTACTCCAATATGGAACAGAGGAAACGCGTTGTCGGAATTTTCTTCTGCATTCTTCATCCCTGAGACTTGTCGTATCAATCCTCTGTAGAGGCTTAGCCCCTCGCTTCCTCTTATGAATCCTCGCAGTGAAGTTCAACAGAACTGGACGGTGATCCGAATCGAGTGCGACATCCAACACAGCTCTAGATTGGTGACTGGTCTATCCTTGAGGCGAGTTTCCTGCAAAGCAGCAAACGGTGCATGGAAGTAGCTCAGAAGATTGGACAACGCAGATTGTTGGATATCACTCAACAATGACCGGCAATTCAGGGTGGCGAAATTGTGGCTTGTGGCCAAAGACTCCATGAACTCCCTAAGTACGGATCCTAAGGTGTTATGGACCAGAGGCCTTAGTGTGCCGGACGGCAACACGCTCTTATGCAATGTGCGGGATACTTTCGCCCGATATAGTTGTGCACGCTATATCGCTCGAACGATTCCTGTGTACACTTTCAAACGTCTGCTGGGTTCAGTAGAAGCAGGGGCACCAACGAGCAGGTACCAACAGACTTGTATACACAACCCCGTGGTCGAGATAACAGCATAAATAAGACCGCACGGCTCCTACCATGTCGTCAACGACGTTTGAAGCGCCAAAAACCATCCAGGATGGCAATATTTGACAATGTTCGAGCAACCTTGCTTTCCACGTCTGTATTTTCCCACCCATTCCAGTACGAGAATGAGAAATGAAACTTGAGAAAGCATGCGATAAGTTAGAGTGATAGCACTATCAAATGGGAGTGCAAGAGAGAAACAGCTCGATTCACCTGAAAATAACACGTTTGTTAACCGATGAAATCCTCCATTTCAAATAGTCAGCCGAAGTAGAGCGACATTCTCGAAAGTGGGCGAGTGTATCATTTTTGAGCGTGTATGCTGCCTTTAAGGAGCAAAGGAGTAACTTAAATAATTCAGCTGAGATTTCGGCTTACCAATGTATCATTATCAATATCAGCTTCCACAAAACAAACAGCATTTCATTTATTGAGAAACGAAGCATGAAGTTGGTCGATTCGTGAACGACCACGTAGAGAACAATGGCCGATTGTTCTTGTATTCACAGGTATCATCATGCCCCCATCATCATGGCTTTGCAAGACTGACCGCTTGAATGCAATCTATCGCTCGATACCATTTCGGACTCGTCTGAGCCCTGTCTGAATCGTTTCGGGCTCGTCTTATCACCCGTTCAGATGATCCTGAATGAGTGGTGGGTTTACTACGGGCCTAAGTCGGCGTTTAGACAGGTTATGTTCAGATAAATCAACCTGTTTCTCTCGTGTACTCCCACTTGATAGTGCTATCACTCTAACTGATCACATGCCCACTTGATAGTGCTATCACTCTAACTGATCACATGCTTTCTCAAGTTTCATTTCTCATTCTCGTACTGGAATGGGTGAGAAAATACAGACGTGGAAAGCAAGATTGCTCAAACATTGTCAAATACTGTCATCCTGGATGATTTTGGCGCTTTAAACGTCGTTGACGACATGGTAGGGACCGTGCGGGCCTATTTCCGCTGTTATCTCGACCACGTTTGTGAGCGTGTATGCTGCCTTTAAGTTAAGTTTCATCGGTAAGAGTTTCGGTAGATTCAGAGACTAATGCGACAAATCTTTAGGTGGAAATTCAGATCCGGCTGTGAATGCAAACCCCTGACTGGGAGCATAGGATGATTCCCGCCTAACATTTTACTGTGGAAAGTCACCGTTATGGAACGATCAAAAATCTTGTTTTTCTCAATGAAATGCGGGAAATACTTGAAAAAAGAGTGACTCTGATCGCACTACGATTTTCGAAGTCGTACGAAGCGGTTTACAGACAAAGTAAGTCGAACACTTCCACAGCTCAAGAATTCGTCCGGCTTTCAGTGGCCGTATTCATAAAACTACGGGAGCCTCCCGGGAAGATTTTTAGAACCAGTCGATCTTTGCGGAGGGCAGACTATGGACCTCTCGGGAGGCTGCCGTAGTTTCTCGAATACGGCCATAGAGATCAGGCAAAAATGTGGATAGTAAAAAGTTTCGCATCCACAGTACTGCACAAAAAGACATCACATTTTGGTTTTTCACGAATAATTTTGCTGAAACTGAACGATTTTCCGCCAAACTCCAATAGAATGTTGAAACGATAAAGGTAACCCAAGAAAGCAAAATAGAGATAACGTCGGCATTGATCCGGAAGAGCCTGACGTTCACTGTTGAAGGTTGGCGCAAACTCGGGGCCATATGCTATAACATACAGTTCAACTCCGCACGACAGCGTGCTGCGGCGAGGTTGCGAGTATCCTCAGACAGGGATGTGGGATCACCCGGGCGTTTTTCGCCTTTGATGCCCGGGTGATCCCACCGCCCGGGTCATCCCACAACCGTGTATGAGGATACTCGCGACCGCGCCGCAGCACTCTTTCGCAATCAGCGCGCACTTTGCGGACTGAACGGCAATGCGGAGTTGAACTGTAGGTGCACCGAGTTTGCGCCAACCTCCAATGGGGAACGCAAAGTCTCTTCAGGATCCATGCCGATGTTAAATCTGTCAACAAAGGAAAGTATAGCATTTCATTTACTGAAAAACCGAAACAACGCACATTTGAAGCTATACGAAAACGTCTTCATGGAAGTTTCCTGCGCTTTCAAACCAGATAATAGTGTTGTATCTTCACTATATATAAAGGGAAACTGTCAGTCTGTCACGAAATTTGCTTCTCGGCGCATCGTATGTCAACCGAGGTCCGCCGTGTTACCAAAAAAAGTATACGACGCACTTTCCAGCCATGACTTAAAGGCACAGGAAACCCAAAAATTAATTTTCAGATTCCATGCTAATCTTGGAGAAGGTCACACGCTGATCACATTGGTATCTCTAAAATCGTCCAAGACCCTTGAGCAGAGTTATAGCTCTTCAAAGATGCCTAGATTTTGAGTGTAAAAAAATTGGTGGACGAGTTGTCTCAGTCCTGTATTTCCCTTCATTCGCAATCGTTGGGCGAGAAAAAGCCAGGATAAGGAGACAGTCCGGTAATGGACTGAGGAACGACGACTTGTTGGACATCATCCATCCATCGAGCCGCTATCGAGTCCGAAAATCTGTTAGGGGGTCGGGCCTGTGGTGGTGAGCGAAGGGGGTCGGGCCTGTGGTGGTCGCTTATATCTCGCTTATTCGGAGGAATTGAGATCTCGCATTTGGCACGTGTTATACAGGAGGGGTCTTCTACACAATTACATGAAAATCTCAAAATTCATATCTGAGGGTGTACTGTGCCTTTAAGAGTCAGCTACATTCTCGGTTTAACTACCCCAAGTTGTGGTACCTTTAAAATCTGACACAGTGCACCATTGTGGTGTGGAAATTTTGAAAACCTCTTCGGAATGGAGAGAGCATGATACACATCAAATAGCGGCGTACACGACGAGTTCAACGAGTTATCATCTAGGAGAGCACCCACGTCATGAACTCAATTTTTCGTCTTTCTTAAAAAAAAACAAGATTTGTTCAGTGTAGCTGGAAGATCCGCTCTAAGACGAACTTTTAATACTTGTGAGCAGGCATTAGTCACCTGGATGTTCTGTGATTCGGGTTCTTTTATGGAGGAAGTTCCGGTTTAATACCCACTGAACTGATTGACCGTGGAGCGCGCGGTTGGCTGCGCACAGAAACCGTGGGGCGTCCTGTCTCTTAAGTGTTATTTGGCGAATATTGATCGATTTAATGCTATTTCCCTCGAGAGGGGGGGGGGTGGAAAGGAGCTTGTCATCAGATCTCCTGGTCGATCACGAGGTGATTCCTCCGAAAAATGTAGCGTATCAGAGACCTCCGTGCTCGCCTACGGCCATACCACGTTGAAAGCACGCCATCCCGTCCGATCTGGCAAGTTAAGCAACGTTGGGCCCGGTTAGTACTTGGATCGGAGACGGCTTGAGAATCCCGGGTGTCGTAAGCTTTTGCACGTTTTGTAATGCGTTCAACACATTCAGAGCTCTACTTCTAGTGTGATCTACAGATAAAATTCCGTCATTATCAGGTAAAAAACTGAGCAAAACTAGCTTCGAAGTGTCGACAGGTCTCAATTCCATAATCAGTCCTCTAACCCGTCCGCTATCCGACGGCAGCAGCGTTCTGGCCAACACCTGCTTAAGTATCGTTGGGTCATTAACCCAAGTTTGAGGCACTTTTGGCCACGCCTTGCCATCCTGAGGTCCTGCCCATTCGGTGGTGACCCCGGTGCCGGCCGCGACACGCGTTTATGTGCCCGTCGCGGCGCGTGTCGTTGTGCCGGTCGCGACGCGTGATGGAGTGCCGGCCGCGACGCGTGTTGGAGTGCCGGCCGCGACGTGTGCCGGAGTGCCGGCCGCGACGCGTGTCGGTGTGCCGGCCGCGACGCGTGTCGGTGTGCCGGGCGCGACGCGTGTCGGTGTGCCGGCCGCGACGCGTGTCGGTGTGCTAGCCGCGACGCGTGTCGGTGTGCTAGCCGCGACGCGTGTCGGTGTGCAGGCCGCGACGCGTGGCGGTGTGCCGACCGCGACGCGTGTCGGTGTGCCGGCCGCGACGCGTGTCTGTGTGCTAGCCGCGACGCGTGTCGGTGTGCGGGCCGCGACACGTGGCGGTGTGCGGGCCGCGACGCGTGCGGTCGAATTGCCAGGTGCGGGTACGGGTCTGGGGTGCAAGGGAAGGGTACGGTGGAAGCAAGGTCATGCCTCCTAAAATGCCGAGCCAGATCGTCGGAACTTTCGTCACCCTCCTTAGGTCACGTGTCTCGTGAGTCCTCCCCACACTGCCTCGCCTCTATAAGGGCGAACCAAATCGCCAGCAGTTTCTTCACCCTCCCTATAGGTCACGAGTCTCGTTAGTCCTCCCCACACTCCTCACCAATAAGGGCGAGCCAGATCGTCAGGAGTTTCGTCGCCCTCTTTAGGTCACGTGTCTCGTGAGTCCTCCTCACACTGCCTCGCCTCTATAAGGACGAACTAAATCGTCAGCAGTTTCTTCACCCTCCCTGAGGGCTATGGCTCCGTTTACACCACCACAATAACGAAAATCATGAGAAATTCTGTGTGATATGCACAGAAAATCTGAAATTTTTCATACAAAAAATCTGGATTTTTGCATTTCTCGATGCATAGGCCTTTTTTCAGGGACGGCAGTAATCCATGCGAAACTACGAGTTTTATGTCGCGAGCTGACGTTCAAAACTCGCAGAATGAACTGATTGAAACCGGGCCTTACACGCATCATCATGCGAGGTTTAGCGTTTCTTTGCAAAACCTCATCACTCTAAGGGGTTGAACCCGCAGTGCTTCTAACCAAAGCGGCGATCACTGGCATTGCACCAAGATTGCACTTTGGCTTCTGCTTATGTTTTTATTGTAGGTGTCTCCCATTGCGAACACAGCATAGTGTTTCTGGCCGCAGCAGGAGGCTCAAACTAGTAGTTAACGTCACTTAGGTACCTAAGCATAAAAAAGCTTAAACTGATAGAGAAATGAAACATTGAAAATTGTACACTCAAGGCGTTTTATAATGGAGTGGTTGGTCAAGCGGAACTCAAAACTCGAATTCCTACATACTTACTTGTATAAGACATGTGAAAAGAATCTATTAAAGTCTCTTCCTCATTCGAGTAAATTCGAATGTCGGCCTTCTGGACTACAATAAAAGAGACCTCAATAACTACACGCCTTGTTCATTTTCCTCAACGTTCTTCTGACGGATTCTATTTGTTCTATAAATATGATTGCTGTTAATCCTTACCGCAATTTTCACCTCTCAATTCTTGTGTCAAACCTACTGTTGCCTATTTCTTGTCTGCACCTACTACCCTCTCACAAGAGCAAGACTTTCTAATATCTGACTTTTTTCTATCGTTTGACCGACCGCATGAGCAAAAGTTTTTGTTGGTTCGAAAAAAAAGTATTCTCACCCATCCGGAAAAAATAATGCTCCTCCTGATAACTTGCGCATAGCAAATTTAAACTTTTTTTGCACACTTCGGGTACTGATACCTTATGAAATCGGACTGATAAGGGCATAACTCCTTTGAAAAGTGCAAATGTCCTACCAACTTTCGCAGCTTTGAGTTTTGCTAGAAAATTTGTAGACACTTTGAAAAAATTGTAAAAACGTTAGATTACACTCAGCCCATACCTTGAGTTTTTTGAAATTTCGAAATGAATTTCCGCTTATCCTCCCGAACAACCACCAACGTGTCCTGGAATTTCATTTTCTGTGAATTCAGAAAATGAGCATGTCGATTGAGACCTATGAAATCACGTGAATTGAACTTCATGTAAAAAGAATTTAAAAACATGTGATCCTCCTTTTGCACGAAAAAATCATATTTATCGGATAAAAGAAACTTTTTTTTTCGACTACTTCCTCAGAACACGGATTTACAGAAAATTGGGGACCTCCTTGGGAAAATTAGAAAGTTAAAGCATTGTGAAAATTTTGATAAGACAAAGGTTTTTGTTTTTTTTTGCACCTACGTATTTACACTTGTACTTACTGTCCGAGTTCGTGGCGTATCAAAATCTGCCTGGGAAACTCAGTCGAACGAGAAAAGCAATGCTCGATAATTTCTGCATCACCCTGATACATGGCTCCGATTAGGATCTCCGAGAAATTGAGTATTGAAGAACAACATTCAAAACATCACATTTCGAACACTTTGGAAATCGAAAAGTCAAAAAACAGAAACTTCCAGAACGTAATCGAAGAAACGGAATGTGATACAAAAAGAATCAAGAAAATCGAAAAATGGCGTAAGTCACAGAAATCGATATAGATCAGGAAAAAATCTAAGGAAGAACTTCGGTTCATTGCTCGACATCGTTGAGCTATGACCTCATCAATTTGATTTGGTAAGGTTTCACTGCCTGGAGATGTACTTTTAGTAAGATTAATTTTGCTATGCCCAGCCTATCAGTAGCGCAAATACATACCCGCCCATCTTCCAGCTGAAAACTTGTGAAAATCATGGAGTTAATAACATCATCAGTCCAGTTTGGATAAGGTTTTCAATTTATTGCACTTGTGTCAAAAGGAATTAATTTTGCGATTCCCAGGTCATCAGGAGCATGTTATCGCTCCACTGGCGTGAAAACTTATAACTCGAAGAAGAGCTATAATCTTATCCAGTTATGAGTTTGACATGGTGTCAACGCCTGCCTGTCTGCCAAAAAATTAATTTCGCTATTTCAAAGTTAATCAAAACCTAATACTCGCTTTTCCGGCTCAAAATGCTCCAAATCTTATGGATATGTTCATATCACTTCGATTTGATAATTTATCAAAGCTAGATTAGTGTTACAAATGAAAGTCTATAATGAGGTTTTTCACGCTAACACGACCGAACTCCCGGCTTTTTCCGCGTTAAAAACTTGCGCTGATCCTAACGATTTTTTGCCGAGATATCCGAAGTGTGTCGCTTGGAGGTCGGCTGTCAATAATTTTATGACGGCCACTGTCTGCGCGCTTGCTGACAGCCTGTGCAAAACAGCACCCACCTCGCATGATGGATGAAAAAGTCCTCCGCATCACTTTTTCTCCCCGAAACTGGGAGTCTCTCGCGTCTCCACCACCGCTGCGCTGTTCCGCCTTTCGCTGCTTACCTCGCCTAGAGACAGAGCCTGCTGCCAGTTTCAGCGATCTCGCGAGGGTGCCCGAAACCATGAGGCTTACCCGCAATGAGCTCCATAGAAGCGAGCACAGGATAGGAAGCGGTTGATCGTTTTGCATCAGATTTGGAATATGGGTCCTTTTGAAGTCGGGGAACACTATGGATACGGTTTAGAACCGGTTTATTGCTATATCGCCTCAAAATCGCCTCTTCTTGTGAGGTCGAACCTCGCAGAATACCTGCATGTTTTGAACATTTCGGAACTCGTAGTTCCGAATGGATTACTACCACCCCAGTATTGTTGGCGATATCCTCATCCCAATCTGAATTTTTTCATTTCTCGATGCATAGTTTTTTTCAGTATTGTTGGCGATATCCTCATCCCTCAAACGAAATTTATAGTATTTTCGAGGGCTTTAGCTTTGTTTACACCACCACAATTACGAAAATCCTGAGAAATTCTGTGGGATATGCGCAGAAAATCCGAAATTCCACCAAGTTTTGTGTAAGTCATTTTGCCTTCTAGACCTTCGCGTTCATATGAATTTTATCACAGGCAAATATTTCAGTGCGCCCATGCTTACTGTCGCATAAAAACATATACAGTCAAACAGGGTCTTCATGACACATCCTGAGATATCTAGTTATTGCTGTTTTCATGTCAACTGTTGTACATAACTTGAGTAGATTATGAAACAGATTTTTCTCAAGCAACTTCTTCAACACGCGAGGCTTTGCATTGTGATTGAAGTATCGTAATTCAAGGCTACGCTTCGCTTATGTCGGCGAACTGAGGCAAGCAATAGCTCTCAATCCCCGCATGGTTTCAACACAACGTTCCTTCAATTTTGTCAGAAGCTTCGGCGAACAAGACCTTTGTTCATTAAGCCAGAAGATTACTGCCTATGATTGTAGGAAAGGGCCGGCGTAGCCGCCCCCCCCTTTGGCGCAGCCAAACGACCAGTGGCGCAGGCCGGCGTCAGCCGGCGGCGCCGCTGATCCAGGAATAAGATGATTAATTCTTTGCTGCGCAGACTTTTGCGTATATTACAGCTTGACATCATCGTGGCATGGATACGATGAGTGAGTCCATGGTAGACTTTGGAATACTGCTCCATCGATCATACAAGCTCTAGACAGCCTTTGAGCGATGGTTCAGGTCATCGCCACCCTGGTAATTAAACCCACTAGTTAACGAAGGACGAGCAAATGGGGGCATCATGTCCTCTGAAATTCCCGTGTACTGTTGTCTATCGCTCAAATGATTCGCACAAGAGGGTTTATGCCCTTTGCCGAGAAGCATCCCCAAACCACCTCCTCGAATTGGGAAACATTGAAGAACCTTCGATACAATTGATACAGCAACGTAGAACTGACTCGCAAGCTGTTTGTGCGTCCGGCCGTGCGATATTCCGTATATAATTGCGTCCACTGTAAAGAAATTCGCCGCGACCGTCCAGCAGAACTGCCGAGTCGTAGCCTATCACGCTACGACTCGGCAGGTTCGAGGCGCCGACTGGGCAGCAGGGATGAGCGGAGTCCCGCGTTTCGCGTTCCTAAACCCGCAGTTTCGCGCATTTTTGGCATTCCGCGTTCCGCATTCCGAAAACCGCAAAAACGCTGCGGAATGCAAAAATATCGGGTCATCCGGGAGGAAGGAAATATCAGATAATTTCTGAATTTTTTCGCGTTTCGCGTTCCGAAACCCGCATTTCCGCGCTTTCTCAGGCGTTTCGCGCCCGATTTCCGAAACCCGATAAGAAATTTTTGTTTCGAAACCCGATAAAAAATTTTTGTTCCGGAACCCGAAAATCGATTTCCGAAATTTCACATTTTTGTTCCGCTCATCCCTGCTGGGCAGGGTTGCGGGAGGTTCGCGGTGAGTTTTCTCCGAGTAAGTGTACCGTCATCGGTACGGCACCTCGGGTGCGTGAGTGTCGCGATCTACGGCAGAGAAAGCCCGCCTCGGTCCGCTATAGGGGCGTAGTCATTTTCGAGGTCTGCGGGGAGCAACCAACTTCCCTGCGGACCGCGGCGAAAACCCGCCCCCCCCCCCCACCAGCTGTGAGGATACCTCCTATCCACCCCAGCGATCAAAAATATGCTGGCCTCCATTGAGTGACTCGACGTCACCTTTCAGAGCTGGCATCATAATGCCGAATGAGGAGTCGAGTAACTAACTCAAAAGACCCAAAAAAAATTTGAGCTACAGTACTGGACATAAATTATCACATTTTGATTTCTTGCTCATAACATTCTTTACAATAGTTCAGTCTCCTTGAAACTTTTTTCACGACATGAGGAGCACAATTGCATCTTTTCCATCGTGGATTGTTGCGCAGTCAACGTGGCAGCCTTTTCCGCCCCTCCCTCCTCTTTATCAATTTTATCATAAACGCTGCATACATCAACCTGCAATTTTAAGACTGGCAGGATGAGTTTTGATTTTTGTATGTGTGGTTCCTTTGTTTTCATTGTATACACCGACTATATAGGCAATGACACAAGCTTGGTGCCGGGAATCTCAATGAGGGTCTCCTACTCGGAGAAAACTCGCTTCGAACGAGCCGCGGACCTACCGCGAACCTCGTGCCTGCCGCGAATCCGCCGGAAACCTACCGCGAACCTCGAACCTGCCGCGGACACCTCGACACCGTAAATACGTATCTTTGGTCCATTCGTCGATTTTCGAAGAACTGCGACAAGTTTGGTTCGAAGCCTCCCACCGAGCAAAAATTTTCAGGTCGAATTGCGACTTTCGCTGATTTCCCAAACAGGTTCGCCCTAAAACTTATTTGTAGGGGTGAAGATACTTGGTGTGCTGAACACGATTCTATGGTCCACTCGTCGATTTTCGTTAAGTTCCTCCCCATAAATATGCGAACACCCTCGAAATAGCTGATTCTGATAAGTAAGCTTGATTGACGCGAGGAAATATTGTTCAAGATTTTACCACCAGTGGGCAGCAAGAATAGAGCGAATTCATTATGTTTTGATATAAACTGTTTCAATCTTTTGCTTCTAGTTTAGGAAGCTTGGTCGGCGGGAGATAAAACTTTTGAGGATTCACTGCGTCCGCTTGTGATTCCGCTGGAAAGTCACGATTCAGATAGCAGAGTTTGAAGCGGCAGCGATTCAACGGTTGCCCCTGGCAATGAATGCCCCTTCATGCCACTACATCGATCAAGTTGCACATAACACCATAAGTTTTCGGCGATTATCTCCCTCCCTCACCACCACCTCCACAGCTCTTTCACTTCCTCACAGAATGAAAAACATCGTACAAGAGACTCTCAATCTAATAATGCATGAAACTTGGTTGACTAGATAGCAATTGAAATGAAAGGTCATCACTTGATATCTTTCAATAACAGCCCTCTGGTAGATGGGCAGTTTAATTGATGACATGTATAAGTTGCGTAAAGAAGTTCCGTTCTTCTTGTACGTTTCGTTTTTTGCATTTGATAAGGGAAGGATGCCTGGACAAAGTTATCCTTTAAAATGCCAATGATATGGAAAATTGCCGCTGTTACGCCCATACCAAAGGTTGTTTCGGCTTCCAAAGTATCTGACTTTCGACCAATAAGTATTTCGCCGACGGCTTGCAAAATCATGGAGAAGATCATAGAAAAGAAGCTTTTGAATTGGCTTTTCTCTCTGAACATACTTCCTGATGAGCAGCATGGACTCTTGCCTGGTCTGTACACCACTACGAATTTATTACATTCCTACCACCAATGGGCTTATGCAGCAAATGAAGGAAGATCCACTGCTGTAATGTATTTTGACCTCAGCAAAGCATTTGATACTGTCGACCACAACTTTCTCATTTCGAAACTTGAATGCGTTGGCATAAGAGGTAAACTCCTTAATTGGTTCACTTCCTACCTCGCTCGGAGAAAATTTTTCGTCCGTTTTGAAAACACCACTTCTTCAATCTTCGGTTCACCATCAGGAGTACCACAAAGTGGAGTCCTCTCTCCTTCCTTTCATCATTTATACTCTTGAACTTTCATCTTTGCTGAAAGTCCATCCATGTATTGATGTCTCGATGTACGCCGACGATATCAAAGGTTTTGCCAGTTTTGACCAAACAAGTCAAATTGAGATGGAAAATGCATTACGCTGCTCAGCAGAGGTAATGAAAAATAGGGCTAGTGCTTGGAACATCGAAATCCAATATCGGCAAAAGTCAAATGTTATGTACTGGTGGCTCTGAACTGGAAGTAAGTATCAACCAAGGTTCACGGCTCAGCGTGGTTAGCTCCAGCTCGAGATCTTGGCGTATTTTTTTAATAAAAACCTCAAATTCTCCATGTCCATATTGACACCATTACATCTCAGGCAAGGAAATCGGTCTTCTGTTTGTTTAGAGCACATCCAATGTGCGGATTCTACCATTCTGGATCCGGTTGTATTGCAAAACATGTGTTTTTGCCCCCTTACTGGAAATACGGTAGCCAAGTTTGGAATCCCCCATCTCCAAAAAATACATCAATAGGATCGAAGCTGTTACAAAAACGGTTCCACTGGAGGGTTGCTTTTATTATCGCTGTTTTCCCCCGACTCTACTTATCCAATTTCCTTACCACCCTATCAAGAACGGTTAGAAAAGAACTAAACATCCGAAGCCTCTTTCACTTAGACGTATTATAGCAGATCTTGTTTTCGCCTCTTCAAAATTTTACGCGGAGAAATTCGCTTGAAGCCCTCCTCAAGATATTGGGAGTTTTTCGCCCAATGGTCATGAACGTCCGGGCTAGTCTTGCCATCACGAATCGCACAAAGAGAAGGCCAAAGCTATGACTTTCTGCAGAGCTCTTTCTTCATACGTGCATCAATATTTTTTAATAAACTTCCCCCCGCTCGCTGGTGGACTCCAATAAAGGTTCACATTTCAGACAAAAATTACTGAGTATAGATCTGTTACCTCTTCTTAATTTGACGGATGTCTCGTGATTTTCTTGCCTAGTTTGGGAACTTGTGCTCTGCCTTTGCTTTGATTTGGTCAACAAGTGGTGTCTTTGGACCTGCTTGGGTCTGGGTCTTACGCTTGAGGTTCGTATTTAGATCAAAGAGGCACCTATTTAGCCCGCCCCGGAATAACATCAGGTTAGTTGCGTTGCCCAAGCTGACCTCTTCACCAGTGATGGCAGTAGGAGTTCGCGCAATCATTTTAGTCTGATGAATGGACCCGGGGCTGCGACGGCTCAGATCACCCGCGCGAATCGAAACCCCATCCTCCAGTGAGGCCGCCCAACCCACCACGGACCCAGCCGCCATGAGAATGCGGATGCGTCATCAACGCACACGGCGGGAGCAAGGACAGGAGCAGGGTCCTCGTTACCCCAGCGCAGGTGCCCCGAGAGTCTGTGCCCCTACCCAGTATGCACATGCGCTTGATGGCGCCGGGGCAGCTAGCCCCAGCGGAGTGTATGCAATGACGTACGGTGCGCGCCATTTTACGGCTGAAACCTGTGATCGATCAGCCGAAACAGCTGAGAATTTTTACCCCGTCTGCTCTGAGCCTTCTGCTTTTTACTTCCTTCTGTTTTTTTTTTTTTTTTGGTGCGGTTGAACATCTCGGGTTAATTTTTTTTCATAATGTAGCATGTTAATAAAACATAAATATGTCTTAATTTGATTCACAGTTTTAAAATGTCAATTTATTTTCGAGTTCGCTCGCTATTTGGGCTTCACAGCGTGTGCATGACTGCAAATGCTGCAAACTTCGTGTGAGTATCAACTTTTGAAAAAATCGTGGGATGTATCTAGAAAACCATGAGTGGTAGTCTGGCTCTAATTCCCATTTCGCCCACCGTTTTTTCTACTTTAAGGTAAGGTTCGCGATAAAAATGATTGTTCTAGGTTTGCTATTCTCATGAGAAGGTAGATTAGGCCATCAAAAATGTGAAAATAAGAGAAAAGTTGTAGAAAACACGCTCAGGAACAAGTTATTGCTTGGTGTCCGCCCGCCCCCAATCATCGAGATTTCTATAAATGCCTGTTCTGTCAACTTTTATTTTGCACCTAAAGTAATTTCTGAGCACCTCTGGAAACTACTGATTACTTTAACAGCAAAAGAAACGGCGCATAATCAATCATTAACAAAATTCTCGTTAATTAGGGGGCCGGCGGACACCTGTAGTTAGCCGTTATACATGTTTTTGAGCGTTTTTTCGCGAGTTTCCGGTTTTTTTTTACTTATTTTTACTTTTGTGATGATCAAATCTACATTCTCATGAAGAGAGCTCAAAAATCGTTTTTATCGCGAATCCTGCCTTCAAAGTTACTACGAGGTATGATTATCCGTCATTTCGCTCTGTTGACGGGTTAGCGCAGTTTGAAAAAAAAACAACAAGAACAACTTTACATAAAGCTTCACGATTTTGCTATGTCTTTTTTCACGAAATCTCAAATTGAAGTTTGGAGTGTAGAGAAACAACCAGTCATTGTTAAGATAGTTTTGTACTTTTTCTCAGCTTATTACAGCGACCAAATTTTCCTTGCGCACTCGCTTGTTTTCTTTAACTGAGAATAAAAGGACTGCAAGATGTTAACCCGTTGTGAAAATGTAAGAAGGAGAGCACAAAACAAAGGAAGGTGAAGAAGGATAAAAGCCGGTGCAGGCCGATAATTACAGAAATTGAGCTCAGTTCTTTTTAAAATCATGTCGAGTAATCTTTCCACGACGTGCGAGAAATTTTTTAAGCATGCTTTTGACTTTGTGATTTTAACCAACAAATATTCGGAATAGCATTGATTAGGAAAAATTTAGTCGATTCCAACAGAAAATGTAGCTTAATTTCTATGCTTATGTCGAATACCATGAAGAAAGTTATAAGTACGACGGTAGGCTAAAAATTTCATTTTTGTCTGGAAAGAAATCTGTACATGCATCGAAATCAAATTCTCCAAAAAATTTGGACTACTTTCTAAAAGAAATTTTGTGAAACTTCATTCTTTTAAAAGTTTTTCAGTGCTTTGAAAACGGGGTTCATCAAACCAAAGGTCAAGGAACGCGGAATAGTGATGATGGAAACAGTATCGTGGAAATAAAAAGAAAAGCCGAGTCAATGCTAAAAGGGAGGAGTAGGGAAGAAAATCAATCGAGAATGGAATAATTTCCTGCTAGATGTGAAAATTTTAGGCAAAAAAATGTTTACGAGAAGCTAAATAAAATATTATGTCGAGGAAAGTGACAGCAAGTCTTAAAAATGTTGGTTGCTACATCATCGTATCATATTTCTGCAACGTTTCATCACTCTTGCCCCAGCCGGGGCAGCCGCAGCCCCAGCTTCCGAGAGAAGGCTGCAGGGCAGGTGAAACACTGCCCTTGCCCTTGCCCCGGCGGCTTAGCATACCGATTTCGCTGCCCTCCGTGCCCGCGCCTGCCCAAACCCCGAGATTCGCGTTGATGCATCCGGCCCCTGGTGCACGCGTCAGACTATATCGAAAGCGGAAACCTTACACACTCCTGCAAATTCAGATCACAGACAACTACTGGCTTCTCTCGAGTTTTTCCCTTACTACTACTGACGAAGCAAATGCGTAAAAACAAGGGCGAAGACAAAGCTGCTCAATACATATATGGCTAGAAGTAATGCCAAGTTTCCTCCTTCTATTACCCTCTGTGCTTGCCCGATGCAGAACAGTTTAGAGTTATAATTTTTTGTTAGTCATGGGTTTCTAGACTTAGCCAGGAAGTAATGCTATGTTTGATGCGGAAACTCGCCGATTTGGCTCTGCAGCTCAAAAAATCCTCTCCGTTTGTTGATTCGTGTTGTATTCGTTGCATCTGTTGATGTTATTGCTATCCTTGAATAACCTCAGCCCGCTTTTTATTTCACTGTCTCTGCCAGCGCGTAGCTAGATGCCTCACATGCGAAACCGGAGATGCCCGGGGTTTCTGGAAGCATCTAATCTGGGCCTGAAACCCGGGATTTTAACGTAAATTACAGGAAAGTTTAGCCTCAGTTGGGGAAATTTTAGCTACAGCGCCCGTATATTCTTCGTAAATTCTCGCTACGGCACCTGCATATTCTACGCAAATTCTCGTTACTGCACTCAGGTCGATCAGGAAGCCCGCCCAGTCTGATCCGTACTGCGATCGACAGCATCGCCGTTTCTTCGCCACGGCCTGCAGCATCCCAATGATCAAAATTATCCTCACCACTGGTCTCCCAGAGAGGGTGACACCGGGTCACTCTCCTCGGACCAGCCACAGAGTGTCAGTAGATCACTCCGTGATATGACTGGGCCAACACAGTTCAAACAGCATCCCCTGCGTTCCGCGTAGCCAGCGCGGGTTTAAGATTGCATTTCAACACAGGCTGTCGCCAAATCCGTAGATTCTTGCTACAAAATTATACCTTGTACCGTCGACACAAGAATATGCGGGTTTTAGCTATCGTAGCTAAAACCCGTAAATTCTCGCTACATGGAATGGGGCGGTGTTACAGTTCGCGCCCTTGGAGGCATCTAGCTATGCGTTGGCAGAGGTGTAGTCTTGAGCACCTTGAGTGCATATAATAAATAAATAAATAAATAGAATACAATATCCGTTGCTAGGACCGTTTTCTCATGTAGAATTCGAATTTGCTCTCGGAAACGTTGCGGAACGTTACTCTGAATGGAGTCATAGACGTTTCCCACCTATTTCGCCGTGGTGTTTGATCAATTACCTCATATCAATCATGCGGCTCTAAGAGCGTTTAAGAAAAGTATTGCAATCCTGACCTAGAATCCCCTTACAAGGGGAAGTATACAATGCGTAGGTCGGATCTGCCAAAACGACTAGTGTCGTTAGTATCTCTTGTGGCTCAATAGTAAAACTGCGCAGTATAGGCCGCCTCGAGCTGCAAGTTCCAAGAAGATTACAAGCTTAAAAGCTCATTTTTTTGTGCTTTTTGTACCTTCTGCAAAAAGCGCGTTAGTCTTCGGAAAGGAAATCCGGAAACGGACCTCATAAATGTGTTCAGCGCCCAAAAACTACCCCTGAGGAAGAAAGTTCGGGTGGCGGCACATTTTCCATACCTTTGTCCAGACTGACAGCGTTTTGGACTTGCACCGATTTTTGGTTGGGCTTTCATTTCTACCAATTGAGAGACTTTGGAAGCGTTTTAGAAAAATGTTTCAGATTTGACTTAAAATTCTCCCAGGGTGGTTTTTGGGGCGCTGGTCACGAATCTGTGGTTTATTAATCCAGATTTTCAATGTTTTCGGCTTCATTTCGTTTGAAGCTTCCCAGCCAGGAAAAATTGGAGAGGAAAACGCCACCTTCGAAGATTTCCGGTTTTCTTTGTGATAGATATGTCTGAAAATCATTTGCCGAGGTTATATGGAGTGCTAAACACGAATCTGGAGTCCGTTTTTCGATTTTTGCAGATTACGGTGGATTACGGTGGAGTCATTCGGTAGTTTGAGTCAAAATCTCAGATTTTACTCAAAAATTTGTATGCAGGGGGGGTTACTCGAGGAGGGAGATTGAGAATTTAACGTCCGTTTGTCGATCTTCAAAATACTAAGGTGGATTTTAACCCCTAAATGACATGTTACCTACCGTAACCTACAGTAAACCTCAAAATTTGAATTTTCTTTCTTCAAAATTTTCTTTCGTGCAATGATACCAACTTGCGGAACTCGTCGTTTTTCATGACGCGCATTAGAACTTCAGTTTGAAGAAAGGTTATCCGAAGTACAGCGAATCTTCGCTTCACGATTCTTTTCTCGATCCAATACGGGCTGGCATTTTCGCGAACGTCATCAAGTAGTCCAATACTAATAGAAGCTGTATACTTAAGAGAATGTGAGTGATAGTCTCAGAAAATGCTCCGAAAATCGCATTCATGTATCATGTATCCACGCTAGTGACTTACGAGGAGTCAGCTCCGTTACTAATAGAGGAATCGCGTACAATAGCCTTTCATAGTCTTCCTAAGTATTTCCTGCTGCTAGTGGGCGCGGTTTGGCTTTTCCACTTGTGCATGCTGTAAAAGTCGCTTTGAACGTGCTTATTTGGAATTTGAGGTCCGGAATTCTGTTATGGACTTCACTAAGAAGCTCAAAGGTTGTGTTTTTATAGATTTCACTTTCGGAGTCCTCCCACAGTGAACGGAAGGTCTGATGCTCTTAGCTGAGAGATCCTATAAAGAACGAGTAAGCATGACGTTTTGGAGTATGAATATAGTCATCCTCGCTTACAGTTGACTGGTCCTTGATCATGAAAAGTCTGGCCCTATGATGGAATGATACAGGAATGAAATAGGCTAATTTCAGGCGGTGCTTTCAAAATATCATTGGTCGGATTTCTATTAGATTCAGCTTTTTCCTCAACTTGTCTTCTTCTAAGAACGCACCCCTGATCCCTCTCGCGCGTGTCTATATACTCCCTTCACCCGAGTAACAGGATAGAAACCTGATCTTGAGAAAACATGTGTAAAATCTAGAGTGATCGCACTATCATCAATCGGAATTTACTGATATATACAGCATGATTGACTGAATGATAACATGTCTCTGCTTACAATGCACAAATGGAAGTGTTTATGGCGATAAACGCATCTGCAAAAACGACTGTTATTGTTAGTATTTCTTAGGCCTCCATAGTAAAACTGCGCAATATCCGCCTTCCGAGCTGCAGGCTCGAAAAGAAGTCTGACTTAAAGCTCACAGTCAGAAAGCTCAGAGGAATCAATTTTCGTTTTTAGCCTATCTTGAAGAAAAATTTCACGCTGATCACCAATGGGTGTCTCCGGAATCGATCAGAACTCACTACGCACTGCTAAAGTTACGGCTAGTCAAAATTTTTGAATTCGAATTGGTAAGAAATTCGCCGGACGAGTTGTCTCAAGCCTGTATTTTCTCGTTATTACTTGCAGCCATCATTACTGAGATCATATGAGCCAGACCGAAAACAAAAAGGAAGAAACAGATTATGAGAACAAAATCATTTGCATCTCTTCCCTAGCTGAGATCGGAAACCTGCCAGTGGGCGTTGCCCATTTTTTTTTCTTTCAAGGGGCGTGGTCGACTTTTTTTCCTAGCTTTTTCTCGCTTATTTGGGCGGGTGAGATTTCGCGCTAGAGCAGGGTTGCTACAGACGGCGGCTGGACCAATATATCCAAGAAATTACCTCTGAGGATTGGACTGCATGCCCATTTAAAACGGTCGTTTTATTGTGCTCCTTGTACCTGAACGTCTTCGAAGAATCCGGAAACGGACCTCATAATTGTGTTCAGCGCCCAAAACTACCCATTTGAGAGAGAATTTTGGGTGAAGGCACAAATTCCAAACCTTGCACAGACAGATGGCGTTACTGACATGTACGGCGGATTTTCGGTTGAACGATTTTAAAAGTCTGTCCGGGAACAGGACTGCCCGCCCCCACGCGGCCGGCGTGAAGTGTTGAGCGGCGTGCTCAGTAGGCGGCGTTTTCCGGACAGGTTAATCGATTGGCAGGAATATTTGGCGAATATTGAATATTATTCTAGTCCAGTTGTTTGCAGCCGCGTCAAGAGCTGGTCGGAAAAAATATACCTCCCGCGATGGCCGCGCGACATGCACACCTATCACATGGACGAACTGCAATCTCATTCCGGACAGGTTTTTATTCAGAGAGAGCTCTGGATGCATTTTGGAAAAAGTTCCAGATTTGACTTGAAATCCTAACAGATGGGTTATTTGGGGCGCTGATCACGAATCTGGGGTTTATCTGTCGATTTTATTCGGGATGGTGATTACAAATTCAACGTCCGTTTGTCGATTTTCAAAACTACCAGTTTGTCAATAATTCTTGTCCGAAAAATTTCACCATTTTTTAATTTTTCAACTTTGTTGAAAAAGGCAAGTCTTATCAAGCAATATAATCACCACAGTTATCCACAACAGTGGCCCATCGATTGTGCATGGTCGCCGATGCCCTTCGCCCCAGAACTCCGGGGCTGCGACTCGAAAGAAGTCCGCGATGTCGGATTTGAGGTTTTCGTAGTTGATGAGATTTTCTTCCCGGCCAAATGGTGCTTTAGTGGGCCGGAACAGAGTGAGTAGTCGGAGGGGGCGAGGTCCGGGGAATACGGCGGATGGGCAACCGTCTCCCGAGCGTCGCCAACTTCTGCTGGAGTCTCCTACGCCACGTGGGAGCGCGCGCTGTCGTGCAGCAGGTGGATCGAGGAAAGCTGGCCGTTGGGGACGAATTTTCTCCGGAAGGCGGCGGCTGGTTTCTCGAGCTGATCGGTGTAGATGGAGGCGGTGACCGTTTTGCCTTGCGGGAGCGGCGAAGTGCAGCATGCCGCTTGGTGTCCACCAGCAGCTGGATCATGATCTTCAGCGGGTGCCAGGTCGGCTTTCGGCGTCGTCGGCGGCTCTCTTCTCCGCGCGGGATCCAGACGGCACGGCGGGCGACGTTGTCGTAGAGAGGACCCAGCTCTCATCCTCAGTGACCAGGTCCTCTAGAAACTCCTTGCGATGCGGACAAGGAGGAGGAACCTGGCAGACGGCCACGCACGGCTCTGCTTGCTGGCGTCCGTCAGACGGTGGGAGATCCAACGGGCCAGAACTTTGTGGTAGCCGAGTAAGTTCGAGTCGGTTGTGGATGGTGGACTTGCTGCGGCCGAGCATCGTCGCCAGTTCATGGGTGGTGGCTTCCGGCTTCTCCTTGATACGGCGACGGACTTAAATCGTCATCATCCACCGTAGAAGGCCTCCCGCTGTGCTCCCTGTCCTCGAGGGCTCGTGTCGAAACGATTGAACCAGCGCGGCTGACTGTGCGCTGGGACACCGCAATCCTCCTTGCACGCTCTGCAGATGTTGGCGACCGCGGTGCTCGTGTCGTTGCCCAGCAGCCACTCGTAGTACATGAACATGCGAGTTCGACCTTGCAGTCCATTTGAAGCTTGCACTGGTAGCTAGACGCGGCGACTGCGCCTTATATACCCCTAGCGTAGAACTTTGGTAACCTTCTAGAAAGGTTCTTACACTTACCCTAATATTATAACACTGCTAAGGAAAATTATAGAATTTTGAAAATGCCTTTCGGACCAGGGAATTATTGGACTGGCACTGCGTCAGTAACGTGGGTTTGCCCCTGAAAGACAAAGAACCGTAACCTACACATTAAATTAAACCTCAGAATTTCGACAAACGGTCCTCAAATTCGTGTTCACCTCTCTAAATCACTTCTACATAGAAGTTTCAGAGCAAAATCAAGAATTTCTATCGAAAAAACCAAAAAAATGCCTGATGGGTAGGTAGAGTTCACGTAATAAATTCAGTCTGATCAATGGACGGGGCTGCGAGGAGGAAGATCGCTGAGCGCTAATCGAAACCCCGTTGGCCAGTGATGATGCCGCCAATGCCGCATGGCCCAGCCCCTGGGGTCTGCCTAAATCGAATTTAGAAACCATTGGTAGCCTTGCCTCTTCGCGAAGCAAGAAGAAGCGCTTACATGACTTCTTGGAACCTGCATATCGGGGGCTGGGATACTGCACAGTTTTACTATTGAGCCACAAGAGATACTAACAATACTAGTCATTTTCGCAGATGCACTCACCACTAAAAACACTTCCACGAATAATTCCCAGCCACTTTTGAGAGAACCGCTCTCCTCCTGCAGCTTCTGGAAACCGAGGACTTTACCAGACATAATTGAGTTCCAGTCACTTTAACCGCAGTTTTATTTCTTAGACTCCCGATTTGATAGGGATATCATATTCTAGATAATCACATGTTTTTTTGACTTTCAATGTCCCATTTTGTTACTCTGTTGGGTTGGGAAAGACTGTCTCGCGTGACAGATTCGGCTCAAAACTGCCGGCTAGGAGTAGTTTTCAATGCTACAAGCTTCGTTGACGACACATTAGGGCGATTCGTTGGTGTAATCTCGAAAATGTTTGTGAGAGCGCACCATGCTGTCCCTACCGATAAATGAAGGCTCGGAATGCTCTCTCGGTTTGTTTGGTTGGATATGTATGACGTTTCATCATTACGACTACTCTCCCCAGAAAAGCCTCAACCCAGAGCCCCTGCCAGGCTGTGTTACAGAGCCAACCTGGCCCTGCCAGGTCGTGTCTAGAGCCTCGTCAGCCCACACTCCCGTAAGGAACCGACGGACAAAATTTTATTATGTTAACTCAAGATTTAGTTTGCATCTACAAGTTGCCAATCACTCCATAAAATTCCCGCGCTCGTGGGCTCCAACCTCCTGGTCAGTAAACTGTAACACGGACTTTTCTTTTCAGCATCATTGGCATCATCCAGCCAGGACTATCGGGGTTCTAATTCGGGATGACTCTGGAGCAGTCCAGATCGCTTGATTGGGAGTAATGTTTAAATCAAAAAAGATAAACAAATTTCGATCCGGTTCCTTATTCACCATGGAAAAAAGACTTTTCATCCATCGAATTAGACCTCTTTCAGCATTCCACATCTCATCCTACTAACTCTTTTCTTGTAGCGCACCAATAAACTTGGAAATGGGAGGTTGAACTTCGCAAGGATAGCGTCCACTATTAACACAGAATTCAAAGCTTCATGATGTGAGTCAATTGTTTGTTCTCATCACACATGAATGATTTATAAAGTTTCTATAGTTTTTATTGAAAGAGCGAATATCCATGGGGACTTCAGTCGCCCAGCTTCTGCATTACTTAAGCTCAAGATAAACAAACGCAGTCCGAGATTCAGCATGAACATGAATGCCTCTCGAGCTTTCTGTGAGTATGCCTTGTTTTTTGCATTTTGTTTTGTAAGCCACTGGGGATTTTCTGGCATTGCTTGGATCTTTCAAGTTTATACAACAATTCAATTCCCAATAAATTTAAAGGGAAAGCCTCACGGACAAAACGCTCACTGATTTGAACTCTAGTGGAGTTGCTGTGAGAATTGCAGGAATCGATCGAGTCGTAGAAGGCTCTGCAATTTGTGAGTGAAATTCTTTATGTCTTCGTCAGGAGCTTGCTGATTGGTAATCCTGGACATAGGAGGTGGGGGCCAAAGAAGGAAGGATCTTTGTCAGCAAAACCTCTCCGAATCTCTCTGTGAGCGCAGGAAGCTTATGACGCTCTCTCAGACCCAGTAGGTGCGGGCGGATCCTTTAACGCATTTTGATACGGCGGATCGACGGCCCCCGCCATCCGCTCGCTCGCCAGTAGCCAGCGATCCGCCCGCCGGTAGCCAGCCATCCTCCGCCACTAGCCCAGCGATCCGCAAGCCAATAGATAGCGAAATCCGCCCTCGATGCTGCCACATGTGGGTTATTCCGATGGTTCCCACCACGGTCTCCGTGTGCCGGGACCAACCCCTCCCCTAGCCGTGAGGACCATCCCCCAGCTGCCAAAATTTATTCTCCGCCTTCTATGCTTGATCCTTCAAAGGTGACTTGGAAGTCACCTTCCAGGATCGTCCTCGAGAATGCCGAGTGAACATTCAGTGCGATGGAGCGCCTTTTTATACCGTTCGGTCTGCTTACTCTGAGCATGATACTG
This sequence comes from Aplectana chamaeleonis, assembly GCA_029168955.1. Taxonomy (NCBI): domain Eukaryota; kingdom Metazoa; phylum Nematoda; class Chromadorea; order Rhabditida; family Cosmocercidae; genus Aplectana; species Aplectana chamaeleonis. The sequence continues at coordinate 2,408 of JAPDOI010001309.1, read as the reverse complement.
ATACCACAGAAGAACTCGTCAATGATTGACAAGATTTCACCATGTTGGGAATTTGAGCGGGCTGATCGCTGGCCTATCAAAGCCTTTGCCGGGCGGATCGCTGGCAAGGTTGCCAGGCGGATCGGCTGCTTTAGAGCTTGCCGGCGACCCGCCCGCTAGCGTAGATGAACTTTCCAGGTGCCGCTATACGCCCGCCAAAACGCGGCGATCCGCCCGCGGAGATAACGAGAGGCAGCGATCCGCGCCGGCGAGGCCACGATGGACGCGATCTGCCCGTAACTTTGCTGGTGTAACGCCCGCAGAGGCCTTGATTGCCAGCGGTCAGTCCGCACCTATTGTTGTTTGAGCTGCTTATACTCCGGCGTGATGATATATTGTCATTGCGCGATTTCCCTAAGTAATTCTTCGCCTACCGTCGATTTCCAAACGGAATTTACTTTGTTCCTTTTTCTTGAGTGTGCGGAGATTGGTTGCGGAAACAGCGGAAGAGTGTGCGGAGAGAAGACGGAGAGGCAGCATGCGCATGAACACGCACGCGATTGACCTAAATGACTTTGAATTGCCAAACAAAGGGTACTAGGTGTTTGTTACAACGCCCACGCAAGATTCCGGATCAGGAGGCCTAGGGTAGACGCGTTCTAGCGCCGGGATACGAACGCGGGTCGAATCGACTGCGGCGCCTCGCTTTCTGATGCACTGGGTCCTCATGCGGGAATGAACACTGTGCAGAATCACAGTCATGAAAATACAATGAGCAGGACGAGCGAATCAATCAACTGGCGGGATTTGGAGAGATATTCGGCCGGGGTTGAGCCCCAAGAGCGACACAGTGCACTGTACCGCGACAAACCTAACAAATCGGTGCTAGTAGGTGGTAGTCGTTAGGTGACCAAATCATAGAAAGGCGGAGAAAAACTTGAAAGAGTGAAGGAGGTTGTGATAGGCTGTTGCGCGCACATGAAAAGAAGAAACAGAGACGGCGTAGTACACAGGGCCGCCACTAGCCTGTGTGACCACATGCCACGGCCCTCCACTCCCCACCGTTTTCCTGTGTGCTCTTTTAGGGTTTGGTCCGCATGTAACTACCACCTTGCATGCGGATGTCCGCTGTGTTTTCTGTTTATGCATTTGTTCCTCTCACAGATGCCCCAGCACAGAACAGGTGAAGTGTGTCAAATGCGACTTGCGAGCCATGCGGCCGGCCTGCGTGTTAAGCGGTCGTCGCTCTGAAACGAGTGGGGGGTAGCAGTCATTTTGTATAGTCGTCCGAGAGCGGCACAAGCGACCGCCGCTCAACACACACGCCGGCCGCCTAGTTCGCCAGCCTCATTTCGGACACACTTTACGCGGAAGTGGCGGCTGGAATGAATAAATATGTTAAATAAATAAAACCTATCAGAAAATAGTGTAGGCAATGGATCGCGTCGTGTCCTTCGCGGAAGTCTGTATGTGCTTTGCTTCCGAGCTTCCCGAGTCCTTTTCCGAGATCGCCAGTGCATCGATATCTTCCATTCCGTTGCAGAACATGGCAGCTATGTTCAGGTATAGAGGCATGTGTGGTTGCCTTTCAGAAAGCGTGACCTCGTTGCTTATCCACTTTTTTACACGTGCTATGGTCATTTGATTGTTGCAGTTTTCCAACTACCTCTCTCGAAACTTTCTCAACTATGAAGCCGAATACACTCAAGCGGCTGGACTGCTACTCCAGTGAGGTTAACGTCTCCGTTTCACCGATTGCTCTTCAGGAAGCCAATCACCAAAAATCAGAAATTATCAAGTTCGACAGATAGCAGAGTAACATCACGACAAACAGTAGACAATTCGCCAAGTTTGCCCTACATTTACACATTTTGATGCGTTTATTCGAACATGAACTCAAAAAAAAAAATTCACACTTCGACGGGTTTTAATGGTCAAGGTGTCAACACGTGCAGTGTGGACGTGTTGAGGTCCGATGTTCGCAGTGGTGTAACCCTGCTGTACACTTGAAGTTATAATCGCAGCACGAAACTCTCGTTCGAACATCACCCAAGAAACTGATCCGTGATGCTGAGACTGCGGCGGCATTTGTTCGAGCTCAAATTGCCAAATGCATGCTCCGATTTCTAAACTGCCGCGAGATGTCCATTCAACAGTCTGCTTTGGAGGTACATTATTTGCCCCGAAAGTGGACTACGAGTAAAGAAAAACCCTCCGTCGACGTTGATTGCAGATTCTTGGCCGCGTGGCTGATTGGTCAGCCGTTTGTCGTGTCGAATTATGTGCTTCAACAGCCATTGACGTCTGTCTACAGCTTATTCCACAAGGCGATCTTCTCACGCAGAAGTACGTTACTTTGGCTAAGTACAGATGCACCAAGTCCACATTCCTAGGGTTGCACCTTCTATGAATTTCTGAAACGTCATGAA
>JAPDOI010001308.1:0-196481 GCA_029168955.1 Aplectana chamaeleonis | reverse complement strand
TGTCCCCATAGAAGTCTATGGGGATGGATGCGGATCCGTCCCCTGCGTCTTGGGATCCCGTTATGTCCCGATCATAACGGATTCCATAACGGAATCCCAGGACGCAAGTGTGAATCCACCCTTAGAGGAAAATGACATTTTTTGGAAAAAAATTCCATTTCCACTAAGTTTTGACAAAAAATAGAAACATTCCATATACTCACTATGCCCTCAGTGAATACCTTAGGGTGTCTACTTTCCGAAATGGGGTGTCATTTATGGGGTGTTTCTACTGTCTGGGCACAGTACGCCAGAATCCTGACAGGTGCTCAGAAATTCAAAATGCTACATAATAATGCAAATAATATGGTGACCCTAAAATGCCAGTAGTGGAAAATTCACCCTAAGCAAGTGACCCCATTTCAGAAAGTAGACAACTTAAGGTACTGCGGGGCATAGTGAGTCTATGTAATTTTTAATTTCTTTATTTTATAAGCTAGAGGAAAATGAGGATTTATGGAAAAATTTCCATTTCCACTAACTTGTGACAAAAATAGAAATATCTTCCATATAACACATACTATGCCCTCAGTGAATAGTTTCTCTAAGTGCTCTACTTTCCGAAATGTGGGGTAAATATTTATGTGTGTGTTTCTACAGTTCAGTATTGTGGTACGTCAGATATGTGCCATGCTGAAATTGCCAAAGTGCAAAAATCTCATTTTTTTGCACCATAGTTTGTAAATTCCTATAATTTTTGTTTCCAAACCAATAAATATACAATAGTTGCATTTTTTGTCAAAGACATGTAGAACAATAAATTTAGAGAAAATTTTAATTGAAATATATAAGTGTTATTTGAAATTTTAAGATCAGAGTGCACAGAAAATGTTTTTCTATTTGAAAATGTTGGCAAAATTTCATCAAAAAGGTAAATATCGCAAAAACGTAAACGTCAGGAAGAATGACCAGCAGCTCAAATGCAAAGCTGGCGATTAGTGGGAGAAGAAAGGCCAAGGTAAAATCATTTGCGGGTAATCAGGACGGAGAGTTGAACAGTGAAAGTAGCGAGTGCGGAATTGTAAAGTGGCTCTGGTCTGCCATGGTGTTTTAACCACTTGAAGACCACAGGTTTATACCCCCCTAGTGACCAGGCCCTTTTTTACAATTCCGCACTACGCTACTTTCACCGTTTATTGCTCGGTCATACAACTTACCACCCAAATGAATTTTACCTCCTTTTCTTCTCACTAATAGAGCTTTCATTTGGTGGTATTTCATTCTTGCTGACATTTTTACTTTTTTTGATATTTTACTTTTTTTGACGAAATTTTTGCAAAAAAATGACATTTTTCACTTTCTGTTGGAAAATTTGTCAAATAAAACTACATTTCTCTATAAATTTTTCACTAAATTTATTGTTCTACATGTCTTTGATAAAAAAAAATGCAATAAGTGTATATTTATTGGTTTGGGTAAAAGTTATAGCGTTTACAAACTATGGTGCAAAAAAGTGAATTTCCGCACTTTGACTTTCTGAGCACCTGTCCTGTTTCCTGACGTACTACAATGCCCAGACAGTAGAAACACCCCATAAATGACCCCATTTCGGAAAGTAGACACCCTAAGGTATTCACTGAGGGGCATAGTGAGTTCATGGAAGTTTTTACTTTTTTGCATAATTTAGCGGAAATTGAAATTTCTTTTTATTTTTTTATTTTTTACAAAGTCTCATATTCCACTAACTTGTGCCAAAAAATAAACTATTACATGAACTCACCATACCCCTCACAGGATACCTTAGGGTGTCTTCTTTCTAAAATGGGGTCACTTGTGTGGTATTTTTACTGCCCTGGCATTTTAGGGGTCCCTAAACGTGAGAAGTAGTTTGGAATCCAAATGCGTAAAAATGTCCTGTGAAATCCTAAAGGTACTCATTGGATTTAGGGCCCCTTTGCGCATCTTGGCTGCAAAAAAGTGGCACACATGTGGTATCGCCGTACTCAGGAGAAGTAGGGCAATGTGTTTTGGGGTGTATTTTTACATATACCCATACTGTGTGGGAAAAATATCTCTGTAAATGAGAACTTTTTCCATTTTTTTATACAAAATTGTCAATTTACAGAGATATTTCTCTCACCCAGTATGGGTATATGTAAAAATACACCCCAAAACACATTGCCCTACTTCTCCTGAGTACGGCGATACCACATGTGTGCCACTTTTTTGCAGCCAAGATGCGCAAAGGGGCCCCAAATCCAATGAGCACCTTTAGGATTTCACAGGAAATTTTTACGCATTTGGATTCCAAACTGCTTCTGATGTTTAGGGGCCCCTAAAATGCCCGGGCAGTAAAAATGCCACACAAGTGACCCCATTTCGGAAAGTAGACACCCTAAGGTATTAACTGAGGGGCATAGTGAGTTCATGGAAGTTTTTAATTTTTGGCACAATTTAGCGAAAATGACATTTTATTTTTTTTTTATTTTTTTTTCTTACAAAGTCTCATATTCCACTAACTTGTGACAAAAAATTAAATTTTACATGAACTCACCATACCCCTCACAGAATACCTTGGGGTGTCTGCTTTCTAAAATGGGGTCACTTGTGTGGTATTTTTACTGCCCTGGCATTATAGGGCTCCATAAAGCGAGAGAAGTAGTTTGGAATCCAAATGCGTAAAAAATGCCTGTGAAAGGTACTCATTGGAATTAGGGCCCCTTTGCGCATTTTGGCTGCAAAAAAGTGGCACACATGTGGTATCGCCGTACTCAGGAGAAGTAGGGCAATGTGTTTTGGGGTGTATTTTTACATATACCCATGCTGGGTGTGAGAAATATCTCTGTAAATGACAACTTTTTAAAAAATTTTATACAAAGTTGTCTATTTACAGAGATATCTTTCACACACAGTATGGGTATATGTAAAAATACACCCCAAAATACATAGCCCTACTTCTCCTGAGTACGGCGATACCCCATGTGTGCCACTTTTTCGCAGCCAAGATGCGCAAAGGGGCCCTAATTCCAATGAGTACCTTTCAGGAGGGCATTTTTACGCATTTTTCTTCTCACGGTTTAGGCCCCCTAAAATGCCAGCGCAATATAAATACCCCACATGTGACCCCATTTTAGAAAGAAGACACCCCAAGGTATTCCGTAAGGGGCATGGCGAGTTCATAGAAATTTTTTTTTGGCGCACGTTAGCGGAAATTGATTTTTTTTGTTTTTTCTCACAAAGTTTCCCTTTCCGCTAACTTGTGACAAAAAGTTAAATTTTTCATGGACTCACTATGCCCCTCAGCGAATACCTTGGGGTGTCTTCTTTCCAAAATGGTGTCACTTGTGAGGTTTTTCCACTGCCCTGGCATTTGAGGGTCTCCGCAATCATTACACGTATGGCCAGCATTAGGAGTTTCTGCTATTCTCCTTATATTGAGCATACGGGTAATGAGATTTTTTTTTCCGTTCAGCCGCTGGGCACAGATTTCCTCATTCACATTGATCAATGTGGATGAAAAAATCTCCAAAAAAATTAGCAATCGCTAATAAAGATCCAAAAAACTCAAAAGTGATCTTTTTATAGCAGCGCAGCGATTTTACTGTGTTTTTGCAGTGATCAGAAAAAAAAAATTCTGTCACTGCGGTGGGGCGGACTGAACGCAAGTGTGCGCACAAGATCAGGCCTGATCGGGCGAACACTGCGTAAGGTGACCCTAATGTACGGATATAGATCTGATTGCGATCAGTCTTGATCACTTACAGATACTATATAGTACTAGTGCTGATTGGCGACAGCGCTGACGCTAATCAGTGACTGCGGTGCGGTGGGCGCTAACTACCTAAGGCTACTTTCACACTAGCGCTTGTGAGATCCGTTCAGACAGATCTCACAATCGCTCCCCAAACTGAACCGTTCGGATCCAATGCATTCTGAATGGATGCGGATCCGTTCAGAATGCACTGGATTGTGCTCCGCATCGCCTCCGTTCTGTTCTGCGGACGGACACCAGAACGCTGCTTGCAGGGTTTTGGTGTCCGTCCAGCGATGCGGAGCCAAACGGATCCGTACTGACCTCCCATGTAAGTCAATTGGGATGGATCCGTTCGCATCGGCACAATATGGTGCATTTGCAAACGGATCCATTCCCCACTGACTTTCAATGGGGATCAGTACGGATCCGTTTGGGATCCATTTTTTGCAAATACAATACAAACAGATCCGTTCTGAACGGATCCATTTGTTTGTATTTTCAGTGCGGATCCGTCTGGACGGATCCGCACTGAACGCTAGTGTGAAAGAAGCCTAACTAACTGGCGGTGATCAGGGATCCTTAGGCCCCATTCACACGTCCACAATTCTGTTCCACATTTTGCGGAACGGAATTGCGGACCCATTCATTTCTATGGGGACAGACTTTGTCCCGCACGGATCCGGAATTGTGGATGCGCACTTCCGGATCCGCAAAAATATAGAACATGTCCTATTCTTGTCTGCAATTGCGGACAAGAAAAGGCATCTTCTATATAGTTCTGGCAATGTGCGGATCCGCAAAATGCAGAACGCACATTGCCGCTGTCCGTGTTTTGCGGATCCATGGATCCGCAAAACACATATGGACATCTGAATAATTATTACAGGGGGTGATTAGTGACAGGGGGGTGATCAGGGGGGGTGACAGGGGGTGATCAGGGGTGTGACAGGGGGTGATCAGGGGGTGACATGGGCGATCAGGGGTTAATAAGTGACTGGGGGTGGGGGGGGCGGCGCTGTGGTGATTGGTGCACTTTACTTATGTGTCCTCTGGTGGTCCCAAGCAAAGGGACCACCAGAGGAACAGGCAGCAGGCATATCAGGCGCTGTTTAGAAAACAGCGCCTGATATGCGATTTTACTGCGTTTTTTTTAACCGCTACAGCCTGCCAGCGCATGATCAGCGCTGGCAGGCTGTAGTCTAAGCCGTTGCCGTGCCGATCGCATGAACGAGATGACGCCAATCGGCGTTACTGTGGCGAGGGAGAGCCGCTGCGCTGACGCCGATCGGCGTTAGCGTGGCGGCAAGTGGTTAAAGTCGCCCATCAGAGCCAGTGGCTTTGAGAAACTACTGCACTGGGACAGAAGCGAGCATCGGAGTATGAAATGTCAGAGGGGCTGAGCGGGGGGAGAAGGGGATATGTCCGGGGTCAGCTCTGAACCCGGACAACTGCTTTAAAGGGCATCTGTCAGCAGATTTGTCCCTATGACACTGGCTGACCTGTTACATGTGCACTTGGCAGCTGAAGACATCTGTGTTGGTCCCATGTTCATATGTGCCTGCATTGCTGAGAAAAATGATGTTTTAATTTATGCAAATGAGCCTGTAGGAGCAACGGGGGCGTTGCCATTACACCTAAGGGCTCCGGTTTCTTTGCAACTGCCTCTCCCTGTCTACTTTGACAGGGACTGGCAGTGAAAATGGCATCACAACTGGCCATGTCAAAGTGCAGAGGGCGCGGCAGTTACAGAGAGAGAGGAGCCTCTAGGAGTAATAGTAACGCCCCCATTTGCAATGCGGGCACATATCTGGACATAACTACTGTGAAGGGGGCACATATTTGGGCATAGCTACTGTGAAGAGGGCATCTCTGGGCATAACTACTGTGAAGGGGGCACAGTGTGGGCATTACTACTATGTGCAGGTACAAAGGGGGAATAATTACTATGTGGGGGCATTAAGGGGACTGGTTGTGTATAGTTATGCTTTGGGCAGAGGCGTGACCTAGTATGAAAAAAATATATATACATACTGTAAACATATTGATCCATATTCACAAGATGTTTTTTATTTGCACGTATATATTTATATTTGTATGTGTGGTTTGGGGGGGCCCAGGGACATTCCTTGCACAGGGGCCCTCTGCTGTCTGTGTCCGCCCCTGGATATATGAATGGTTTAAACATAAAAAATAAATAAATCAACAGTGGAACACAGGGATCCATGATAATTTTTAGATATTTGGTCAGTATTAACACCACTGCTTGTCTATCTAAAATAATAAAATAATTAAAAAGAAACAATAAACTTTTGATAATTTTATATATCTTCTGGATTAACACATGATCAACAACACATCATCTCTCATATATACGAACAATGGTTAAAAAATTTATTGTACAGATGTATTTTTGATATATATTAGATATATATATATATATATATATATATATATATACAAAGATGATAGATGAAAAAAAGCAGTCGATGACATCACAATTGCTAGTGACATGTTCAGAAAAGGCACCATATTTGGTCGATGACATCACACTGGCTACTTAAGCAGCTGCACAGGTAAGAATCTTTGCATTCACTTTCTGCAGCCAGCGGATACACTTGTGAGCGCCATCCCTTGTGGATTTTATCTTCGATACTTTTGTCTTTGCCAAAAAATGAAGGCAAAAAAGAAGAGAAAACATTTAGTTGAAGGAGATAAGAAGGAGGAAGAAAAGAATGGTGGGAATGATGTCCAGGAGAAGCCAGGAAAAGCTGAGAAACCAAGAAAGAACCGGTTTTTAGGCCGCCTGCAGAAAACCTGGGCAAGGATTGCTGGGAGTAAGAGGAGGAGAACTTCCATCCAAGAAAAGAGAAGTTCAGAAGAACTCCCAGGACCCAGCCACATCAACATGGTGGACAGCACAGGTAGGAGGACATCATGTACCTTCTTATATAATACAACGTTATTGTTACAGTAACCCATGTTACTGACAAAATTATCCCAATGCTATAGATACTAATTTATAAAAATAATGGGGGAATTATCAAAAGTGGAGAAAAGTGGAGGAGTTGTCTATAGCAACCGACCAGATTCCAGTTCTGATCTCTTATAACCATAAAATAATAAGAAAAGCTATCTGACTGGTAGGTGCGAGCAACTTCTTCACTTTCCCTCTGTACCACTTTCTATAGAGCTATGGTGACATGTCATAGTGAATATAGTATGTACTATACCACTATATAAAGCAATCTTCCGGGTTCTGATGTCACGTATCATCTATATGTTTTTTACAGTTTACATTCCACCAAAAGAGAAGGAAAAGCTGCACCAAACATTGGTAAATCAGATCATCATGGCTGATGACAAGGAGACAGAACTGGTGACAGACAATTTAGTGGAACAGGAGCTGCTAGCAGAATACCATCAGATTCATGACCTGATCCACAGGATGGAAGAGCTCTACATCCTGTACTATGTTGGACAGGATAAAGAACAACAATATGAAGCTGAAATGCTAGCAGAATACCATCAGATTCATGGCCTGATCCACAGGATGGAAGATCTGTATGTCCAGTATTACGGTGAACAGAATGGAGAACAACTGCAAAATGAGGATGAAAATACTAAAGATGGAGAGGCGAGACTGGAGAATGCACAGAGAGCCAAGAAAAGCCAAAAAAGCCTGTTCTTAAACCGCCTACAAAAATCATGGGCGAGGATTGCTGGGTTTAAATGGAAGAGGACAAGTCCCATCAAAGAACAAAGTCCTTGTGAAACCCCAGGACCCAGTCACATCAGAGGTAGGAAATCATGAAGTATCTGGAAATGTTGATGGGAATAGTTCACAATCTTTACAGGTTACACATAGTTACAGCGTAGTGTGCATTCACACAATGTCTGAGGTATTATTTAGTGTATTTTCCAGGTTGCTCATGGCATATACGGGAATGAGATCAAGCGCAACTCTCCAAATAAAAAGAATTATAGCTTTTAGAGAAAGTCTAAGTGGCGATTTTGAGCAAGACAAGTGTTGTGTGCCCGAGTAGTGTCCAAGATTTTCAGAAAGCAGGGCTACCATAGGAATAAATGGGGTTGCAGTGTGACTCACATGTTTGCTACAACATGTCAATTGTAAAAAATTTGAACACTGCAATTGGCGTGTGGTGGTCGAAACAAACATGTAAGTCGTGCTGTGACCCCACGCATTCCTAGGGCAGCTCCGCAACACTGGGGTCTTTGGGCTCAAGTCTTGCTCCTATTCAAGTCCTTTTGTCCTCTATGCAGTCTCCAAACATTATAAAGTGGGGTACAGCAGAAGCATTTAGTACAGCATTAGTCCTTATTCACGACTAGTGTCCGAAATATGTCACCTGGGGGGAGGTTTTTCCTATTTATACTGTACCTGCTGAACCACATTTTGTAATATTCGCACACTGCTTAGGGCACATTCACATCTGCGTTCGGGGATTCCGTTATGCATTCCGTTCTAACATCGTTAGAACGGGACATAACGGAATCCCTAAGACGCAGGGACGGATCCGTATCTATCCCCATAGACTTCTATGGGGACGGAATGCAAAACGCAATGCCATTCATCGGCATTGCGTTTTGTTGCGTCCTAATACAAGTCTATGGGCTTGCATAACGTCTCCGTCTGGGTGACGTTATGCAAGACGGAATTCAAAGTCCTGTCGACAGGACTTTGAACTCCGTTTAGCATAACGGCACCCAGACGGATCCGTAACGCTAACCCATAGACTTGTATTAGGACGCAACAAGACGCAATGCCTTTTAATGGCATTGCGTTTTGCATTCCGTCCCCATAGAAGTCTATGGGGATGGATGCGGATCCGTCCCTGCGTCTTGGGATTCCGTTATGTCCCTTTCTAAAGATGTTAGAACGGAATATGTAACAGAATGCCCTAACGCACATGTGAATGTGCCCTTAGATGATGATTTTAATTGAATAAAAGCTGGAATTTTTGAATATTAGTGTCTAGATCATGGCATATCTAGGAGATCTTCCTACAATCTGTGTATTTTATAGACACGCCAGTTCTAGAACAAAAAAGGGGCGTGTAATGGGCATGGAAGAGGGCAGGACGATTTTGACATAGAAAATGCTGTAAATCTGTGCCAGCAAGGGAGCTGCTGTAGTTATAAGGCTGTTCTACGCCAATGATAAAGATGTCTAAATTAGATATGGCGGCCTCTACATAACTTAGATGCATCAAGCGCTAGTGCAGGGTTATTAAGACCGGTGTCTAAAATGCCAGTCTTAATAAATGACCCCATTTCTTTCTAACCATAGAATCAATGAGGCCTTGGATTGGTATTTAGGGTTTTATATGGTACTGAATATAATTTAGGTGTTAGGTTTCATGAATGATTATATATGAATATGTTCTGATGTGGGTTTTACTTGTTGTATAAAATTCTACATCATTTGTTTCTTTCTTTTTTGCAAACAGCCAAAGTGTCAACTAAAGGGAAGAAAAAGGAGGACAATAAGGGAAAAAATAAAAGCATAAAGGTCAGTGATAAGAGAAAAGATGGTGGATCTGAGAAGTTAAGCAGCAATAGCAGCTCTCTACAATGGGAGAAACTTGAGGAGCTCAGCAGATCTACCAAAACATCTCAGAGCAGCAGTAGCCATCAACAGAAAACTGGCAACTGTCTGGAGGAACCTGACCAGTCTGGCAAGAAAACATCTGCCACAGTACCCCTTTCATTACAGTCCTTCACTTTCCATCAGACACTGGGAGCAGGAAGCTTTGGTCAAGTCTACTTGGCAAGAGATGTCATCCGCCAGGAATGTGTTGCCATCAAAGTGACAAATAAACGTTTTTTTACGGAGCGTGGATACAGTTTGGTAGAACGTCATATCCTCCAACTATCCCACCAGAGTCCTTATCTGATTCATGGCCTGGCTGCCTTCCACACCCAAAACTTTGTCTATTATGTGATGGAATTGGCCACCAGAGGGGACCTATCTGTTTTTATGAGAAAAATCTTTCCTCTGGATACTGCCACCATACGATTCATCTTGGCAGAAGTGGTCTGTGGCACAGAGTTCCTGCACAGGAAAGACATTCTACACCGGGACCTAAAGCCACATAACATCCTTCTGACCGTAGACGGCCATGTAAAAATAACAGACTTTGGCATGGCAGCAATGGGTGTGCGTCAGGGGCCATCAAAGAATAGCATAGGTACACTAGGATTCGCAGCCCCAGAACTGGTGAGAGGCCGCTCACATGGAAGAGGGGTAGATTATTTTGCAATTGGCGTGATTCTGTACAAACTCCTCACAAGAAGAGATCCTTTCCGTGGACCAAATCGCTTTGAAATCAAGTATTCTGTTCTCTACCGTGCTCCAGTCTACCCTGTGTCTCTGACTCCTGAAGCAGTCAACATCATACAAGGACTGCTGTGTAAAGATCCGTCACAGCGGCTAGGAGTAAACGGCATCAAAAGCCATCCATTTTTTGCAGATATCAGTTGGGAAAATGTAGAAGCCAGAAGAATGGCACCACCAGCGATCATGATGGCAGTACCTATTGACCTTAATATGAACCAAACTCTGGAATATGCTGAATCGCCAAACATAATAAGATCTGAACGCCAGAAGATCTTCAATCAGTTTAGCTTTGTATGTCCAGAGTGGTCAAGACAATATCATCCTGTCATTGTGCAGACCCAAACTTGGATGGCCAAACTATTTACGAAGAGGCCATTCAGTAAGAAAGAAAAGTAACTGGTCTGTGGATAAAGCTGGTGGATGACCAACTTACACCAGAAAAGAATATGCAATCCATCAATATTCTCCATGTCTGAATTCCAGAAACTACCTGTCACCATGAAGCAACTCCTGTAGAAGGCAGCACTGCCAACAATAATACCAGTAGATGCTACCACACCAGGTGAGTATGGAGAGAAGAGAAGATATTCCTTCAAGTTTTCATGTCAACTATGGCTACTTTCCCACTTGCGGCAGGACGCATCCGGCAGGCTATTCTGCCTGCCGGATCCATCCTGCCGCCATTTCGCCATACTGCCGCTCCGTCTCCATTGACTATAATGGTGTGGGGGCGGAGCTACGGCAGTGCATGGCCAGAGATCGCCGACTAAAAGTCCTGCATGTGCGACTTTTCAGTCCGGTGATCTCTGCCATGCACTGCCGCGCTGTGCTGTAGCTCCGCCCCCCGCCCCCATTATAGTCAATGGGGATGGAGCGGCAGCCCGGCAGTGCATGGGTACTTGAGGCATGGCGGATTCGGCGAGCTGTTTACCCGCTGGAACAGCCTGCCGGATAGCCATGTCGCAAGTGTGAAAGTACCCTAAGAAGGCAATCTCTCATAGATGGTCAATCAACATTAGAAACAAATTGACTCATGCTTTATTTCTATTTTTCATAGGGGATTCTGCTTATTACAATGTCTCCATTACGGCCTGTGACCTACAGCTTACCACCATCACTTCTCATTAGATCTATTTTGCTGTCCACATAACACAGCCTAAACCACCCACCATTCCAGTCTGACAATGTAAGTATAACACCTTGTGAGATCCATAGTGTTATTATTGCTGTGTTGCCAGTGGTGTAACTATAGGGGGTAACTGTCAAGACACATGAAGGCTGCACCAGAGATAAATGTGCAACTTTAGTAAGTGACTAGGGATTGCATGATCATAGTCTTTTTGTCTTTTAGCCTAATATTTACTTCCATCCATTTAGTGGTTAATAAGAATTAGGCCCAAGTCACACTACCATATTTTTGGTCCACATCTGATCTGCATTTTGCTGATTGGATGGGGAGTCATCCATTGCAATAGGTCCGCAAAAATGTGGACAGCATCCGTATATTTATATCACAGTCCCACAAAAAATATAGAACATGTCTTATTCTGGTCCATTTGGACAAGAACAAGCATTATTTCAATGTATGAAGAAAAAAAAAGATACAACACGGACATTACATAGACATCATCCGTATTTTTTTGCGGGCCGCAAAATACATACAGTCATCAGAATGCACCCTCAGACTAGTAGTGGTGATACTTGAGGAGCCCCACCAGGTCTACAGTATAAAGCCCCTATTAGACCCCACAATTATTGGTTTGTAGTCTTTACAGGATAATTAACTTGCATAATAGAGCAGCCAATCAACAAGCATTTGCTTGTTCCTCGGTCGATAGGCATCTTTCATCAGGATATAAGAGGCTGGATTATCGGCAGCAAATCTCTCTGTGTAATCAGGAATATGTTGCTGATAATGAATATCCGGTAGCAGTCGCTCCTCCAGCATCCTGTTTGCATTGGCCTGTGTGATCAGGCCGGTTTACCCATACACCAATGGATATGTTCTCCTCCATCGGCGTACTAATTTAACAGGATCCAGCCCCACTCTCTCAATATATAATTGTCCCAATGAAGCAGTGTAATAGGACATTTAATGTAAAGATCTAACTGTCCCTATAAGGATGACATGATATGAAAAGTGTTTATTCTATCAGATACTGACCCAGACATGTATATCTGTCTTCTTACAGCAAACACCGGACAAGACAACTCAACCGGACTTTCCCTTTAACCGGATTTGACAAACCTACCGAGTGTCCACCACTGAACATCCACGTAGATTGGAGCACCAACAATCCAGGGTTTCATTCCGATCGCCATATTTGGGGTCAGGGAGGAATTTTTTCCCCTTATACGAGGACAAATAATATTCCTCAGGGGTTTTTCGCCTTCCTCTGGATCATCATAGCAAGTAATTAAAGGTTGAAATTGAAGGACTTCTTTCAGCCATACTTGCTATGTAACCATCTACAATGTGGTGGCAGAGACAGAAGGAACCTGCAAAGACAGAAAGCAGATCCTTCACCTACCGGACGTGACAGAAGGAAGCTGCTCAGATATAAAGCAGCTCCTTCACCCACCGGACATGACAGAAGGAAGCTGCTAAGATATAAAGCAGCTCCTTCACCCACCGGACGTGACAGAAGGAAGCTGCTAAGATATAAAGCAGCTCCTTCACTTACCAGACATGATTGTAAGATCTTTCATGAATTAATAAATATTAAAATCTATAGAGAGTTTGTCTTTATTATACTATATACAATAAGTATGGTGTGACTTCACATTATGATGGGCTAAGATCAAGGCCAGATTGGGACAGAAATTCAGCCCTGGCATTTGAAAGCATACAGGCCCACCACAAAATGAAGGCTTCACAGAGACACATGTTGGGGTTGTCACCATCCCAGTAGGAGAGGGCATTCATGTAAATATTTCTCAGCTCTTTGTGTAGCATCCCCAAGTCTGGGGTATGTTGGTAGACAAGGGGAATGCCAGTGATGGAGAGGCAGGCACGTGGATCCTCTGGGGCACACTCTAGGTTCTGAGGGACACAGCCAGGTGTTGTGTGAGGTGCCCTTGGTGTTGTAGTTTAACGTGCCTATGGCTAAGTGTCCCTGTGTTCCGTGACGCCAGTGCCGGTAACGGTGGCACACCGATTTATAGGAGGAATAATAGAGGTGCAGACTTTTATGGTGAAAACAGAACTTCCTTTTACTGAACAGTTGCAACAGCATACACTCTCTTTACAGTTCCTCAGAAGACAATTGGTTTTCAGCAGGTTTAGAATACACAGGCAGTTATTTTCTTTAGCAAGGTTATCACAGAGGGTTAAAGCAGAACTTGCAGTACAGGCAGCTTGCACTTGAATCCTGACTGATCCTGACAGACAAATAATTCTCCAAGGCCCCAATGCCCTATTTCTGGCTTATATCCTTGGGTATAAGAAAAGAGTACCTCCTCTGGTAAATGTAGTACCTCTTGCTTTGTATTTTCCTTCTGCCTTCTTTTATTTTCCTTCTGCCTTCTTCAGCTCCACTTTCTGGCTGGGTAGAAGTGATGATCCCCCGTGTGGTCTTTCCTTTCTTAGTATATCTGCTATGGAGGGAATCCTTTTCCTCGGGTCCAGATCCCGGTTACAGGGCCTGCACTGCCCTCTCCTATAGCCTGCAGGCACTAGGCCTGGACTGACCTTCACAGGCTCATGGCCTGGACTGAACTGCCTAACTTTCCCTGACTGGGCCTATATATACTAGGGCTCCCTAGCTCCCTCTAGTGGCTACAGCTGGGATGACACCCCTAGCAGGCCTGCACATGGCACATTTCACAGTAACAGGGCAAAGTAGGACATTACAATATGAAAAATGACATTACATTTAAGACAACCAATCTCCCCACAGGTGAGGGGAACAACAGCACCCAAGTGACCCTTCTGTAGTGCCCGGCATCACACTCTGGGACACTACATTTGTGCATTTCAGTTTTTTTTGTTGTTGTACATGCTGATTGAAGTTATATTCTTATATTATTTATTTGGCATCATATCCTTCGCATGTTCACACATGACGATGGTCGTGGACAAGTGTTTTTGCTTCCATGATGCTAGATAGGGGATAAAGGAATAAATCGGGAATAGATTGATAGATGATAGATAGGGAATAATGGATAGATGGCTGAGAGATGGGGGATGGATGATAAATGGGGGATGGATTGATAGATGAGGGATGGATGGATAAGATAGATAAAGTGTGTGTAGAGATTTTGGCTGCACCTGCACCTCCCATGTGAATTCTAAGTAGGGTTGCCACCTGTATGGAAATTACCCGGACAGTCCGGGTTTTTAATCCTCTACCCGGGTACATGGCTTTCTCGGACCCGGGCAGATGGCAGAGCGCCGGTGGTGAGAGCGAGTGGAACAGGAGTCTGGCTGCGGCGACCTGAAGATCAGCTGTCTCATGTAAGTGTAACAGTACACTCACAGTGCAGGTCGGGTGACGGGAGATCAGCTGTGTGAGGTTGTAAACGGAGACTCTGCTGTGCCCTCTTCGAGTCTGCCTCGGTTCTGAGATCCGGCTGAGGTTCCTTGTTGGGCTTAAGCCGAGTATGGGCCGGTCGACACCTCTCTGGGTGAAATCTGCCATTGAGTGCGATAGGGAAAATACCGTCAATGGCCACCGGGTGGCATCAGAAAAAGCGATGAGCATGGGTGAGTTGACACCTCCTGGGGTGAAAAGGCCCATTGGTGAAATGCATGGCAATTGCAATATGAAGGATGGCCACTGGGTGGCATCAGGATGAGCAATGAGCATGGGTGAGTTGACACCTCCTGGGGTTAAAAGGCCCATTGGTGAAATACATGGCATTTGCAACATGAAGGATGGCCACCGGGTGGCATCAGGATGAGCAATGAGCATGGGTGAGTCGACACCTCCTGGGGTGAAAACGTAAATTGGAGCTATATATGCAATGAGAAGTCTAGCATTTGTAAAGTGAGCAAGCCACAGGAATGAGACGGTGTTAAGACATAAGGAATTGGTTTGAAGAATGCTATTGAAATGTTAGAAGAAAAATGATAAAGAAGAAAAAAAGTGGAAAATAGCAGGAAAAGCAAAAAAAAAGAAAAAAAAAGAAAATTTTTATGTACAAAAAGAAAATTTCGGAAGGGCACTCCTTATCTGACTTATACCACAAATCAATGCAATGTTATACACAATGACAATTTATTCTATATTAAAACATACATAAAACTGCAAAAAATAAAATATAATATATCCCCATGTCAAATATGCAGTTAAACTTCATAAGTCCATTACAGGCGATCGATATTAGCAGCTAGTAAGACTTGTTAAATGTCCTTTGAATGTCCGATAGCTGCATATTAATTAAAATGTTGGAGAACTTGTAGTGCCCAGTATTTACTGGCTGTGGCTGATATATAATGTCCAATACTCACTATTCAATTACTAATGTCCGGTACTCACTGTTCCGATGTTCGGAGAAGCCGTGGAGTCCCACGCTCTCTCTCTAAGTTGTGCGCCTTACTGGTAGTTACCGTGTAATCTCGCGAGAGAATCTGCGATGTCTTCAACAAGTCTCCGCAGATTCGCAATCAGGTTCCAGTTTTGAAGCTTTTTGCGCTATATTACAAAGGTACCTTTGTTAAACTTCAGCCGGCAATAACTGATACGGGCATTCGATCCACACTTCAATGCTGCCAGACGCGTTTCGGGACTATTATTGCATCTCGTCCCTTCCTCAGTGGCGTTGGAGTGTTCTAATGCCCTGTTTTATAGGTACCTATAAAATTGCCGGCTGAAGTTTAACAAAGGTACCTTTGTAATACAGCGCAGAAAAAGTTTTGAAACTGGAACCTGATTGCGAATCTGCGGAGACTTGTTGAAGACATCGCAGATTCTCTCGCGAGATTACACGGTAACTACCAGTAAGGCGCACAACTTAGAGAGTGAGCGTGGGACGCCACGGCTTCTCCGAACATCGGAACAGTGAGTACCGGACATTAGTAATTGAATAGTGGGTATTGGACATTATATATCAGCCACAGCCAGTAAATACTGGGCACTACAAGTTCTCCAACATTTTAATTAATATGCAGCTATTGGACATTCAAAGGACATTTAACAAGTCTTACTAGCTGCTAATATCGATCGCCTGTAATGGACTTATGAAGTTTAACTGCATATTTGACGTGGGGATATATTATATTTTATTTTTTGCAGTTTTATGTATGTTTTAATATAGAATAAATTGTCATTGTGTATAACATTGCATTAATTTGTGGTATAAGTCAGATAAGGAGTGCCCTTCCGAAATTTTCTTTTTGTACGTATTACCTTTAACTCAGATTTGGGGAATCTGTGGTCAGAGCACCCACCCATCCCTGACAAACTAGTAGAGCCGCACTATTTCTATTACAAGAAAATTTTTATATTTTCACGGGGGGACTTGGTTTTGGGCAGGGTGCGTGCGTTGAGTGTTGGAGGTCCAAAAGACTTAAATCTCTCTATCTCTCTATCTCTCTAGCGTAGGTACTATAATACTAGTACTATACTGGAGTATTGCTATAATACTCGTTCAAGTCTGGTATTAATAAAATACTAGTCATACTATAATATTCTTATAATACTCGTTATACTATAGTATTACTATAATACTAGAAATTACTAAAAATTTTGTTAAAGTGAGCTGATTTTGTTTTTTTTTTTTCATTTTTTATTTTTTTAATGTTTTTTTTTTATATTGTTTGCAGAGTGAGTCGGGTCTTTGACTATTGGATTGTTATATACACTTTTATAGTATTGATAAAAAAATGAATAGAGTGGGAAATCGATGGGACGTTGAGTATATTCCAGAGAAGGCCACTAGGTGGTAAGTGGCAGGACTCCAAACATATGGTAGGCGACAACTCTAAGGCTGGGTTCAGACCTGCGCGTAGTGGTGATCGCGCGTCCGACGCTCGATTTACTTTCGTTTTCGCATTGCGAGAACGAAAGTAATGTTCTCGCGTCGGGCGCGCGATCGCGCTGAATACCCCTATGGGGACGCGCGGTCAGCGCCCGAAAAAACGCTCATGCACTTGTTTGAGCGTCGGGCGTTTTACAGCGCGTTCTAACGCGCTGTAAAACGCTCAGGTGAGAACCATGTCCATAGGGAAACATGGTTTTTCACCTGTTGTGCGTTTTACAGCGCGTTTGAACGCGCTGTAAAACGCTCAAGTGTGAATTGAGCCTAAGAGTGAACTCTGCCATAGGTGGAATGGTATTGAAAGTATTAGGAAATTAGGAAGAAAAAAAGATTAACAAAAATAGTTAGAAGGATACTATCTCTCTATCTTTCTGGTATTGGTACTTTGATTCTAGTACCACACTAGAGTATTACTATAACACTCGTTCTACTCTAGTATTACTATAATACTAGTTATACTATAGTAATACTATAATACTCGTGATACTATAATATTCGTTGTACAGCTAGAAAATTTTGGGACAGTGAGCTGATCTTGTTTTTTTTATTTTTTTCATGTTTTTTATCATTTGAATAGAAAGTATTGGGAAATTGGGAAGAAAAAAAGATTAACAAAAATACTTAGAAGGATACTATATCTCAATCTCTCTAACTCTCTAGTATAGGTGCAGGTGGGGGCCATTAATTTAAGATGTTACTATAGTGCGCCATGATATGAAAAAATGAGCAGAGTGTGAGTACAGTGGAAGATACTATATCACCTCTTCAGAGGGACTTTAAAGAATATGCTAGGCGGCTGGATGGTATTGCCGCAAAACAAGATGATCTTGAAAACCGTTCCTGCCGCAATAATGTGAGAGTGGTGGAGTGCCTGAAAAGGTAGAAGGAGCGAATCCCACTGACTTTTTTGAGAACTGGCTTAAGGAAACATTTGGTAGTAATGTGCTCACTCCTTTATTTGCTGTGGAACGTGCCCATAGAGTCCCAACGAGGCTGCTGCCACCTGGGGCACAGCCGAGATCTGTACTTATAAAGATCCTGCATTTTAAAGATAGAGTAGTACAGGTCGGAGATAGAGGAGGTATGCCCTTCAGACTGTGCAATGCCCCTGGGACTTTTCAGAGATTAATGGAGCGGTGTCTAGGCCACAAAAACTTTGAGACAGTGCTCTAGTACCTGGATGATGTAATAAACTGCCACCGTATACCGTAGTTTCCAAAATAATGTGGAGTTTCTACTGTAGGGTGCATCAGGGGGGGGCTTCAAATGGGACATAGTGTCAAAAAACCAGTTGAGCAAAATCTGCCTTCCAAAATCCATATGGCATTCCTTACTTCTACGCCCTGCCGTTTGGCCATACAGCAGTTTATGACCACATATGGGGTGTTTCTGCAAACTAGAGAATCAGGGCAATAAATATTGAGTTTTGTTTAGCTGTTAACCCTTGCTTTGCTAATGGAAAAATGGATTAAAATGGAAAATTTGCAAAAAAAAATAGCGGACAGGTTAGATTGTGTGCTATGTCTATAGAGCAGGTTGTTTTGATGCGACAATACCAAATATGACTACTTTTTGGGGGGTTTTGTTTCAGTTTTACAGAATAAAGCATTTTTGAAAAAAAATATTTTTTTAGTGTGTCCACATTCTGAAAGCCATAGTGTTTATTTATTTTTTGGGCTACTGTCTTATGTAGGGGCTCATTTTTTGCGGGAGGAGATGGCGGTTTGATTGGCACTGTCTTGGGGTGCATATGACAT
Source organism: Aplectana chamaeleonis (assembly GCA_029168955.1). NCBI lineage: Eukaryota > Metazoa > Nematoda > Chromadorea > Rhabditida > Cosmocercidae > Aplectana > Aplectana chamaeleonis. The sequence continues at coordinate 177,652 of JAPDOI010001308.1, read as the reverse complement.
TTTGGTCGCTTGCTATTAGACTTTTTGTGATGTAAGGTGACAAAAAATGTCTTTTTTTACAATGTTTTTATTTTTTATGTTTACGGCGTTCACCTGAGGGGTTAGGTCATGTTATATTTTAATAGAGCAGGTCCTTACGGACGCGGTGATACCTAATATGTATACCTTTTATTAATTATTTAGGTTTTACACAATAATATCCATTTTGAAACAAAAAAAGACATGTTTTAGTGTCTCCATAGTCTGAGAGCCATATTTTTTTCAGTTTTTAGGCAAATATCTTAGGTTGGGTATCATTTTTGCGGGATGAGATGACGGTTAGATTGGGGGGGTCGTATGACTTTTTGATCGCTTGCTATTACCCTTTTTGTGATGTAAGGTGACAAAAAATGGCTTTTTGACAAAGTTTTTATTTAATTTTTTTTACAGTGTTCACTTGAGGGGTTAGGTCATGTGATATTTTTATAGAGCAGGTTCTTACGGACGTGGAGATACCTAACATGTCTACTTTTTAGGGTTTTTTTACATTTAACACTAAAAAGCATTTTTGAAACAAAAAAATCATGTTTTTGTCTGAGAGCCATAGTTTTTTGGCAATTGTTTTAGGTAGCAGCTCATTTTTTGCGGGATGAGATGGCGGATTGATTGGTACTATTTTGGGAGGCATACGCCTTTTTGATCGCTTTGTATTGCACTTTTAGTGATGTAAGGTGACAAAAATGGCTCCATGGTGACCATCACCCGCTGCCAGAACAGAGCAGCGGGTGATGGAGAGGGAGGGTAGCTCCCTCCCTCAGCGATCTCATACTGTCAGGGGGCTGCAAGGGCACAGCAGCCCTCTGATGGGAGAGGGAGGGAGCTCCCTCCCTCTTAACCCCTTCCATACAGCGGTCCGTACGGTCCACGGTATGGAAGGGTTTAAACTGCTGACATCTGCAGCACCGATGTCAGCAGTTTATAGCAGGGGTCAGCAATGTACTGACCCCCTGCTATAGCCACTAGACACCAGGGAAATCATTTCAAAGGAGGCGGGCGGGGGATCGCAATTGCGATCCCGCCTGCCGCACCGCCCGCCTCCCGCACCGCCCACCGCCTCCCATCAGCGCCGCCCGCAACCCCCCCCTGCACCGCCCGCCGACCAATCAGCAAGAGGGCTGCAGGGGGGAGGGTAAAAATTAAAAAAACACGGACATTTAACTGTCTGATCAGACAAGTCAGAAATCGCGGCAAACCGCAGGTCTGAATTGACCTGCGGTTTGCAGCGATCGCTGATATGGGGGGGTCACAGGACCCCCCTCAGCATGTGAGCATGGTTCCTGCTGCACGATCGCAGCAGGAACCATGTTTCTAGCGCGTTTTTTTTTTTTTTAACTAGCGATTTAATTCAGGGCGTATGGGTACGTCCTGTGTCCTTAAGGACTCGGACATTAGGGCGTACCCATACGCCCTATGTCCTTAAGGGGTTAAAATAGAATCATCCAAATGTCACCTCCTCAAACCCGCTGTAAAGTACTTGGGACACGTTGTGAGTGCAAGGGGAGTACGGCCTGACCCTTATAAATTGGCTGCTGTCCGTAATTGGCCGGTCCCTACCACCGTGAAAGAGGTGAGGAGCTTTCTTAGCTTTGCTGGCTATTACCGGCGCTTTATCCCCCACTTTGCTCAAATAGCTGATCCAATTCAAGAACTCCTGAGGGGGCAACCAAAAAAAAGTCCAAAGACTCCTGTCCCCATTGAATGGAACGAGGAGAGGGAAATTGCGTTCCAGCTGTTAAAAAAAAAATTGACTGAGCCTCCTGTGCTGGGCTACCCAGACTACAGTGTTCCCTTCCACCTCTACACCGATGCCAGTAAGAGGGGACTGGGAGCTGTGCTGGCTCAAGTGCAGGAGGGAAAGGAGAGAGTGATAGCTTATGCCAGCCGGTCCTTGAAAGGAGCTGAAAAAAATGATCAGAACTACAGCTCTTTTAAACTGGAGTTCCTGGCCTTAGTGTGGGCAGTCACTGAAAAGTTTAAGGATTATCTAGCTGCTACTCCCTTCATCGCTTTCACAGATAACAATCCTCTGGCCCACCTGAATACTGCTAAACTAGGGGCCCTAGAGCAGAGATGGGCTTCCCGCCTTGCCAACTATGATTTCACTGTCAAATACCGGGCTGGTCGCTCCAATGACAATGCTGATGCCCTGTCGAGGCTCCCCACTGAAGTAGCACCTGATGATATGCGGGATGCCTGGGAAGATGTTGAAATGCCGGCTTTTTATAATCAGTTTGCTCAACAGGACCATGCTCAAGCTGCAGATAACAGAGTCGTTGCTCCTCTATCCAGTGACAAACCTGAACCTCGAGAAGAGAAGTGGGTTAAACTCCAGTCAGAGAGTAGAGTTCTCGGTGAACTGCTGGATTTCCTCACCAGTGGCAGAGCCCCTGAAAGAATCCGCCGAAAAAGTGCAGACCCAGAACTTACCAAATTGTGGAGGCAGCGTCAACAACTGTTCCTGCAGAAAGGCCTGTTGCTAAGGAGAAGCCTAGATCCGGTATCTCATGACCGAGTACATCAGATCCTCATTCCACGTCGAGATGCAGGTATCGTGTTAGAGATGTACCATGATCAATCTGGACATTTTGGGGTTCAAAAGACTGAAGCCACCATCCGTAAGCGGTTCTATTGGGTGGGGATGCGAGAGGACATTGAGAAGTGGTGTCGGGAATGCACAGCCTGTACGTTGAAGAGAACTGAGCCTCATGACCAGAGAGCGCCTCTGCATCCCATTGTAAGTAAAGCTCCTCTTGAACTTGTTGCTATTGATCATGTAAAGTTGGAGCCCAGTCGCTCAGGGTATACCTATGCCATGACTATTATTGATCACTTCACCAAGTTTGTCGTAGCAGTGCCTGTGAAAGACCTGACAGCCAAGACGACAGCGGAGATGTTCTGGAAACACTTCCTCCTGCCCTACGGTTGTCCAGAAAAGATCCTCACCGACCAGGGATCCGCTTTTGAGTCTCAGCTGTTCCATGAGTTGTGCAGATTGCATAATTGTAAAAAGATCCGGACCACGGCCTATCATCCACAAGGTAATGGACTGTGTGAAAAGATGAATCAAACCTTGATAGAAATGTTGAGAGCCGTGCCCCCAGAGACCAGAGGGGATTGGCCTGCCATCCTGCCACAGCTCATGTACACCTACAACAACACCACCCACTGTTCCACTGGGTATACCCCCTTCTATTTGATGTTTGGCCGTCAGGGTCGGTTGCCTGCAGACCACTCGTTGGATGTACAAATTCCAGATACCATTAACCCATGGCCTAAGACTGATTGGGTGACAGAACACCAAAGGCGCCTGTTAGATGCCCAAGAGATTGTTCAGGAGCGCATGGAAAGCGCCAGGGAAAAGCAACAGAGGGATTATGACCTGGCGGCCCATGCGGACCCCTTTGCTGTGGGGGACCTTGTCTGGCTGAGAAACAATCACCGCACCAGTAAATTGGATAGTCAGTGGGAACGTATCCCTTATGTTGTATCTGCCATCCCAAATATTGGCACTCACACTTATCAGATCACCCGGGAGGGAAAAGGCTCCCAAATTGTCCACAGGAACCGTTTGAAGCGTTATGTTGAAAAGGAGCCTATTGAGGAGGACTCTGGATCCGAGTCTCCTGCATCAATACCCGTTGTTCAGCCTGTGGACCCCATGTGGTCCATTACAGATCTGTTATGTGACACTGAACCTATGCACTGGCTCCTCATACCCTGGTTAAACTCGTTGGTGCCTGCTCCAGCACCCACCGGGCCTTCACCTCCAGAAGACCCAGATCAAAGTATCTCTGACCAGGGTCCAGCTGAGGGGGCCCTCCTACTCCTCCTGTTCCTCCCCCTCTTCCGTTACCAAGGGAGGAGGAGGAGACACCTATTCCGAGTAGGTCTACCAGAGTGACCAGGGGGCGCCCGCCAGCCCGTTTTGGGGACTATGATTGTACTGGTGGCATCCCCCCTCCTAAAACACCTGTTCCTGCAGTTCGTTTAGTTGATCTGTGGCATCAGATCTGGACTCCTCTGTGTGAGCCACTGCCTGTTATTCATCCTGGATCAGACTCTCATCATATTTGAGCCTTCAGGGGCTGTTCATCAATAGACTATTCCAATTCAACAAGGGGACACAGCACTCCACACGGGCGTTTAATTGTTGTTCTAGGTGCACGTCGTTTGGTTAGCTCCTGTCTCCACCTCAGGAGTATAGTCAGCTTATATTCACTTTAGGTACGACAGCACACAACACTTTTTATGATGCTCTTAAGTATTTATTTGAACATTGCCGGACAAATAAAGTAACGTTTCGGGCTGTTTGTAAGCCCTTCGTCAGACTATTTACATGAAAGAAAAACACTAAATACATAATTGGTAATATGTAAAGAAAAATACAAAATCACAATGAGTGCATGGCAGAGTGCAAAAGATATACAGCGGGTCCATGAGTCAGGGTACACATATCAAGGTATCATTGGTTGTACTTAGTTGATACCAAAAAGCGCCTATAAGACAATATAGACATAAACTGCCCATTCATTTGCCCAATCGGGTCATGCGCTGTGCGTGGGTTCACACGTACTTCCGTATTATACGTAGTCTTCCGCGTGCCGCGCGTACCACGCATGTGCATAAGAGGGAGAGCCGTCCCTGTAGTGCGGCGCAGTGGGTGAGGCCACTGTTGGGCGCGCTCCTGGGTGATGCGTCATCAATGTTTACTGCGGATATATGGCGCATGCGCATTAGGGAATGTACTGCTCAGAATTAAAATAGCTAATTCGCAAAGCTAGCCAGCACCTGCTCACCACTCACATCCACCTAAGGTAAGATGGCGCCAGCTGGCGTAGCCAGGGTTATTATACAGTCTGCCTCGATTTACTTTAGCTTCCTGACCCCAAGCTATAGTATACAGACCTAGGTGTGCCCCCTATCTATCTAACCTTTCGGCCTGCTTTCTCTCATTAGCTATGCCTAACCTAGCATCTCTATGTATCCATGCTGCCGAACGTGACTTTTTGATTATGTGAACACTGACTCAAGTTGCCTCCTTATCACACGCCATGTCAATTGGGCAAATGAATGGGCAGTTTATGTCTACATTGTCTTATAGGCGCTTCTTGGTGTCAACTAAGTACAACAAATGATACCTTGATATGTGTACCCTGACTCATGGACCCGCTGTATATCTTTTGCACTCTGCCATGCACTCATTGTGATTTTGTATTTTTCTTTACATATTACTAATTATGTATTTTGTGTTTTTCTTTCATGTAAACAGTCTGACGAAGGGCTTACAAACAGCCCGAAACGTTACTTTATTTGTCCGGCAATGTTCAAATAAATACTTAAGAGCATCATAAAAAGTGTTGTGTGCTGTCGTACCTAAAGTGAATATAAGTTGACTATACTCCTGAGGTGGAGACAGGAGCTAACAAACGACGTGCACCTAGAACAACAATTAAACGCCCGTGTGGAGTGCTGTGTCCCCTTGTTGAATTGGAACTGCAACTCTGCTCCACCAGAAAAGTCACGTGCACCTACCGAAGGATGGCGAACACCTAACCTCAGATGTCTTTCTTAAATTCCAGCACGCAATACGACAATAGTGGCGTGTTCTCATTTTCTGAGGAAGACGCAAGGAGGATTACGTGAAATGTTACCGCATCCAGCGATTTCTTGACCAGTTCCAATCTGAGGATTTCTGTGAATCTGCTGGAAAAGGCTCATAGAAAATCTACATCTCTGGAACTTCATATGGTCACTGTTGCTGAGTACCACAGACGCGAGATCATACCAAGAGGACTACGATCTAACCTGAGGCCCACCTTATTCTCAGAAGATTCTGAATTTTGTCTTCAATTTGAGAGAATCTTGAATAAAGCCTCCCTTGACATAATCTTGCTGATATTGGAATGTGCTGGTACAGAACTTAAGAAAACTAGAGACGAAATCCAGGCCCTTGAACAGGGCTTACTTCAAGAACTACCACCGGAAGAATCTACATCCTTAAAAACTAACATTGCCCAAAAAATCAACCTATTTAGGAGAAACGTGGAAAGACGCAAAAGAAATAAATTTCAGAGAGACAAAGCTGATTACAGAAATATTCAAGTGTACCGCACAATATCTAGAAATCCTCCCCCTCAAAGCCCTCCCACTGCAGGATACACATCAGGTTCCTCCAATACAAGCAGTAACGACAGTTTTTTAGACAGGGCCCCCTTAAGGAGCATCAGAAGAGGCCGACGAGGAGGGCTGGCAGGAAGCATAAGGGAAAGAGGTTCATACGAACAACAGAGAGATCCGATCAGAACCCGATCCAGGAATCAACTTTAAACAACACCGGAACAGAAGAACAGGACGTCGTAATTAACTTATCCAACAGGAACCTTACAGCCGACGAAAAAAAGGCCCTAAATCTCGGACTGGGGTTTGTACCTACACATATCACCAACCATTTTCAACTGGACAAAGAAATGTCTAGATTTTTCCAAGCAATACGTCTCCAGGCACACATCCAGATTGAAGAACCTCCCTGGACACAGACTGAAGAAACCCAGATGTCACCATTTAAGGAGCGTAGTAAAGACCACAAAGCACCTAGTCAATACTGTCCTCCCAGGAAATACAAGATAGTAGAAGCATATATCAAGAAGGTGCAGAGGGACCTTAAAGAGGACCTTTCACCTCTTTTCACACTAAAAACTACCTATATCTGTGGGCAGAGCGGCGCCCAGGGGTCCCCCTGCACTTACTGGTATGCCTGGGCGCCGCTCCGTTCGCCCGGTATAGGCTCCGGTGTCCGGGCTCCCTGTACGGGGCGGGCACTTTGTATGAGACGTGCCCCTTGCTGCTGCGCTGGCCAATCGCAGCGCACAGCTCATAGCCAGGCAATTCATTCCCTAATGCGCATGCGCCAGATGCCCACAGTACACATTGATGATGCATCACCCAGGAGCGCGCCCAACAGTGACCTCACCCACTGCGCCGCACTACAGGGACGGCTCTCCCTCTTATGCACATGCGTGTTACGCGCGCGCGGCACACAGAAGACTACGTATTAACCGGAAGTACGTGTGAACCCACGCACAGCGCATGACCCGAGTGACGCCGGCGCCTGCGCACTTAGGGCATACACCATATTTAAAGTCCGCCTTGGTGCCGCAAAGCTAGCCGGCACCTGCTCTCCACTCACATCCACCTAAGGTAAGATGGCGCCAGCTGGCGTAGCCAGGGTTATTATACAGTCTGCCTCGATTTACTTTAGCTTCCTGACCCCAAGCTATAGTATACAGACCTAGGGAACCACTGCGATATGTGCCCCCTATCTATCTAACCTTTCGGCCTGCTTGCTCTCATTAGCTATGCCTAACCTAGCATCTCTATGTATCCATGCTGCCGAACGTGACTTTTTGATTATGTGAACACTGACTCAAGTTGCCTCCTTATCACACGCCATGTCAATTGGTCAAATGAATGGGCAGTTTATGTCTACATTGTCTTATAGGCGCTTCTTGGTGTCAACTAAGTACAACAAATGATACCTTGATATGTGTACCCTGACTCATGGACCCGCTGTATATCTTTTGCACCCTGCCATGCACTCATTGTGATTTTGTATTTTTCTTTACATATTACCAATTATGTATTTTGTGTTTTTCTTTCATGTAAACAGTCTGACGAAGGGCTTACAAACAGCCCGAAACGTTACTTTAATTGTCCGGCAATGTTCAAATAAATACTTAAGAGCATCATAAAATGCATCAATAGACTATTGCTACTATTATTGCCATGGACTATCCTGGGTTCCCAATGTTTCGCTGTCCCAGGTCAGCGCCCCCGTTCCATACAGTTCCTGAGGAAGAGAGAGATTGACTCCCCTTTTCCCTACTATTTTTTAAAATGTGTTTTATTAATATTTGTATTGATGTTTTACTATGCTGAAGTATATATTGCATTTGTCATTATGTAAAGGGACACCCCGCCTGAGTACGAGGGCATACTCAATTCAGAGTCTGGGGGTATGCAGCATACCGGTGGTATTACCTGACACTGCAAAGGTTTTAGTAGCTTATGTTCCTTTAATTCACAAGCCTGTAGCAAGGTAATGTTGATAGCGATGCTCTAATCAGAGCTATAACGTTTGCTTTGCTGCTCCAAATTAATAGCTAAATCTTAAGTTTATGTGCGCACAGAAGAAAGACTTGAGTCCTTGAGCCTCAAACCAATTCTCAGCTTTATTACACAGAACATTCCTATACATAGTGAGGAAGGGGGAGGGGGAGGAGTTCATTGGGTAATGTCCTTATTTGGTCAGTAGTTATGGAACAAGGTATATCACAGATGACCCCCCCGGGGAGGGGGGGGGGTCTTTCACCATGTGCTCAGACCCTCATGCTGTCCTTTGTTCTTGGCTTGAAGAAACAGGATATGGGAGCCATCTTGGATACTGAAGAATGATATACATATATGCACATCTCTATCAATGTCAGTATTCCAGCACTAGAGGGAGCTAGTGATTCCTGATATATATAGCTAGGCCCAGGCAGATAGGAGGAGTTCAGTGTAGCTCAGTCTAGTTTAAGAGTTAAGTTAAGAGCCTAGAGCTCAGGGCCCAGAAGAAGGGACCCATTCAAGTCAGTCCAAAAGGGACTTAAAGCAACCAAGTGCAGCCGGAAGCCAGGGAAGTCCTTCACCTGTCAGAACCCAAGGATATAAACCGTTTCAGAGGTATTTGGGGCCTTGGAGTTATAGTGTTACCCAGGAATAGCCAGGTCAAAGAGCAAGAAGCCGCCTGATAGTATTAGACAGGTCCAAGAGCAAGAAGCCGCCTGAGTCTATAGAAAGCCTGTGGAGTTTAGTGAAGAGTAAATCCCTGTGGTGTAAAGGCCTGCTGGTTCTAAAGAAGAGTGAAATCTGTATGCTGATTTACTATCTGCAACTACTAAGGAAAACTGCTGTATGCTTAAGGAACTGCGTTTCCAACTATCTTTGCCTGCAACTAAAAGAACCTTCAGTAAACTTCAAGTTCTGTTTTCATCAAAACGTTGTTCCTCAGTTATTCCTACTACCAACAAACGGTGTGCCACCGTTAATTGGCACTGGCGTCACAAACTTTATTCTACAATCACCTGTGTCCAGAAGAACCATCCCAAAGATCTGCGGTCCCAAGATTAGTGGTTTCACTGCACTACTACATCCATCCATCCCAAACCACACATCTAACTCTGGGGCGCTGCACACATACATACAATGTGTCTATGTAAAGTTTTGTCAGGAATAATGACATAAATCCATTACACAATTGCATCACAGAGACTTCTGATTGGCTTCAAATTTACTCTGTAGCAGAAGAGGCACCCCAAACATAATGTCAATATAATCAAGGCCTATTGCACATGACCGCATGGTTTTGTGGTGCGTTTTAAACTCATCCGTTATTCAGTTTTTTTTGCTTTTGTAGTGTTTTAGTGTCCATTCCGTTTCTGTTCCATGATTATGCAAAAACATATCCGTATTGTTTCTGTATACGATACGTTTTTGCGGATAACAAATGGAAGGCAAAAAAAAGGTGTGAACATCATTTAAAGACTCATCCCCTTTTTCACTCCCCCTATTTAACTTGGTCATGTCATAGTCGTCACTCCATCTGCATCAGCTTGTTGCAGCATTGAGAACATACTTGGAATCCTGAGTTTGGCAGACATCGGTTTCTGGCTACAATTTTCTGTTGCTTCATGGCTGAGGAGGAGCTGGTTCTCTTGTGCTGGCTGACAGTACTTACAAGTTTGTTATTGTGGATATTGGGGCCTATGGGAGCACTGCAGATGAGCGCAATTTCAGTTCTTCTAGAATGGGTGAGAGACTTTGTGCCAACCAACTTGCCCTCCCAGAGCCCAGATTGCTGCCAGGTTCGGCTGGACCACCGGCTCTATTCGTTATGGTGGCTGATGAAGGGTTTGCTTTGACACCGCATGTCATGCGGCCCTTCCCCAGACACAACCTGGATGACAGCAGACGTATCAGCTGAGTAGAGCCCGTCGGTATGTTGAGTGTGCGTTTGGAATACTTTCTAACAAGTGGACAGTATTACTGTCATCCTTACAGATGGCGCCAGAGAATGCCACCCTGGTTATTTAAGCATGTGTGATCCTGCATAACTTTGTCAGGAATCATGATGCTCACTCAGAAGTTGATGAATTTGAATCTGGTACATCTTCTTCATCTGGAGGATTGGACCAGACCCTTCATGGATGACCTGGAACTGCAGTGCTTGCAGTTCTGGCCCTCTATAAAGCGTATTTTTTAAGTCCTGAGGGAGCATTGCCATGGCAGATGGACGTAGTTCATGGCAGACTATGAAGTGTCTGGACTCTGGTCATCTTAGTATATTTTGTTTTCCAGTTAAGTTTTTTTTTTTTTGTTGGTGGGGGGTTTATATGTAGATAGTGTAGGGACTCACAAGATGAAGAGTGTGGGCAATGAAAAAACTAACAGTATTTATTAAAACATGCTCGATGTGAACATGGTCCTGATGTAAAGCTTTGTTTGCCCTACAATAACCCTCTAATAACTCTTTAGAATGATATCTTTATGACGTATGTATTGTGTGCTGATGGGGCCTAAAGCTGATCTAAAATATAACTTCATATTTTCTTTCTTTCTCACTGAAGACCATTTCAAGACTCTGTCCAAGGTCCCGCCAGTGGAGGTTATCCCAGGATTTACAACATGTTGATTATCCTAATCCATTTTGCACATGTATGTTAGTATTTTACTGCAGGAATGTCCACCCTCTGGCCTTATAGCTGCTCCAAACCTTCCTTTTCCTGCATGGCTGAACATACTTCAGCTACTCAGACATGCAGTAAATAGTTATGTCGAAACAGCTGTAGTGCCCCGCGTTGAGGCTTGGTGTCCAAACGTGTTATAGTTAAATGAAAATTAATACTATGTGTATTCTATTTGTGATATTTGCATGTGAATAAAGATTTATAAGCTGTAATATGGTGATGTATGTGCTAAATTGAATAAAAGGCCACACATAGAAGTTTGATTACTTATGTATATTATTAATAAAACAATGTAAAAAAGGAAAAGGCTTAACACTCAGCCTATATAATGTTAACAGTCAAAACTTCCATTATTGACAATGCCGTCCAGTGCACATCTTGCATGATGTATGCAGTCCTGGAACAGCCGTTCGAGGGTGCATATATTTGTTCAAAATGTGAGCAAATTACCCGTTTGGAATCATACATTGAGTCTCTAAACAGGCGAGTTGCAACACTGAAAGCCACTGACAATTTGGAAAAGAGTTTGCTGCTCACTGAGCAAGCACTCTATGGAGCAGATAAGGGAGAGAGTGACAATGAGGAGGCTGAGGAAGGTGAGGTAGTTAGCTGATCATCCTGAGAAGGTGGGTCCTGGTTGTCCGGAGTCCACCCGTAGAGGGGGGGGTACTGTCACTACCTGAACTATCAGTAGTCTCCATAGTTCTGTTTCTCCACCCCTGTGATGATGTCATTTGCTAGAGTTGGAGGTGTTCTCTCAGCAATGTCTCTCCGCCCCTGTGATGAGGTCTTACTTTCTGTTTCCTTCCTCCCAGCTGTCCCTTCTCTCTTTGATTGCCCTGCCTTTAAAGCCTTTCTGTCTTGTCTGTTTTGTGCGGTTTATACTTTCTACCTAGTGCTGTATAACCTGCTCCAGTAACGCCACTTGTGTGATATCGTTTCTCTGGACCTATGTTCTGCTGAAGCAAGCTCGTTGGATCTGGTCTGCTGTCTTGCATATGTGTTCTCTGCTGCTGCAGCCCCTTCAGTTAAGTGTACAGTCTTTACTTATCTTATGTCTCTTTTCTGACCGGAACTGAGTCGTGCCCCGGTTCTCTCCATATCCTGAGTAGAGCACCGGTGGCCGTGCCCCCTTCCACGAGTGTAGGGATTCCAGTGGTCTCCAGCCTTAGGTACGTGGGCATGTCTCCATCCACCATTGGGGTCTGGACATGTGCTGAGCAGCATAGGGAGAGCTGTTAGGGTCGGACAGGGGTCACCCTTCTGCTCCCTAGTTTGGGTCCGGTCAATAGCTTTTCCACTGTGTACGCTCTGGTTATTTATACAGCCGTGACATGTGGTCAATGATTCCTATTCAGAATGGTCCCGGGTTATAAGTGGTGTACCCCAAGGTTCAGTGCTGGGTCCTCTATTATTTAATTTATTTATTAATGATATCGAGGACGGGATTAATAGCACCATTTCTATTTTTGCAGATGACACTAAGCTATGTAGTACTGTACAGTCTATGGAAGATGTCCATAAACTACAAGCTGACTTGAACACTCTGAGTGATTGGGCATCAACTTGGCAAATGAGGTTCAATGTGGATAAATGTAAAGTTATGCATCTTGGTAGTAATAATCTCTGTGCTTCATATGTCCTAGGGGATGTAACACTGGGAGAGTCACTTATAGAGAAGGATTTGGGTGTCCTTGTAGATGGTAGATTAAATAACAGCATACAATGTCAATCAGCTGCTTCTAAGGCCACCAGGATATTGTCATGCATTAAACGAGGCATGGACTCGCGGGGCAGGGATGTAATATTACCACTTTACAAAGCATTGGTGCGGCCTCATCTGGAATATGCAGTTCAGTTCTGGGCACCAGTCCATAGAAAGGAGGCTCTGCAGCTGGAAAAAGTACAGAGGAGAGCGACTAAACTGATAAGGGGCATGGAGGGTCTTAGTTATGAAGAAAGATTAAAAGAATTAAATTTATTTAGTCTTGAGAAGAGACATCTAAGGGGGGACATGATTAACCTATACAAATATATAAATGGGCCATACAAAAAATACGGTGAAAAACTGTTCCATGTAAAATGCCCTCAAAAGACAAGGGGGCACTGCCTCCGACTGGAGAAGAAAAAGTTCAGTCTCCAGAAGCGTCAAAGCTTCTTTACTGTAAGAACTGTGAATCTGTGGAATAGACTTCCTCAGGACGTGGTCACAGCAGGAACAGTGGACAGTTTTAAAAAGGGTTTAGATGAATTCTTAAAAGTAAACAAGATTAATGCTTATGAAAACGTGAAGAAATTCGCGCTTCAATTCCTTCTGGGATTTGCGTCCCCACCTATCCTTTGGTTGAACTTGATGGACTTGTGTCCTTTTTTCAACTGTATTAACTATATAACTATGTAACTATGTAATTTGGCCATTTTCACTTAGGGGTGTACTCACTTTTGTTGCCAGCGGTTTAGACATTAATGGCTGTGTGTTGAGTTATTTTGAGGGCACAGAAAAATTTACACTGTTATACAAGCTGTACACTGACTACTTTACATTGTATCAGAGTGTCCTATCTTCAGTGTTGTCCCATGAAAAGATAGAATAAAATATTTACCGTATTTTTGCCCTATAAGATGCGCCGGCCCATAGGAGGTTTTTGGGGAGGAAAATAAGAAAAAAAATATTTTTAACCAAAAGGTGTGCTTTTGGTGGGTTTTGAACTAATGGTGGTCTGTGCATGACACTATTATGGGGGATCTGTGGATGGCACTGTTATGGGGGATCTGTGGATGACGCACTGTTATGGGGGATCTGTGGATGACACTGTTATGGGGGATCTGTGGATGGCACTGTTATGGGGGATCTGTGGATGGCACTGTTATGGGGATCTGTGGATGGCACTGTTATGGGGGATCTGTGGATGGCACTGTTATGGGGGATCTGTGGATGGCACTGTTATGGGGGATCTGTGGATGGCACTGTTATGGGGGATCTGTGGATGGCACTGTTATGGGGGATCTGTGGATGGCACTGTTATGGGGGATCTGTGGATGGCACTGTCATCCACAGATCCCCCACCCCATAACAGTGCCATCCACAGACCCCCACCCCATAACAGTGCCATCCACAGACCCCCCACCCCTTAACAGTGCCATCCACAGATGTCCCCCATAAACCTGTCATCCACAGACCCCCCCCCCCCTCCAGTGCTGCACTATACATTTATAAAATGTCCCCTCATTTAATTAAACGTGATTAAACATGTGACTGCACCGGCCCCGCCGCAATTGCTGGCCCCCAGCTCCTCCTCCCAGTCCCTCCCCGCTCATACATCGCAGCCTGCGATGTAAAAATGTCAGCATTTGCCCCATAAGACGCAGGGGCACTTTTCCCCCATTTTTTGGGGAAAAATGTGCGTCTTATGGGGCGAAAAATACGGTACGTAAATGTAAGGGGTGGACTCACTTTTGTGAGATACTGTAGATATATATATATCTTTACATACAAACATGACCCCAGTAATGTCCCCTGATCAAGGGTCCCCCCCCCCGCTGAGAATCCTCCTGCTAGCGCATGCCATAGCGCCTACAGGAAGGAGATGCCAGATAACATGTGTCCAGTTGCGGGCACGTCAAAAGTTGTGCTAAACACCTCTGGCACTACATTGGGCAGCGCTGTGAGGTACAACAAGACAGGGGATGAAAGAGATTTGCTGCCTTGTGTGCCTGTGGATTGTCCGCCACCTCTGTCTCTGCTACTTCATGGGCAGGAGGATTAAAGAGATTCTCTGTCTGGAAGTGCCGGGTGCGCGGGCTGGTGCGGTGCCAGCCCTCGTTAAATAATCCGGCGGTGGAGCGCTCGTCAGTTGAGCCGAGCAGCCCCTCCATGAAGCAAGAATCATCCCCTTGGAATGAGCATTGGCTGGCTAAGTACCCCTGTCCTGGGGGGCAAATCCAGTCAAGTGGCCCATTGCACCACCGAATCAGCTCACCAGATTTTCTTACTAAGGGCTCTTTCCCGTGTGTCTAATCCGCTGCGTGAATGAGTGCCAAACCCCATTCCGGACAGCAGATACATGGAGCAGTATCATGATTGACTGATCTTTTTTTACTACAAAATCACGGTAACAACTTTATCTCACTGTGATTTTGTAGTAAAAAGATCACAGAGAGGCACAGAGCATTATCAATCATGTTAGTGCTCTGTGTCTCTGCTGTCTGGAGTGGGGCTTGGCTCGCTATCACGCAGCGGATTAGCCACACGGGATCCGCTCGTGTTAAAGATCCCTAACCCCAATGCACGGCTACACTCACCCAGTCCTAATAAAATCTGGTCCTACCTCATCCAGGGTGTCGCTGGCATCGGCGTGATGTCCACTGGATCCAGAACAAGGTCCCTGTGATAGAGAAAAAAAGAATAATCACATAAGGAAGGGATGGTGACTGCCCCTCTGACACCACCAGCAGGGGGCGCTGTGCTGGCCTGTAAGACTGAGCCATGCCAATGTATAGCAGGGTAATCTAGGACATTTCCCCTAAGTGCTACCACACAGTACTAATGCCCACATTGTGGTCCCTCACAGTAATTATGCCCACCTTTGTTCCTGTCACAGTAGTTATGCCCAGATATGTGCCCCCTCATAGTAGTTATGCCCAGATGTGTGCCCCTCACAGCAGTAATGCCCAGATTATGTGCCCCCTCACAGCAGTAATGCCCAGATTATGTGCCCCCTCACAGCAGTAATGCCCAGATTATGTGCCCCCTCACAGCAGCAATGCCCAGATTATGTCCCCGTCACAGCAGTAATGCCCAGATTATGTCCCTGTCACAGCAGCAATGCCCAGATTATGTCCCCGTCACAGCAGTAATGCCCAGATTATGTGCCCCCTCACAGCAGTAATGCCCAGATTATGTGCCTGTCACAGCAGTAATGCCCAGATTATGTCCCCGTCACAGCAGTAATGCCCAGATTATGTCCCTGTCACAGCAGTAATGCCCAGATTATGTCCCTGTCACAGCAGTAATGCCCAGATTATGTCCCTGTCACAGTAGCAATGCCCAGATTATGTGCCCCCTCACAGTAGCAATGCCCAGATTATGTGCCCCCTCACAGTAGTAATGCCCAGATATGTGCCCCCTCACAGTAGTTATGCCCAGATATGTGCCCCCTCACAGTAGTTATGCCCAGATATGTGCCCCCTCACAGTAGTTATGCCAGATATGTGCCCCTCACAGTAGTTATGCCCAGATATGTGCCCCTCACAGTAGTTATGCCCAGATATGTGCCCCCTCACAGTAATTATGCCATCATTTGTGCCCCCTCACAGTAATTATGCCATCATTTGTGCCCCCCTCACAGTAATTATGCCATCATTTGTGCCCCCCTCACTCTAGTTGTGCCCATCAACCCCCCTTTTCCCCCAGTCTGCACTGTTAAGAGGAAAAAAAAAACATACTTACCTTCTCCACTGATGACAGGCTCCCACACTCACCCTGCTGCTGGCTGTGCAAGAGAAGACTGATTCCCGGGCTTTCAGCTCTCCTCCCACAGCCAGCAGTGTGATGTGCTGCCAGCAGGGGGAGCTCCTGAGCTGTGAAGCAGTGCATTTCCATACCCCGGTATAGTGCATTGTATTATTAAACCCCTGCATTTCCATATCTGCTTTAAATATTAACCCCTGCATTGCCCTGATTTAAACCCTGCTTCCTGAATTGCCCTTCCATTATAATTTAACCCCTGCATTGCCCCGCATTGATTATTTGCATTACCATTGTACCCCTGTACTGCCTCATCCCCATATTAACCCCTACCTTGCCACTCTACCCTATAATACACTTTTACCCCTTTTTACCTCTTTAGGGACAGTTTAGTGTTAGGGGAGGAGGGTCAGGGGCATCACTACCATAGCGGCAGACCATGTGACTGCTATGGGGCCCATGGCAAGAGGGGACCCAGTCTTACTTGGGACTATCTCCTATTCTTTTAGAAGTAAAAACCTGTTCAGGATTCTACCCTCTAAAGCAGGGGTGCACAACCTGCGGCCCCCAGAGCAAAAGTCCGCAGCCCAATCCTGGACAGAAACACAGATGATCATGCGATCAGCTGTCTTTCTTCCATGAGCGCCGCACAACAGCGCATTACAGCTCCTGTTTCTGCACTGTAGCAGGACGGGTCCTCCGCTCTCAGTGACAGCACGAGACCCGAGGACAAGGAAGAAGCAGTGTATCAGCGCTTCTGCCTTCTCAGTAGGGCTGCACGATAAATCGCCAAAATAATCGTATCGCGATTTTCGAAAATTGCGATATGACGATTTGGCCGGCCCCAAAATGCCGCGATTATTGTGCAGTGAGCGCGCCTGCGCGTGACTGACGTCACTTAGTCACGCTCCTCCCACTTCATTCATGAAGCAGGAGCGTGACTCAGTGACGTCAGTCACGCGCCGGCCGCCCGCTCACTGCAGTGTATTCGTAGTGAGTACCGGGGCTGCCATTGTTTCAATAGGAGAGAGATTGTTTAGACAGTAAAACAGTGTAGGGAGTAGAGACAGTTATGTGCCCGGTTTAGGACACATGAGGGGACACATAGGGCCATGAGGGCGACCAGCATAAGATGCTATATGTGTGTCTTATGCTGGCCCCCCTCATGGCCCTATGTGTCATAGCACACATCCCCCCCATAACAGTGCCATCCACAGATCCCCCATAACAGTGCCATCCACAGATCCCCCATAACAGTGCCAT
The DNA here is from genome assembly GCA_029168955.1 of Aplectana chamaeleonis. Taxonomy (NCBI): domain Eukaryota; kingdom Metazoa; phylum Nematoda; class Chromadorea; order Rhabditida; family Cosmocercidae; genus Aplectana; species Aplectana chamaeleonis. The sequence continues at coordinate 160,099 of JAPDOI010001308.1, read as the reverse complement.
CCACAGATCCCCCCATAACAGTGCCATCCACAGATCCCCCATAACAGTGCCATCCACAGATCCCCCATAACAGTGCCATCCACAGATCCCCCATAACAGTGCCATCCACAGATGCCCCCATAACAGTGCCATCCACAGATGCCCCCATAACAGTGCCATCCACAGATGCCCCCATAACAGTGCCATCCACAGATGCCCCCATAACAGTGCCATCCACAGATGCCCCCATAACAGTGCCATCCACAAATGCCCCCATAACAGTGCCATCCACAGATCCCCCCCATAACAGTGCCATCCACAGATCCCCCATAACAGTGCCATCCACAGATCCCCATAACAGTGCCATCCACAGATCCCCATAACAGTGCCATCCACAGATCCCCATAACAGTGCCATCCACAGATCCCCATAACAGTGCCATCCACAGATCCCCATAACAGTGCCATCCACAGATCCCCCATAACAGTGCCATCCACAGATCCCCATAACAGTGCCATCCACAGATCCCCCATAACAGTGCCATCCACAGATCCCCCATAACAGTGTGTCATCCACAGATCGCCCCCATAACAGTGCGTCATCCACAGATCCCCCCTATAACAGTGCGTCATCCACAGATCCTCCATAACAGTGCGTCATCCACAGACCCCCACATAACAGTGCGTCATTCACAGATCCCCCATAACAGTGTCCTCTACAGATCCTTCCATAACAGTGCCATCCACAGATCCCCCCCATAACAGTGCGTCATCCACAGATCCCCCCATAACAGTGTGTCATCCACAGATCCCCCAAAACAGTGTCATCCACAGATCTCCTCATAACAGCAACATCTTACAGATCCTCCATAACAGTGTGTCATCCACAGATCCCCCATAACAGTGTCATCCACAGATCCCCCATAACAGTGTCATCCACAGATCCCCATAACAGTGTCATCCACAGATCCCCCATAACAGTGTCATCCACAGATCCCCCATAACAGTGTCATCCACAGATCCCCCATAACAGTGTGTCATCCACAGATCCCCCATAACAGTGTCATCCACAGATCCCCATAACAGTGCCATCCACAGATCCCCCCATAACAGTGCCATCCACAGATCCCCCATAACAGTGTCATCCACAGATCCCCCATAACAGTGTCATCCACAGATCCCCCATAACAGTGCGTCATCCACAGATCCCCCATAACAGTGTCATCCACAGATCCCCATAACAGTGTCATCCACAGATCCCCCATAACAGTGTCATCCACAGATCCCCTATAACAGTGCCATCCACAGATCCCCCATAACAGTGCCATCCACAGATCCCCCATAACAGTGCCATCCACAGATCCCCCATAACAGTGTCATCCACAGATCCCCCATAACAGTGCCATCCACAGATCCCCCATAACAGTGCGTCATCCACAGATCCCCCATAACAGTGCGTCATCCACAGATCCCCCATAACAGTGTCATCCACAGATCCTCCATAACAGTGTCATCCACAGATCCCCCATAACAGTGTCATCCACAGATCCCCCATAACAGTGTCATCCACAGATCCCCATAACAGTGCCATCCACAGATCCCCATAACAGTGTCATCCACAGATCCCCCATAACAGTGTGTCATCCACAGATCCCCATAACAGTGTCATCCACAGATCCCCCATAACAGTGTCATCCACAGATCCCCCATAACAGTGTCATCCACAGATCCCCCATAACAGTGCCATCCACAGATCCCCCATAACAGTGTCATCCACAGATCCCCCATAACAGTGTCATCCACAGATCCTCCATAACAGTGCCATCCACAGATCCCCCCATAACAGTGCCATCCACAGATCCCCCCATAACAGTGCCATCCACAGATCCCCCACATAACAGTGCCATCCACAGATCCCCCATAACAGTGCCATCCACAGATCCCCATAACAGTGTGTCATCCACAGATCCCCCATAACAGTGCCATCCACAGATCCCCATAACAGTGTCATCCACAGATCCCCATAACAGTGTCATCCACAGATCCCCCATAACAGTGTCATCCACAGATCCCCCATAACAGTGTCATCCACAGATCCCCCATAACAGTGTCATCCACAGATCCCCCATAACAGTGTCATCCACAGATCCCCCCATAACAGTGTCATCCACAGATCCCCCATAACAGTGTCATCCACAGATCCCCCATAACAGTGTCATCCACAGATCCCCATAACAGTGTCATCCACAGATCCCCCATAACAGTGTCATCCACAGATCCCCCATAACAGTGTCATCCACAGATCCCCCCATAACAGTGTCATCCACAGATCCCCATAACAGTGTCATCCACAGATCCCCCATAACAGTGCCATCCACAGATCCCCCCATAACAGTGCCATCCACAGATCCCCCCATAACAGTGTCATCCACAGATCCCCCATAACAGTGTCATCCACAGATCCCCCATAACAGTGTCATCCACAGATCCCCCATAACAGTGTCATCCACAGATCCCCCATAACAGTGCCATCCACAGATCCCCCATAACAGTGTCATAATGCAAATATGTTATTTAATTTAATAAAACATGTTTTATTTGGAAAAACACTGTGCATTTCAGTTCTTCAGTTAAGCATAACTACATTTCAGCATTATCAGTAATTTTTGTGCATTTTTTCCGTTAAAATCCATGAAAATAGGCTTTGCTAGTACATTTCCCTTTAAATATCGTATCGCAAGGTGTTATCGCAATTATTTGGGCCCAAATCGCAATCGCCCAGAATTCCAATATCGTGCAGCCCTACTGCTCAGATAGGCAAGCGGCACTCTATGCATTGTGGACCTGGCTTGGGACAGAGGAGCGCAGAGCTGCAGGGTTAGGAGACCCTGCTCAGCCCCCACAGCAGGCTGATTTCCCCTGTAACTAAGGCTCTTTTGGATGCTCCAGTTACAGTGGAAATAGTGCAAAAAATCTCCTATTGTATTTCAAAGGTCTTTCAGTAACCTCTTGGGATCAAATTATGTGGAAAAAATATATTAAAAAATATTTAAAAAAAATAAACAACAAAAATATTAAAACACAATTGAAAGAAAAACAAATAAAATCCGATGTGGCAGACAAATTATAGATAAAATTTAAAAATACAATACTAAAAGAAAAAATTGCTAAATATAAGAGTGATCACTGTCCACCAACTAGGGTTGGGCAATATACCGGTTCCTACGATATACCGCGGTATTAGAAAACAGCGATATTGCGATATCACTGTTTCCTAATAATCAGAGCGCAGAGCGCATGACGTCATGCGCTCTGCGGCGCCTTCCCCACCACCCGCACATTAAACATAAGTAACTGCGCCAGTGTCCCTGGCTCCGCCTCCTCATACCCGGCCAGCTCACATCCCCGACTTTAGTCCGTTTCAGCGGCTGTGCTCAGCCTCTAAAAGTGTGGGGAGGGAGGGGAGGGTTAAAGATTATCCCCCGCAGCTGCCTCGCTCCCATATTAAAAGTCTTCGCTCCCCAGCAGGGGTGTGGAATTCCTATCGCCCGACGCCCGGGACATGCAGTTCCGGGCGCCGGGCAAGTAGTTCTTACAGATGTTTAGCCCTGCTGCGGGCAAGTAGCAGGGCAGAGTGGTTTGGGCAGTAATAGGAGCGGTCATATGCGAAATGACCGCTCCTAAATCTATGTCAGCCGGTCCCTACATCTGCCTACCCGTACTTTCTGCCCCTCCGTGTTCAGAGTAAGTGACTGCCGGAGCCCGTCCACATCGCAGCTCCCGGCTTGCAGCGCTGGCCGGGGTCACATAGCATTATACTGATTTATGATGCTATGTAACCCTTACAGTTCTGGAATGTGTTGGATAACACTGACAGCATTATGTCAGAGTTATCCAATACATTCCAGAACTGTAAGGGTTACATAGCATCATAAATCAGTATAATGCTATGTGACCCCAGTCAGTGTTTGCAGGTCATGTGTGAGCTCCGTTGACAGGCTCCGGGAGCAACGCTTATCTGCAAGGGGCCTAAGAGCCGGTGTGTCAGAAATAAAGGTTATACTGTCTGTCCTCTGAGGCCCTGGCCCTGCCTGTGTAGTATACACAAGCCGTGATACTACGTTAATTTATATGTTTTCCCCTGTACCTTTAAGGGCAGGCCGTTCACTAGTGTTTCCACTTCAGACCACTAGAGGGAGCTAGTTCCCAGGTTATAAATAGGGAGTGTGAGGCCTAGTTAGAAGTTCAAGTCGAGTCAAATCAAGTCAGTCAAGGTCAAGTCAGCTAAAACCTTGAGCCCAGGCCAAGAGCCTGTGGAAGATTGACTCCGTAGTACAGTTCAGGTAACTCAGAAGAGAAAGGTATTAGTACCGAAGTCCAGGTAACAGACCTGTGAGCTAATTCAAGAGTCAAAGGGAAAACCCTGAGGATAACAGAGGCCCTCAAGGGACATCAGGAGGAGAGATTCCTTGCCCAGTACTCAGCTCAGGAGAAGCCGTTCTGTCTACTCAAGTAAAGAGCCGGTCAACCACGGTATCGCAACAGTACTTCCAGAACCTAGCCAGAAAGGTAAAGCGGAGCTAATTTTAATAGGAAGAGAAAAAGGGAAGATTTATTGTCTCATGGGAAACAGAACCGTAAGAAGGTATTATAGCCCAGAGTTTATTCAGAGCCAGAGCACTAGAGACCATTATAAGAGTCCAGATTGCCAGAGCCATTTTGTGATTGCCCTATTCCTAGAAGCAAGCTACCTTGGATTATTGTGTGGCAGGATCATCTGAGAAAGACATCTGTATGTGACTGTGTTGACTAGATACAAGTAATCTTATGCAACCGTTTTATTGTAACTCAAGTAACTCAACAAGTAAACGTTCTTTTAGTTCACCAGAACTGAGTTGCTGTGTTAATACCTATATACGGTGTGCCACCGTTATAAAGGCACTGGCGTCACGACAAAGTAATTATAACATCATCATCGCCAAAACCATTTGCAAGATCACTGCATGTCCCAGGTGATAGGAACACTGCAAAGATAAGTACACATAGCCACCGTAATCCAAACCTACAATATCTCTGGGATACTGCACCTGCAACCTGCACTGCACGTGGTGATGGCACTTGATAAACTATAACATCTCCCCCATACAATATAACGTCTCCTTGTGGCCCCCATATAGTATAACGTCACCTTGTGCTGCCCCCATACAGCATAACGTCTTTTTGTAGCTGCCCCCATACAGTATAACGTCTCCTTGTGGCCCCCATACAGTATAACGTCACCTTGTGCTGCCCCCATACAGTATAACGTCTCCTTGTAGCTGCCCCCATACAGTATAACGTCTCCTTGTGCTGCCCCATACAGTATAACGTCTCCTTGTGGCTGCCCCCATACAGTATAACGTCTCCTTGTGGCTGCCCCCACACAGTATAACGTCTCCTTGTGCTGCCCCCATACAGTATAACGTCTCCTTGTGCTGCCCCCATATAGTTAAACATCTCCTTTTGGCCCCATATAGTATAACGTCACCTTGTGCTGCCCCCATGCAGTATAACGTCTTTTTGTAGCTGCCCACATACAGTATAACGTCTCCTTGTGCTGCCCCCATACAGTATAACGTCTCCTTGTAGTTGCCCCATACAGTATAACGTCTCCTTGTAGTTGCCCCATACAGTATAACATCTCCTTGTGCTGCCCCCATACAGTATAATGTCTCCTTGTGGCTACCCCCACACAGTATAATGTCTCCTTGTGGTTGCCCCATACAGTATAACGTCTCCTTGTGCTGCCCCCAAACAGTATAACGTCTGCCTATGCTGCCCCCATACAGTATAACGTCTCCTTGTAGCTGCCCCATACAGTATAACGTCTCCTTGTGGCTTCCCCCATACAGTATAACGTCTTTTTGTAGCTGCCCACATACAGTATAACGTCTGCTTGTGCTGCCCCATACAGTATAACGTCTACTTGTAGCTGCCCCATACAGTATAACGTCTCCTTGTGGACCCCCATACAGTATAATGTCTCCCTGTGGCTGCCCCCATACAGTATAACGTCTCCTTGTGCTGTCCCCATACAGTATAACGTCTCCTTGTGGTTGCCCCCATACAGTATAACCTCTCCTTGTGGCTGCACCCATACAGTATAACGTCTCCTTGTAGCTGCCCCATACAGTATAACGTCTCCTTGTGGACCCCCATACAGTATAATGTCTCCCTGTGGCTGCCCCCATACAGTATAACGTCTCCTTGTGCTGTCCCCATACAGTATAACGTCTCCTTGTGGTTGCCCCCATACAGTATAACGTCTCCTTGTGGCTGCCCCCATACAGTATAACCTCTCCTTGTGGCTGCCCCCATACAGTATAAGGTGTCTTTGTGGCTGCCCCCATACAGTATAATATCTCCTTGTGCTGCCCCCATACAGTATAACGTCTCCTTGTGCTGCCCCCATACAGTATAATGTCTCCTTGTGCTGCCCCCATACAGTATAACGTCTCCTTGTGCTGCCCCCATACAGTATAATGTCTCCTTGTGCTGCCCCCATACAGTATAACGTCTCCTTGTGCTGCCCCCATACAGTATAACGTCTCCTTGTGGCTGCCCCCATACAGTATAATGTCTCCTTGTGCTGCCCCCATACAGTATAACGTCTCCTTGTGGCTGCCCCCATACAGTATAACCTCTCCTTGTGCTGCCCCCATACAGTATAACGTCTCCTTGTAGCTGCCCCATACAGTATATCATCTCCTTGTGGACCCCCATACAGTATAATGTCTCCCTGTGGCTGCCCCCATACAGTATAACGTCTCCTTGTGCTGCCCACATACAGTTTAACGTCTCCTTGTGCTGCCCCCATACAGTATAACGTCTCCTTGTGGTTGCCCCCATACAGTATAACCTCTCCTTGTGGCCGCCCCCATACAGTATAACCTCTCCTTGTGGCTGCCCCCATACAGTATAACGTCTCTTTGTGGCTGCCCCCATACAGTATAATATCTCCTTGTGCTGCCCTCATACAGTATAACGTCTCCTTCCTTCCTTCCTCTGTAACCTGGTCCCCTTGGGGTGGAGGTCGGGGGTTGGGGCGTTTGGAGGAAGGGGTGAGGGGCTGATCAGGACTTACTATGAATCTGCTGCCCGTTCTGTCTATCTTCAGTAGCTGAAGGACCTGGATGACATCATAGTCATGTGATCTTTTCAGCACTGGCAGTGGTGGTAGGACCTGTGATGATGTCACCGTCATGTGACCAGTGCAGAGGCAGTGCTCAGGAGTGGAGATCTGTGCCATGGAGTGAATGTAAGTGCCAGAGAAATGCTGGGAGATGTGGTTCTACCCATTATACCTCCCCCCTGACTATGTTGTTTAACTGGGACTGTATGTTAGAGGGGCTGAAGGGAGGAGAGGGGTGTTACTTACATGGGACTGTATGTTACAGAAGGTTGGGGGGAGATGACTGGTGTTATTTACATGGGACTAGATATTATAGAGGACTGGAGGGTAAGGAGTGATGTTATTTGCATGGGACTGTATCATATAGAGCAGCGGTCCCCAACCGCCGGGCCGCGGCAACATGGGACCAGAGACACCAGCCGACTGTTTGAGGACCTGGGAACACTCAGCCAATCAGTGGCTGCAGCTGTGTCACGTGTCAGGCCAGTGATTTCCTGCTTAGCCAATCACTGGCCTGACACATGACACAGCTGTGGCCACTGATTGGCTGAGTCTTCCCAGGTCCTCAACTTGTCGGGAGCCCAAGATACCAGGATCATACAGAGAAGAAGGGGAGCTGCTGCAGACGGGACCAGGTGAGCATAATGTTTTTTACTCATTAATAGAGGGGGAAGGGAGATGGGTGAAATGTGACATGGGGGGTGGAGGGGAGAAATGTGGCATGGAGGGAGTGATGTGACATGGAGAGGGTGATGTGACATGATGGGAGTGATGTGACATGGAGGGGGTGATGTGACATGGAGGGAGTGATGTGACATGGAGAGGGTGATGTGACATCATGGGAGTGATGTGACATGGGTGGAGTGATGTGACATGGGTGGAGTGATGTGACATGGAGAGGGTGATGTGACATGGGGGGAGTGATGTGACATGGGGGGAGTGATGTGACATGGAGGGGGTGATGTGACATGGAAGGAGTGATGTGACATGGAGAGGGTGATGTGACATGGAGAGGGTGATGTGACATGGGGGAGTGATGTGACATGGGGGGAGTGATGTGACATGGGTGGAGTGATGTGACATGGGGGAGTGATGTGACATGAGGGAGTGATGTGACATGAGGGAGTGATGTGACATGGGGGCAGTGATGTGACATGAGGGAGTGATGTGACATGAGGGAGTGATGTGACATGGGGCAGTGATGTGACATGGGGGAGTGATGTGACATGGGGGAGTGATGTGACATGAGGGAGTGATGTGACATGGGGGCAGTGATGTGACATGAGGGAGTGATGTGACATGGGGGAGAGTGATGTGACATGGGGGAGAGTGATGTGACATGGGGGAGAGTGATGTGACATGGGGCAGTGATGTGACATGGGGGAGAGTGATGTGACATGGGGGCAGTGATGTGACATGGGGGCAGTGATGTGACATGGGGGCAGTGATGTGACATGGGGGCAGTGATGTGACATGGGGAGAGTGATGTGACATGGGGGCAGTGATGTGACATGAGGGAGTGATGTGACATGAGGGAGTGATGTGACATGAGGGAGTGATGTGACATGAGGGAGTGATGTGACATGGGGGCAGTGATGTGACATGGGGGCAGTGATGTGACATGGGGGCAGTGATGTGACATGGGGCAGTGATGTGACATGGGGGCAGTGATGTGACATGGGGGCAGTGATGTGACATGGGGGCAGTGATGTGACATAGGGGGAGTGATGTGACATGGGGCAGTGATGTGACATGGGGCAGTGATGTGACATGGGGGCAGTGATGTGACATGGGGCAGTGATGTGACATGGGGCAGTGATGTGACATGGGGGCAGTGATGTGACATGGGGGGGCAGTGATGTGACATGGGGGCAGTGATGTGACATGGGGGCAGTGATGTGACATGGGGGCAGTGATGTGACATGTACACTGCGGGGCAGAAGATGGCCCCGCTGACAGTGGGTCAATCAGAGTTGTCAGACTGTCAGTGTGACAGCTCCCTCTGAGGTGTGGGTTGAGCAGGCGGTATATTAAGTAAGGGTAATACTGGTAATAGGGCTGGACAGCAGAGATGGCATCCAGTCTGGGCATTACTGTCTCTGGTCATCCTTCACCAGCACCCTGTCACCTGCTTAGCTATCAGCAGTGAGTGACAGTAAGGCTACATTCACATGACCGTGAATGTCTCCGCATCCGTTCTGCAATTCTGCGGAATGGATGCGGACCCATTCATTGTGAATGAGGCCGGACGCGATGCGGAGAGCACGCTGTCCTCACATTAATAGCCAATAACCTTATCATACTGTAGTACCCAACACCAATCCACACATTAACCCCATGTTACCCAATGTCCATTATGTCAGGAAGTACTTGCTGATGTTACTATTAATATGAGGCACATGGCTTTATGAATTTAGACCTCTATTTGCTTCACATGAATAGTAAGCGACCCCATCAAGTACCTCCTCACATAATGCACGTGAATCAGTCAGCGCTGACCCGCACCCCTAGGCCCCGCCCACCCCTAAGCCCCACCCCAGAAACCCGCACTGGGTCCCTGGGAAAATTGTCTGGCATGAAACTGGTCCTTGGTACAAAAAAGGTTGGGGACCACTGATATAGAGGACTGGTGTTATTTATATATGACTGGATATTATGGAGGACTGGAGGGTAAGGGTACTTTCACACTTGCGGCATGGCTATCCGGCAGGCTGTTCCGGCGGGTGAACATCCCGCCGGATCCGCCATGCCGCAAGTACCCATGTGCTGCCGCTCCGTCCCTATTGAATATAATGGGGGCGGAGTTCTGGCGCAGCACGGCAGTGCACGGCCAGAGATCGCTGGACTAAAAGTACTGCATGTCCGACTTTTTAGTCCGGCGATCACTGCCGTGCACCGCTGTAGCTCTGCCCCCCGCCCCCATTATAGTCAATGGGGATGGAGCGGCAACACATGGGTACTTGCGGTATGGCGGATCCGGCGGGCTGTTCACCCACCGGAACAGCCTGCCGGATAGCCATGCCGCAAGTGTAAAAATACCATAAGGAGTGATGTTATTTATGCAGTGTCCCAGAGATATTTGTAGGTGTGGTGACGGTGGACTATGTAGACTTATCTTGGCAGTGTTCCTATCACCTGAGACATGCGGTGTTCTTGCAAATGGTTTTTGGCGATGGTGTGGTATATATATAATTGTTTTGTCGTGACGCCAGTGCCTTTATAACGGTGGCACACCGTATATAGGTAAACAACACAGCAACTCCGTTCTGGTGAACTAGAAGAACGTTTACTTGTTGAAATACTTGAGTTACATTAAACGGTTGCATAAGGTTACTTATTTCTAGTCATCACAGTCACATACAGTTATCTTCTCAGAGGAACCTTCCAATACAATAATCCAAAAGGCAGCTTGCTTATAGGACTAGGGCAAACACAAAGTGGCTCTGGCAATCTGGACTCTCACAATAGTCTCTAGTGCTCTGGCTCTGTAGACTCTGGGCTATAATACCTTCTTTACGGTTATGCTTCCCATGAGACAACACCCTTTCTCTTGTTCCTACTTGAAATAGCTCCGCTTTACCTTGGTGGTTCGGTTCTTGTAAGTACTGTTGCGATACCGTGGTTGACCGGCTATACTTAGGTGGACAGAACAACTTCCTCCTGAGCTGAAGGTTACCGGGCAGGGGATCCTTTCTCTCTTCCTGCGGTACTAATACCTTCCTCTTCTGAGTTATCTGAACTGTACTATGGAGTCAATACTTGATTCCAAACTGAACTTGAATGTTCACTAAAATACTCTGTTCACTAAAATACTCTGTTCACTAAAATACTCTGTTCACACTGAGCTAGGCCTCATACACTCTATATATACTGGGAAAACTAGCTCCCTCTAGTGGTCTTGTGGTGGAAACACTAGGAAACGGCCTGCCCTTAAAGGTACAGGGGACAAAATACAAATCACACGTAGTTACACTGCTTGTGTACACTACATTTACATGGGACTGAAGACTGGTGGGAGAGGACTGGTGTTATTTACATGGGGCTGCATGATATAGAAGACTAGAGGGACAGGAGTGATGTTATTTACATGGGACTGTATTGTATGCAAGACTGTAGGAGAGGACAGGCATTATAATTTATGGGGGCACTACAGAGAAGATTATAACTCCAGGGGGTACAGCAGGAGCACTGAGGGCACTGTAGGGGTACTATGGTGGGGGCGGCTTCCATCTAGCAGTGAGCCCGGTGACGTCACCGGCACTAATGGATGGGCTTTAGCGCTGCCTTAGCCTGTAAAGCCATCAGTGTCAGTGACGTCATCAGGAACACTGCTAGGGCTATAAACAAAACAGCCCCTGCCCTACGCTTTACATCGCAGGCCGAGGGAGAGCATCAGAATATGAAATGTCAGAGGGGCTGAGCGGGGGGAGAAGGGGATATGTCCGGGGTCAGCTCTGATCCCGGACAACTGCTTTAAAGGGCATCTGTCAGCAGTTCTGTCCCCATGACACTGGCTGACCTGTTACATGTGCACTTGCATGTATATATTTATATCTGTATGTGTGGTTTGGGGGGGCCCAGGTACATTTTTTGAACAGGGGCCCTCTGCTGTCTGTGTCCGCCCCTGGTATAACGTCTCCTTGTGCTGCCCCCATACAGTATAAAGTCTTCTTGTGCTGCCCCCATACAGTATAACGTCTCCTTGTGCTACCCCCATACAGTATAACGTCTCCTTGTAGCGCCCATACAGTATAATATCTCCTTGTGCTGCCCCCATACAGTATAACGTCTCCTTGTAGCGCCCATACAGTATAATATCTCCTTGTGCTGCCCCCATACAGTATAACGTCTCCTTGTAGCGCCCATACAGTATAATATCTCCTTGTGCTGCCCCCATACAGTATAACGTCTCCTTGTAGCGCCCATACAGTATAATATCTCCTTGTGCTGCCCCCATACAGTATAACGTCTCCTTGTGCTGCCCCATACAGTATAATATCTTCTTGTGCTGCCCCCATACAGTATAATGTCTCCTTGTAGCTGCCCCCATACAGTATAACATCTCCTTGTGGCTGCCCCCATACAGTATAATGTCTGCTTGTAGCTGCCCCCATACAGTATAACGTCTCCTTGTGCTGCCCCCATACAGTATAACGTCTCCTTGTGGCTGCCCCCATACAGTATAACATCTCCTTGTGGCTGCCCCCATACAGTATAATGTCTCCTTGTAGCTGCCCCCATACAGTATAACGTCTCCTTGTGGCTGCCCCCATACAGTATAACGTCTCCTTGTGGCTGCCCCCATACAGTATAACATCTCCTTGTGGCTGCCCCCATACAGTATAACGTCTCCTTGTGGCTGCCCCCATACAGTATAACGTCTCCTTGTGGCTGCCCCCATACAGTATAATGTCTCCTTGTGGCTGCCCCCATACAGTATAACGTCTCCTTGTGGCTGCCCCCATACAGTATAACGTCTCCTTGTGGCTGCCCCATACAGTATAATGTCTCCTTGTGGCTGCCCCCATACAGTATAACGTCTCCTTGTGGCTGCCCCCATACAGTATAATGTCTCCTTGTGGCTGCCCCCATACAGTATAATGTCTCCTTGTGGCTGCCCCCATACAGTATAACGTCTCCTTGTGGCTGCCCCCATACAGTATAACGTCTCCTTGTGGCTGCCCCCATACAGTATAATGTCTCCTTGTAGCTGCCCCCATACAGTATAATGTCTCCTTGTGGCTGCCCCCATACAGTATAATGTCTCCTTGTGGCTGCCCCCATACAGTATAATGTCTCCTTGTGCTGCCCCCATACAGTATAACGTCTCCTTGTGGCTGCCCCCATACAGTATAATGTCTCCTTGTGGCTGCCCCCATACAGTATAATGTCTCCTTGTGCTGCCCCCATACAGTATAACGTCTCCTTGTGGCTGCCCCATACAGTATAACATCTCCTTGTGGCTGCCCCCATACAGTATAACGTCTCCTTGTGCTGCCCCCATACAGTATAACGTCTCCTTGTGGCTGCCCCCATACAGTATAACATCTCCTTGTGGCTGCCCCCATACAGTATAACGTCTCCTTGTGCTGCCCCCATACAGTATAATGTCTCCTTGTGGCTGCCCCCATACAGTATAATGTCTCCTTGTGGCTGCCCCCATACAGTATAACATCTCCTTGTGGCTGCCCCCATACAGTATAACGTCTCCTTGTGCTGCCCCCATACAGTATAATGTCTCCTTGTGCTGCCCCCATACAGTATAACATCTCCTTGTGGCTGCCCCCATACAGTATAACGTCTCCTTGTGGCTGCCCCCATACAGTATAACATCTCCTTGTGGCTGCCCCCATACAGTATAACGTCTCCTTGTGCTGCCCCCATACAGTATAATGTCTCCTTGTGGCTGCCCCCATACAGTATAATGTCTCCTTGTGGCTGCCCCCATACAGTATAACATCTCCTTGTGCTGCCCCCATACAGTATAACATCTCCTTGTGCTGCCCCCATACAGTATAATGTCTCCTTGTGCTGCCCCCATACAGTATAACATCTCCTTGTGGCTGCCCCCATACAGTATAACGTCTCCTTGTGGCTGCCCCATACAGTATAACGTCTCCTTGTGGCTGCCCCATACAGTATAACGTCTCCTTGTGGCTGCCCCCATACAGTATAACGTCTCCTTGTGGCTGCCCCCATACAGTATAACGTCTCCTTGTGGCTGCCCCCATACAGTATAACGTCTCCTTGTGGCTGCCCCCATACAGTATAACGTCTCCTTGTGGCTGCCCCATACAGTATAACGTCTCCTTGTGGCTGCCCCCCCATACAGTATAACGTCTCCTTGTGGCTGCCCCCATACAGTATAACGTCTCCTTGTGGCTGCCCCATACAGTATAACGTCTCCTTGTGGCTGCCCCCATACAGTATAACGTCTCCTTGTGGCTGCCCCATACAGTATAACGTCTCCTTGTGGCTGCCCCATACAGTATAACGTCTCCTTGTGGCTGCCCCCATACAGTATAACGTCTCCTTGTGGCTGCCCCATACAGTATAACGTCTCCTTGTGGCTGCCCCATACAGTATAACGTCTCCTTGTGGCTGCCCCCATACAGTATAACGTCTCCTTGTGGCTGCCCCCATACAGTATAACGTCTCCTTGTGGCCCCCATACAGTATAACGTCTCCTTGTGGCCCCCATACAGTATAACGTCTCCTTGTGGCCCCCATACAGTATAACGTCTCCTTGTGGCTGCCCCCATACAGTATAACGTCTCCTTGTGGCTGCCCCATACAGTATAACGTCTCCTTGTGGCTGCCCCCATACAGTATAACGTCTCCTTGTGGCTGCCCCATACAGTATAACGTCTCCTTGTGGCTGCCCCCATACAGTATAACGTCTCCTTGTGCTGCCCCCATACAGTATAACGTCTCCTTGTGGCTGCCCCCATACAGTATAACGTCTCCTTGTGGCTGCCCCCATACAGTATAACGTCTCCTTGTGGCTGCCCCCATACAGTATAACGTCTCCTTGTGGCTGCCCCCATACAGTATAACGTCTCCTTGTGGCTGCCCCCATACAGTATAACGTCTCCTTGTGGCTGCCCCCATACAGTATAACGTCTCCTTGTGGCTGCCCCATACAGTATAACGTCTCCTTGTGGCTGCCCCCATACAGTATAACGTCTCCTTGTGGCCCCCATACAGTATAACGTCTCCTTGTGGCTGCCCCCATACAGTATAACGTCTCCTTGTGGCTGCCCCCATACAGTATAACGTCTCCAAGTGTTTTTTTCTTTTAAATGGGCATTTATCGTGATATATATCGTTATCGCGATAAATTTCTTAATATCGTTATCGTGGCAATATTTTTGATATCGCCCAACCCTACCACCAACAGGCTTTTTATGATCACTTGGGGGGCATTTCATGTGGCAAAAATATATTTACAAAAAATAAGTAATAAAATAATTATAAGATAAAAAATACAATAAAATATTAATAAAAGAAAAATAAAAGAAAAAAGTTAACAAATTACAAAAAGTGTCATTTTCTTACCTCTTGGGGGATTTATTTTGTAGCAGAAATATATAAAAAATTAAGTGAAAAAAAAATAAAATACATAAAAGAAAAAACACCCACACCAACCAAAACAGCCACCATTACTGTCCCATTCACGTGAAACTATAAATTTTATATAACAAAAAGGCCTACACAAAATAGGGAACTAATTATAATATATAGTTATATGATTATAGTTTATATTTAGATTATATTTTGTAGTTTTTCCCCCAAATAAAACGAAAAAATTAATTATAAGGCCCTAGGTGTCAAGGTAAAATAGTTTCAAAAATGAGTCCAAAGAACATAAAAAAGTTCCAAGTGCTTGAATCACCACATTTGCTAAATAAAAAAAAAAGTGTCTGTTCAGGTCTGGTTATTAAAGTGTTAACCAATAAGCGCTTTCCTCACTAGTAAGGGAAAGTGCTTACTGGTTATTACATGGCGCCTGTAACTGGGGGGCAGGAGGTGGTAATACCAATGAGCTCCGTCCTCTGCAGTGAAGGAAAGCGCTCATTTATGAATAGGAGGCAGGATGGAAGGGAATGTTGCCGCTTTTCCAGGTTTTTCATGTACAAATGATTTTTTAACAAGTTCCTGCAGCAAGGCCCCTGAAATAGAAGATTCATACTTACCTGCTCCCCGCCGCCCTGGTCCTTTGCGCAGCTCCCTCTTCCTCTGCAGAGAGCAGGCAGGTGCGGGAGATATGAGTATTTTATATTTGTCATGACGCCAGCTGCAGTGTGCACAGGGTTGTATCCCAGCGCCCTTCTAGGATGGTATAACGCACGTCCCAAGTAAAAAATGCCAGAAAGGTGTGATACGCCCCAATGTCTTTGGAGGGTATGATGGTGGTACGGATGTAGCAGGGTTAAGACTCCTTTTTTCTGAGATTGGTTATCTTCAATTTAGTTAGCTAAACTGGTGAAACAATTGCTTCTCAATGGCTTTTGTTTCAAGATGATGAGATGAGATAATAAAATTTGAGTTTCGGTCGGGAGTGCTACCCCTGCTACATCTGTAGTAGTATCAGGCACACACCAGAATCCTGTTTGTGACGCCAATTTATTTAACAGGCAGGTGAAGCAGGGGATATGAGGGTTTAGTTTTAGTAGGATTTGTCATGACGCCAGCTGCAGCGTGCACAGGGTTCTATCCCAGGGCCCTTCTATGATGGTATAACGCACGTCCCAGGTTAGGAATGCCAGAGTGGTGTGATAAGCCCCAATGTCTCTGGAGGGTATGATGGTGGTAGTAGTGTCAACGGTGTCTCCTACCTGGCACGGCCGGACTCCTGGCACCTGGCCCACATGCAACAAAGATGAAGGAGGTGATAGTTGGAGTAATGGAGGATTTCTGAGTAATAACTGAGGTCCAGACATTTAGATGAAGTTCAACGATGCTTTACTGGCAATAGCTTGGATCCAGATAACAGACAGCTTTTGTGGTTGTTTGGTTTTCCAGCAGGCTTTAGCAAGGCTTTGGCAGGTATTGATTCTTCTGCTCTAGTAGGTACCTTGGGCTCTGTGGTAGTATACTAGCTGATGTAACGTGAACTTCTAGCTGGTACAGGTCTTTTCTCACAGGTTCTTGTCTCAGGGGAATATTCTCTTCCTGGACCCTGGTAATGTCTCTCCTTGGAGTAGGAGATCAGCTCCACTACCCTCCTCCTCACTAGACTTACTCGTCTCAACTCCTCTCTGACTTCCCTTGAGGAGGAAAAGACTAAGAGTGGAATTGGACATTTCAGCTTAGAGGCTAACTAAACCAAGGATGCTGCCACCTGCTGGTTAACTGGTGTAATTATCTAAAAAATATAACACTTATTATGAATTTGATGTATATTATTGGAAGCAGGGGCGTCGCTAGGTTAAAACATTCAGGGCATGGGCCCCGGATGTTTTGTTCCATGTCCTGAATGTCCTGCCTGCTAGATACAATTGTATTGCCGTCCACAGGACGGCAATACAATTGAATCTAAAGCACTGTAAAATCTCAAGGACCTGTGGTGACATCACAGGTCATGTGACCACTAAAACAAAGTGGTTGAGTAGGACCTGCGGTGATGTCATCATCATGTGACCAGTGCAGGAGAGGACAGTGAAGCAGAGAAGAAGCTGTGGTGATGTCTGTACAGGAGGAGAGGTAAGTGAAGGGAGAGGCAGAGGAATGCTGGGAGTTGTGGTGATTTAACTGGGACTGTATGTTAGGGCTGGAGGGAGGGAAGTTATTTACATGGAACTGTGTGTTGGAGGTGGCTGGGAAGGGGTCATGTTATTTACATGGGACTGTATGATGGTGGTGGCTGTGGGAGGGAGTGATATTATCAGGGCCGTTTCTAGAGCCGAGGGGTGCCACTGCACGGGGCGCATCACATCAACAAGCCAAAAGGGGGCGCTGGTCACTGGTGTTTACAGCTGATCAGCAGCAGGACCAGGAGGCAACTAATGAGCTTCCATTGTGTAAGGGTAAAGGCTAAATACTATACTCCATAAGGACCTACTGACGTCACAATATCACGTGACATCCCTAGGTCACGTGGGTCGGCAGCAGGCCCCTCCTCTTTCACAAGCACTGGCCGACTGTCTGCAGAGGAGGAAGGTCAGGGATGGCTGCAGCGTCTGTAGCAGAGAGAGGGGAGAAATCCTCACAGAGCTGGAGAGGGACTGAGGATGGTGTGCAGCGGGGGCTGCCATGTGAGATTGTATGGCGGGAGGGGGGCTGCCATGTGAGATTGTATGGCGGGAGGGGGGGCTGCCATGTGAGATTGTATGGCGGGAGGGGGCTGCCATGTGAGATTGTATGTATGGAGGGGGCTGCCATGTGAGATTGTATGTATAGAGGGGGCTGCCATGTGAGATTGTATGGCGGGAGGGGGCTGCCATGTGAGATTGTATGTATGGAGGGGGCTGCCATGTGAGATTGTATGGCGGGACGAGGGGGCTGCCATGTGAGATTGTATGTATGGAGGAGGGGGGCTGCCATGTGAGATTGTATGGCGGGGGGGCTGCCATGTGAGATTGTATGGCGGGAGGGGGCTGCCATGTGAGATTGTATGTATGGAGGGGGCTGCCATGTGAGATTGTATGTATGGAGGGGGCTGCCATGTGAGATTGTATGTATGGAGGGGGGCTGCCATGTGAGAGTGTATGTATGGAGGAGGGGGGCTGCCGTGTGAGATTGTATGTATGGGGGGGGCTGCCATGTGAGAATGTATGTATGGGGGGGGCTGCCATGTGAGATTGTATGTATGGAGGGGGGGCTGGCATGTGAGATTGTATGGCGGGAGGGGATGCTGCCATGTGAGATTGTATGTATGGAGGGGGGGCTGCCATGTGAGATTGTATGTATGGAGGGGGGCTGCCATGTGAGATTGTATGTATGGAGGGGGGGCTGCCATGTGAGATTGTATGTATGGAGGAGGGGCTGCCATGTGAGATTGTATGGAGGGGGGGCTGCCATGTGAGATTGTATGTATGGAGGGGGCTGCCATGTGAGATTGTATGTATGGAGGGGGCTGCCATGTGAGATTGTATGTATGGAGGGGGCTGCCATGTGAGATTGTTTGTAGGGAGGGGGGCTGCCATGTGACATTGTCTGTATGGAGGGGGGGCTGCCATGTGAGATTGTATGTATGGGGTAGGGGGCTGCCATGTGAGATTGTATGTATGGAGGGGGGGGCAGCCATGTGAGATTGTATATATGAAGCGGGGGGGGGGGGGGGCTGCCATGTGAGATTGTGTGGATGGATGGGGGGCTGTCATGTGAGATTGTATGTATGGAGGGGGGCTGCCATGTGAGATTGTATGTATGGAGGGGGCTGCCGTGTGAGATTGTATGTATGGAGGGGGCTGCCATGTGAGATTGTATGTATGGAGGGGCTGCCATGTGAGATTGTATGTATGGAGGGGGCTGCCATGTGAGATTGTATGTATGGAGGGGGCTGCCATGTGAGATTGTATGTATGGAGGGGGCTGCCATGTGAGATTGTATGTATGGAGGGGGCTGCCGTGTGAGATTGTATGTATGGAGGGGGCTGCCGTGTGAGATTGTATGTATGGAGGGGGCTGCCGTGTGAGATTGTATGTATGGAGGGGGCTGCCATGTGAGATTGTATGTATGGAGGGGGCTGCCATGTGAGATTGTATGTATGGAGGGGGCTGCCATGTGAGATTGTATGTATGGAGGGGGCTGCCATGTGAGATTGTATGTATGGAGGGGGCTGCCGTGTGAGATTGTATGTATGGAGGGGGCTGCCATGTGAGATTGTATGTATGGAGGGGGCTGCCGTGTGAGATTGTATGTATGGAGGGGGCTGCCATGTGAGATTGTATGTATGGAGGGGGCTGCCATGTGAGATTGTATGTATGGAGGGGGCTGCCATGTGAGATTGCATGGAGGGGGGCTGCCGTGTGAGATTGTATGGAGGAGGGGGCTGCCGTGTGAGATTGCATGTATGGAGGGCTGCCGTGTGAGATTGTATGTATGGAGGGGGCTGCCGTGTGAGATTGTATGGAGGAGGAGGGGGCTGCCATGTGAGATTGTATGGAGGGGGCTGCCGTGTGAGATTGTATGGAGGAGGGGGCTGCCGTGTGAGATTGTATGTATGGAGGCTGCCGTGTGAGATTGTATGTATGGAGGGGGCTGCCGTGTGAGATTGTATGTATGGAGGGGGCTGCCGTGTGAGATTGTATGTATGGAGGGGGAGGCTGCCGTGTGAGATTGTATGTATGAGGGGGCTGGTGTGTGAGATTGTATGGAGGGGGCTGCTGCGTGAGATTGTATGAGGGGGCTGCTGTGTGAGATTGTATGAGGGGGCTGCTGTGTGAGATTGTATGGAGGGGAGGGGCTGCTGCGTGAGATTGTATGGAGGGGAGGAGCTGCTCTGCGAGATTGTATGAGGGGGCTGCTGTGTGAGATTGTATGGAGGGGGCTGCTGTGTGAGATTGTATGGAGGGGAGTGGCTGCCGTGTGAGATTGTATGTATGTAGGGAGGGAGGGCTGCCGTGTGAGATTGTATGTATGTAGGGAGGGAGGGCTGCCGTGTGAGATTGTATGTATGTATGTAGGGAGGGAGGGCTGCCGTGTGAGATTGTATGTATGGAGGGGGCTGCCGTGTGAGATTGTATGTATGGAGGGGGCTGCCGTGTGAGATTGTATGTATGGAGAGGGCTGCCGTGTGAGGTTGTATGTATGGAGGGGGCTGCCGTGTGAGATGTATGTATGGAGGGGGGGCTGCTGTATGAGATTGTATGTATGGAGGCTGTGTGAGATTGTATGTATGGAGGGGGCTGCCGTGTGAGATTGTATGTATGGAGGGGGCTGCCGTGTGAGATTGTATGTATGGAGGGGGCTGCCGTGTGAGATTGTATGTATGGAGGGGGCTGCCGTGTGAGATTGTATGTATGGAGGGGGGGGGGGGGGCGTGTGAGATTGTATGTATGGAGGGGCTGCCGTGTGAGATTGTATGTATGGAGGGGGCTGCCGTGTGAGATTGTATGTATGGAGGGGGCTGCCGTGTGAGATTGTATGTATGGAGGGGGGGGGGGCTGCCGTGTGAGATTGTATGTATGGAGGGGGGGGGGCTGCCGTGTGAGTACCCTGTTTCCCCGAAAATAAGACATCCTCCGAAAATAAGGCCTCCTCAATAATAAGGCCACCCCGGAATATAAGGAGGGGGATCACTTAAAATGACACAGGAGGATCAGAAGGGGGTACTAAAATGGTAATACCCCCTCTGATTCTCCTGTGCCATTTTGATTCCCCTTCTGATCCCCCTGTGTCATCTTAAGTGATCCCCCTCTCCACCCTGATATCTTCTTAATGGAAAAATAAGACACCCCCCTGAAAATAAGACCTAGTGCATCTTTGGGAGCAAAAATTAATATAAGACACTGTCTTATTTTCGGGGAAACACGGTATGTATGTATGGAGGGGGGCTGCAGTGTGAGATTGTATGTATGGAGGGGGGCTGCAGTGTGAGATTGTATGTATGGAGGGGGCTGCAGTGTGAGATTGTATGCTGGGGGGAACTGGCTGCCGTGTGAGCAGCCCTCCATACATACAATCTCACACGGCCTCCCCTCCATACAATCTCACACAGCAGCCCCTCCATACAATCTCACACTGCAGCCCCCTCCATATATACAATCTCACACAGCAGCCCCCTCCATACATACAATCTCACACTGCAGCCCCCCCTCCATACATACAATCTCACACTGCAGCCCCCCCTCCATACATACAATCTCACACTGCAGCCCCCCCCTCCCTACAATCTCACACCGCAGCCCCCTCCATACATACAATCTCACACTGCAGCCCCCTCCATACATACAATCTCACACTGCAGCCCCTCCATACATACAATCTCACACTGCAGCCCCTCATACATACAATCTCACACGGCAGCCCCCCCATACATACAATCTCACAGCAGACCCCCATACTATCTCTCTGCAGACCCCCCTATATAATCTCACACAGCAGCCCCCCAGTATATAATCTCACACAGCAGCCCCCCAGTATATAATCTCATACAGCAGCCCCCAGTATATAATCTCATACAGCAGCCCCCCAGTATATAATCTCACACAGCAGCCCCCACCATACAAATCTCACACTGCAGCCCCCGCCATACATACACTCTCACACGGCAGCCCCTCCCAGCATACAATCTCACACGGCAGCCCCTCCCAGCATACAATCTCACACGGCAGCCCCTCCCAGCATACAATCTCACACGGCAGCCCCTCCCAGCATACAATCTCACACGGCAGCCCCTCCATAAAGCATACAATCTCACACGGCAGCCCCCCCAGCATACAATCTCACACGACAGGCCCCATACATACAATCTCACACGGCAGCCCCCCATACAATCTCACACGGCAGACCCCCATACATACAATCTCACACGGCAGACCTCCCATACAATCTCACACGGCAGCCCCCATACATACAATCTCACACGGCAGACCCCCTCCATACATACAATCTCACACGGCAGACCCTCCATACATACAATCTCACACGGCAGACCTCCATACATACAATCTCACACGGCAGACCCTCCATACATACAATCTCACACGGCAGACCTCCATACATACATACAATCTCACACGACAGCCCCCCCTCCATACAATCTCACACGGCAGATCCTCCATACATACAATCTCACACGGCAGACCCCCTCCATACATACAATCTCACACGGCAGACCCCCATACATACAATCTCACACGGCAGACCCCCTCCATACATACAATCTCACACGGCAGACCCCCTCCATACATACAATCTCACACGGCAGACCCCCATACAATCTCACACGGCAGACCCCATACAATCTCACACGGCAGACCCCCCATACATACAATCTCACACGGCAGACCCCTCCCATACAATCTCACACGGCAGCCCGCCCCCATACAATCTCACACGGCAGCCCCCCCCATACAATCTCACTCGGCAGACCCCCATACATACAATCTCACACGGCAGACCCCCCATACATACAATCTCACACGGCAGACCCCCCCATACAATCTCACACGGCAGACCCCCCATACAATCTCACACGGCAGACCCCCCCATACAATCTCACACGGCAGACCCCCCATACATACAATCTCACACGGCAGACCCCCCCCCCATACAATCTCACACGGCAGACCCCCATACAATCTCACACGGCAGACCCCCATACATACAATCTCACACGGCAGACCCCCCATACATACAATCTCACACGGCAGACCCCCATACAATCTCACACGGCAGACCCCCATACAATGCAGACCCCCATACAATCTCACACGGCAGACCCCCATACATACAGTCTCACACAGCAGCCCCTCCCATACAATCTCACACGGCAGCCCCCCTTCATACAATCCTGGTTATTACGTCTCCCCTCTCTGATCTCTGTACATGTTGAGGTGATTTCTGCCGGTTTTCTTGTCTTCAATAAAAACAAATCATTTTATCCAATTTTTTAAAATGTAATTGTTGTTTTTCTCTCTCCGCTGTGGTTCTTGTAGCTGTAGAGATCGGCACAGACGTCTACACCACAGCCCTCCGCACTAAGGCCCTATTCACACGTCCCTGGCGGATCCGCAGCACACCGCGCCAGGACTTCCCCATAGCGAGCAGGCTGTGGACAAGAATAGGACATGCTCTATCTTTTGCGGAGCTGCAGCCGGATGTTTCGGGGCCGAAACCTGGAAGTTCCCGGCCGCAGCTCCGCAAATGTGCTCTCCGCATCATGTCCGGCCCCATTCACAATGAATGGGTCCGCATCTGTTCCGCAGAATTGTGGAATAGATGCGGACGTGTGAATGGGGCCTAAGGGTACTTTCACACTTGCGGCAGGCTGTTCTGGCGGGTGAACAGCCTGCCGGATCCGCCATGCCGCAAGTACCCATCTCCATTGACTATAATGGGGCGGGGGCTCAGCAGGGATCACCGGACTGAAGAGTTGGACATGCAGGATTTTTAGTCCGGTGAAATGGTGGCAGGATGGATGCCTGTCAGATCCGTCCTGCCTCAAATGTGAAAGTACCGTATGCTGCCTGCTGACAGCATCTACAGGGGGCTCCCGGCATTGTACAGTGCTTTAACCCCTTCCCAGCCACCTAAAAATACACATTGGCAGTTTGCTATTCAGAGACTGCGCCCGCTTTTAAGCACCATATCCTTGGGTGCCGGGTGTTATAAACGACAGGCACCCAGGACTAATGTATGAGACTGACAATAACATCGATTCCACACCTTAAACCCCTCAGATGCTGCGGTCAAATGCAATAGCGACTCTAGGATCAATATATATGGGGGGCACAGAACATACACAGTCAAAACTGGGGGGCACTAATAATTTTCACTAATCATACTACTGAAAAACTAAATAAGTGTATATATAAATATGATAATATACGAGAGTATAGCGGGGGTAATATAACGGAGGAGGGCTATCAGGGAACATTATACAGGGGTAATGTCCTCCTCAGTTATATTACCCCTGTACCTGATACCTCTAGTAATATTACCCCCTGTATAATGTACTCTGATACCCTTCAGTTATATAACTGAGCAGGGGCTGGGGTAGCATTGTGGCAGGTCTGGTAGGGTACGCACCTTTTTTTTTTTTTTTTTAAATAACTCAATCCTTTTCTAGTTTCTTTATGTAGTGCGGCCGGGGGCAGAGTTCTTGTGAGAGGCTGGTGCTGTGGTGCAGCAGACACCTTCCTCTGCAGCCGGGGCCTGGACACAGTGACTTCCAGACAGTTCTTCTTAAGCAGCAGGCACCTGCACCATGACTGCCCCATCACCTCACTAGCAGCAGGCACCCGCACCCTGACTGCCCCATCACCTCACTAGCAGCAGGCACCTGCACCATGACTGCCCCATCACCTCACTAGCAGCAGGCACCCGCGCCATGGCTGCCCCATCACCTCACTAGCAGCAGGCACCCGCACCCTGACTGCCCCATCACCTCACTAGCAGCAGACACCCGCGCCATGACTGCCCCATCACCTCACTAGCAGCAGACACCCGCGCCATGGCTGCCCCATCACCTCAGTAGCAGCAGACACCCGCGCCATGACTGCCCCATCACCTCACTAGCAGCAGACACCCGCGCCATGACTGCCCCATCACCTCACTAGCAGCAGACACCCGCGCCATGGCTGCCCCATCACCTCACTAGCAGCAGGCACCCGCGCCATGGCTGCCCCATCACCTCAGTAGCAGCAGGCACCTGCACCATGACTGCCCCATCACCTCACTAGCAGCAGGCACCTGCACCATGACTGCCCCATCACCTCACTAGCAGCAGACACCTGTGCCATGACTGCCCCATCACCTCACTAGCAGCAGGCACCCGCACCATGACTACCCCATCACCTCAGTAGCAGCAGACACCTGCACCATGACTGCCCCATCACCTTACTAGCAGCAGGCACCCGCGCCATGACTGCCTCATCACCTCAGTAGCAGCAGGCACCCGCGCCATGGCTAGCAGGCACTCAACTCTGCCACGCTCCCAGCCCGCGCCTGCACAACTGAAGCTGCCGCCCTGCGGCCTGCAGTGCAGGAGTCAGCCAGAGTGGAGGACACTGCTGGTAATACACTGCTGTATAATGATAGATTTACAGTGCAGCGTACCATTGTGGGAGAAAGGAATAACCGGGGTGGAGGGGGTTTCAAACGTGACCATGGCATGTAGGAGCTGAAAAGCCATGAGCATGTGCTCCCTGCCATGAGCATTGCCTCTCCCTAATGAGGATCAGGGGAGCCGGATTGTGTGTAGCGACCTCAGTGCTCCTGACTGATCCAAGGCTGCCACAGCGATCTTCCTATGAAGACCCGGCCTGTGCATTGGAGTCTGAGAGATGCAGTCTAATGATTGGTATCAATGCATGTGTGGGGGAAAAAAAATTAAAAATCACTATTTTGTCATTTCACCTCCCCAACAATTTTTTATAAAAAGCAATAAAAAAAAATATGGTATCAGTAAAAGCAGCTCTGTACCTATAAAAAAAATAATAATGGAGGGGTCAGAATATAGCGACGTAAAAAAAAATTTCAGATTAAAAATCAAGTAAAACGATATAAATCACTGTAATCGTACTGACCCAGAGAATGAAGGGAACAGGTTAGTTTTATCTCATAGGGAACACTGTAAAAACTTCTGCTTTGGCATCAACAAGTGTCATCGCCAATCACAGGCTTCGACGGTGACCTCTTCCCCTTATGTCATGTGTGACATCACACAGATGTAAATGCTACGGCTCCAGTGATTATTTAAGTAAGTATTTAAGTAGAAGCAGCAATGGTGATGTCCTCATCTCAAACAATTTATGGAAACAAAAGCCAACACCAGTGCTGGGTATACCACCACTAAATGTCAGTGTCTCACCAACCCCAGTGCTGGGTATACCACCACTAAATGTCAGTGTCTCACCAACCCCAGTGCTGGGTATACCGCCACTAAATGTCAGTGTCTCACCAACCCCAGTGCTGGGTATACCGCCACTAAATGTCAGTGTCTCACCAACCCCAGTGCTGGGTATACCACCACTAAATGTCAGTGTCTCACCAACCCCAGTGCTGGGTATACTGCCACTAAATGTCAGTGTCTCACCAACCCCAGTGCTGGGTATACTGCCACTAAATGTCAGTGTCTCACCAACCCCAGTGCTGGGTATACTGCCACTAAATGTCAGTGTCTCACCGACCCCAGTGCTGGGTATACCGCCACAAAATGTCAGCGTCTCACCGACCCCAGTGCTGGGTATACCGCCACAAAATGTCAGTGTCTCACCGACCCCAGTGCTGGGTATACCGCCACAAAATGTCAGTGTCTCACCGACCCCAGTGCTGGGTATACTGCCACTAAATGTCAGTGTCTCACCAACCCCAGTGCTGGGTATACGCCACTAAATGTCAGTGTCTCACCAACCCCAGCGCTGGGTATACTGCCACTAAATGTCAGTGTCTCACCAACCCTAGTGCTGGGTATACCGCCACTAAATGTCAGTGTCTCACCAACCCCAGTGCTGGGTATACCGCCACATAATGTCAGTGTCTCAATAACTTGTCCTGTGACCTTCAGCATCAATTCCAGCTTGACAACGACGTCTCCTGCTGTTCACAAGTCACCTTATTGTCTGCTGAGGTATGGCGTCCCACTCTTCTTGAAGGGTGGCCTGCAGGACATTGAGGTTCTGGGGTACGAGCCTCTTCATGATCCCCCAGTCTCCAGCAGTCGTTCCCTAATGATGGACCTCGATAAGTTGGCGCATTGTCCTCCATGAAGATGACATTAGGCCTGTGTTGTTCCTACAGAGGCACAATGACTGGATTGATGATGTTCTTCAAGTATTCTGGGCCAGTCACAAAGTGTAGGGAGGTTCTGTACTGACTAGACATCTGCCCACACTGTAACCACTGCCACCAAATGCTCGTCTGGTGACCACAGTGGCTGATGCACAACGCTCTCCTTGATGTCTCCAACATTACAAGCTCAGTATGAATCAACTTTCATCAGTGAACAGCGCTGAGGCCACTGGTCCCTCGTCCAACATACTGTAGATGCTCCCTGACCGATGCAATGCGATGATGCCTGTGCCGCGTGGTGTGTTCAGGTACCCTTGCAGACCATGCTGATGTAAATGGTTTCCAATGGTCTGACGTGACACTTGGGTGCCTCTCACCTCCCTTAAATGTGCCTGGAGTTGTGTGGCATTCATCATCCAGTTCCGCAGGGCATTGTTCACAATGAAGCGGTCATCAGTGTGGGATGTGGCCAAAGGACGTCCACTTCTCTGCCTTTCTGTGACTCTTCCAGTCTCTGTATCTCTGATACAACCTGCTGCTGACTCTGTGACTCTCTAAGCTCAGTGGCCACTTCTATCTGAGAAGATCCTGCTTGAAGCCTCGCAATAGCCAAGTACTGCTGTTGAATTGTTAGGGGTCACGATGGTAAAACGTGAACAGCATGATGAGGAGGACTGTTTAAATACCAATTCTAATTGAACCAGGAAATTTATTGGGTGATTCATGGATCAAACACCTGTTGTGAATTTTGCCATTAAGCTCCTTGTTAGAGAACAGCAAGTTGTGCAAAAAGTACTGAAAACACTGAACAGTATGACATGTGCATTCAAAGTTTTAGAGAAGGTCACATTAAGTTCTCCAGTAAAGGTTAGAGGGCATTTTAGGTTCATCCTTAGGTTCATCCTGATATTTCACCCACAAGCCAAGTGAGTGAGGTTGATAGTGTGATTAATTTAGTGTGTGAATACAAGTGAATATTTATTTAAATAATAGCTGGATAGATTTAGTGAAAATATAGTGAGTTCCGGGAGGGGGTCATTTACACTGTCACTCTCACAATCTCTGTGCAAAAGAAAACTGAGAATTACGTGACTGCGCATTCTTTATTTAGCGCAGTGCCAGCTGAAATTGGAGTGTAGTTGAAATCAGAGTCATATTTGATTAGGATATGTTTGGCAACAGAAAATGAAAGAGGACAGGATAATAAATCACATCATCCACCAGTAATGTGAGTGGCGGCGGCGGCGCTGTCAGACTCTGCACCGGCCTCCCAGCATTAACCAGTGACTCCACTGACTGTTGGGTGACTATTATTATGGATAAAAGATAAAAATGTGGAAAGGACGACTGAGCCATCAACACCAGCATCTGACAACAGGATGATGTTACCTCTGACAGTGACGACTTCACCCTCATTTTTTGCCTCTTCCTACTATTCTGACTTCACCGACATCTCATTTCACTGCCCCCGTCCACTAGTAATGTGTCAGCTCCGTCCAGGATCTGCCCCTCCTAAAGGGAAGCATTTTGAAAGGCCATTTAAAAAACAAAAAAAAAACTTGATTTCTGAACCACAATCACTGTATTTTTTATAAAGTTTATGTAACAACTTTCTTGTTAATAGATGGAAAAGGTCCTTTTAGGGGCAAGGAACCCAGTCACTTCTATGTAAGTAAGCTAAATCCCTGAAAAGGACCTCAGCAGGAAAAGCACCTAGTACATAATGTAAGTCAGCTAAATCCTATCCCTGAAAAGGACCTGAGCAGTATGAATCCTTCCTAGTACATAACAGAGGGAAAAGGTCCTTTTGGAGTACAGGAAATAGCCACTTCAGTGTGAGTCGGCTAAATACTATACTTGGAAAGGACCTGAGCAGTATAAATCCTCCATACTCCATAATAGATGGACAAGGTCCCTTTGGAGTATGTCAAATAGCCACTTCAGTGTGAGTTGGCTAAATACTATACTTGAAAAGGACCTCAGCAGTATAAATCCTCCATACTCCATTATAGATGGACAAGGTCCTTTTGGAGTACGGGAAATAGCCACTTCAGTGTGAGTTGGCTAAATACTATACTTGAAAAGGACCTCAGCAGTAGGAATCCTCCATACTCCATTATAGATGGACAAGGTCCTTTTGGAGTACAGGAAATAGCCACTTCAGTGTGAGCTGGCTAAATACTATACTTGAAAAGGACCTCAGCAGTAGGAATCCTCCATACTCCATTATAGATGGACAAGGTCCCTTTGGAGTACGGGAAATAGCCACTTCAGTGTGAGTTGGCTAAATACTATACTTGAAAAGGACCTCAGCAGTAGGAATCCTCCCTACTCCAGAACAGATGGATATGGTCCTTTTGGAGTACAGGAAATAGCCACTTCAGTGTGAGTTGGCTAAGGCTTCGTTCACATCAGGGCGGAGCGCTAGCTGCAGTGTGCCATTGCACCTTGTTTTTACGTTTTTTTCGTTCACATCACCGTTTGTCTTTTCCATTCTCCTGCTCCTTAACGGAAAACGAAAGGACGGATGGTGTTCATAACTGACACCTGACACCATCGGAGCCTAAAGACCCCATAGACTATAATGGGGTCCGTTTGGTGTCCGCTCAGAACATGATTTTTGAGCGGACACGAAAGTCCTGCATGCAGTACTTTCGTCTCCGCTCAAAAATCATGTTCTGAGCGGACACCAAACGGACCCCATTAAAGTCTATGGGGTCTTTAGGCTCCGATGGTGTCAGTTAGGTGTCAGTTATGAACACCATCCGTCCTTTCCGTTCTCCTGCTCCTTAACGGAGCCAGAGAACGGAAAGGACAAACGGTGATGTGAACGAGCCCTAAATACTATACTTGGAAAGGACCTGGGCAGTATGAATCCTCCATACTCCAGAATAGATGGAAAAGGTCCTTTTGGAGTACGGGAAATAGCCACTTCAGCGTGAGTTGGCTAAATACTATACTTGGAAAGGACCTCAGCAGTAGGAATCCTCCATACTCCATAACAGAGGGAAAAGGTCCTTTTGGAGTACAGGAAATAGCCGCTTCAGTGTGAGCTGGCTAAATACTATACTTGAAAAGGACCTGGGCAGTATGAATCCTCCATACTCCACAATAGATGGAAAAAGTCCCTTTGGAGTACGGGAAATAGCCACTTCAGTGTGTGTTGACTAAATACTATACTTGAAAAGGACCTTAGCAGTATAAATCCTCCATACTCCATTATAGATGGACAAGGTCCTTTTGGAGTACGGGAAATAGCCACTTCAGTGTGAGTTGACTAAATACTGTACTTGAAAAGGACCTTAGCAGTAGGAATCCTCCATACTCCAGAACAGATGGATATGGTCCTTTTGGAGTACGGGAAATAGCCGCTTCAGTGTGAGTTGGCTAAATACTATACTTGGAAAGGACCTCAGCAGTAGGAATCCTCCATACTCCACAATAGATGGAAAAGGTCCTTTTGGAGTACGGGAAATAGCCACTTCACTGTGAGTTGGCTAAATACTATACTTGGAAAGGACCTCAGCAGTAGGAATCCTGCATAATCCACAATAGATGGAAAAGGTCCTTTTGGAGTACGGGAAATAGCCACTTCACTGTGAGTTGGCTAAATACTATACTTGGAAAGGACCTCAGCAGTATAAATCCTCCATACTCCATTATAGATGGACAAGGTCCTTTCGGAGTACGGGAAATAGCCGCATCAGTGTGAGTTGACTAAATACTATACTTGAAAAGGACCTTAGCAGTAGGAATCCTCCATACTCCAGAACAGATGGATATGGTCCTTTTGGAGTACAGGAAATAGCCACTTCAGTGTGAGCTGGCTAAATACTATACTTGGAAAGGACCTGAGCAGTATAAATCCTCCATACTCCACAATAGATGGAAAAGGTCCTTTTGGAGTACGGGAAATAGCCGCTTCAGTGTGAGCTGGCTAAATACTATACTTGAAAAGGACCTGGGCAGTATGAATCCTCCATACTCCACAATAGATAGAAAAGGTCCTTCTGGAGTACGGGAAATAGCCGCTTCAGTGTGAGTTGGCTAAATACTATACTTGAAAAGGACCTGGGCAGTAGGAATCCTCCATACTCCAGAATATATGGAAAAGGTCCTTTTGGAGTACGGGAAATAGCCACTTCAGTGTAAGTTGGCTAAATACTATACTTGGAAAGGACCTGGGCAGTAGGAATCCTCCATACTCCAGAATATATGGAAAAGGTCATTTTGGAGTACAGGAAATAGCCACTTCAGTGTAAGTTGGCTAAATACTATACTTGGAAAGGACCTCAGCAGTAGGAATCCTCCATACTCCAGAATATATGGAAAAGGTCCTTTTGGAGTACGGGAAATAGCCGCTTCAGTGTGAGCTGGCTAAATACTATACTTGGAAAGGAACTGAGCAGTAGGAATGTTTCTTAATACATAATAGAGGGAAAAGATACTATATGGAATGTTATAATTATT
Source organism: Aplectana chamaeleonis (assembly GCA_029168955.1). Classification (NCBI taxonomy): domain Eukaryota; kingdom Metazoa; phylum Nematoda; class Chromadorea; order Rhabditida; family Cosmocercidae; genus Aplectana; species Aplectana chamaeleonis. Next base: position 128,578 of record JAPDOI010001308.1, on the reverse strand, counting down.
TAAAAAAAAAAAATAAGATTAACCCCTTAAGGACCGGGCTAATTTTCACCTTAGGACCAGGCCATTTTTTGCAAATCTGACCAGTGTCACTTTATGTAGTGATAACTTTAAAACGCTTTTTCTTATCCAGGCCATTCTGAGATTGTTTTTTCGTCACATATTGTCCTTCATGACACTGGTAAAATGGAGTCAAAAAAATGTATTTTTATTTATAAAAAAATACCACATTTACAAAAAATTTTGAAAAATTTGCAATTTTCCAAATTTCAATTTCTCAATTTCTATAATACATAGTAATACCGCCAAAAAAAGTTATTAATTTACATTCCCCATATGTCTACTTCATGTATCGATCATTTTGGGAATGCCATTTTATTTTTTGGGGACGTTACAAGGCTTAGAATTTTAGAAGCAAATCTTCAAAATTTTCAGAAATTTTCAAAAACTCACTTTTTAGGGACCAGTTCAGGTTTGAAGTCACTTTGTGAGGCTTACATAATAGAAACCACCCAAAAATGACCCCATTATAGAAACTACACCCCTCAAGGTATTCAAAACTGATTTTACAAACGTTGTTAACCCTTTAGGTGTTCCACAAGAGTTAATGGAAAATGGAGACAAAATTTTAGAATTTCGATTTTTTTGAAAATTTTCCATTTTAATCCATTTTTTCCAGTAACAAAGCAAGGGTTAAAAGCCAAACAAAACTCAATATTTATTGACCTAATTCTCTAGTTTGCAGAAACACCCTATATGTGGTCGTAAACTGCTGTGTGGCCAAATGGCAGGGCGCAGAAGGAAGGGACCGCCATATTGTTTTTGGAAGGCAGATTTTACTGGACTGGATTTTAGACACCATGTCTCATTTGAAGCCCCTCTGATGCACCCCTAGAATAGAAACTCCAAAAAAGTGACCCCATTTTGGAAACTACGGGATACGGTGGCAGTTTTGTTGGTACTATTTTACAGTAAATATGATTTTTGGTTCCTCTATATTACACTTTTTTTGAGGCAAGGTAACAAAAAATAGAAATTCTGAAATTTCACCTTCATTTGCCAATAACTCTTGTGGAACACCTAAAGGGTTAACAAAGTTTGTAAAATCGGTTTTGAATACCTTGAGGGGTGTAGTTTCATAGATGGAGTCACTTTTATGGAGTTTCTACTCTAGGGGTGCATCAGGGGGGCTTCAAATGGGACATGGTGTCAAAAAACCAGTCCAGCAAAATCCGCCTTCCAAAAACCATATGGTGTTCCTTTCCTTCTACGCCCTGCCGTTTGGCCATACAGCAGTTTACGACCACATATGGGGTGTTTCTGCAAACTACAGAATCAGGGCAATAAATACTGAGTTTTGTTTGGCTGTTAACCCTTGCTTTGTTACTGGAAAAATGGATTAAAATGGAAAATTTGAAAAAAACTGCCATTTTAGGACGGTTTTTATTTTTTGTTATTTACATAGTTGATCTGACAGGTTAGATCATGTGCTATTTCTATAGAGCAGGTTGTTACGGACGCAACAATACCAAATATGACTACTTTTTGGGAATTTTTGTTTCAGTTTTTCTTAATAAAGCAATTGTGAAAAAATTATTTTTTAGTGTCTCCCCATTCTGAAAGGCTTTTTATTTTTTTTATTTTTTGTGCGATTGTCCTATGTAGGGGCTCATTTTTTACGTAATGAGATGGCGGTTTGATTGGCACTATATTGGAGTGCATATGACATTTTGGTCGCTTGCAATTACACTTTATGTGATGTAAGGTGACAAAAATGGCTTTTGACACAGTTTTTATATTATTTTTTTTGCTGTGTTCACCTGAGGGGTTAGATCATGTGTTATTTTTATAGAGCAGGTTGTTATGGATGCGGCAATACCTAATATGTATACTTTGTATTTATTTATTTAAGTTTTACACAATATTATAATTTTTGATACAAAAAATAAATCATGTTTTTATGTCTCCATAGTCTGAGAGTCATATATATATATTTTTTTGGGCGATTGTCCTATATAGGGGCTCATTTTTTGCGGGATGAGATAGCGGTTTAATTGATACCATTTTGGAAGGCATACACCATTTTGATCGCTTGGTATTATACTTTTTGTGATGTAAGGTGACAAAAATTGCTTTTTTACACCATTTTTTTTGTTTTTTTTTATGGTGTTCACCTAAGGGGTCAGGTCATGTGATATTTTTATAGAGCAGGTTTTTACGGACGCGGCAATATATAATATGTGTAGTGTATTTTATTTTTTTTAATTTTTATTCAGTGATATGTGTTTTCTTTTATTTTCACTTTTTTTTGGACCCAGACCCACTTGGTTCTTTTAGATCCAGTGGATCTGGGTCTAGAAAATACAGTAAGTACACTATATAGTGTACTTACTGTATTTTTTACTTTACAAAGTCTGAATTTGCTTTTGCCTTTAGCAAAAGCAATATTCAGGCTTCAGCACCATGGAGAGAGCAGGAGCTTCTGTTAGCGTCCTGTCTCTATGGCAACCATCACTCGCTGCCAGAACTGAGCAGCGGGTGATGGGGAGGGAGGGGAGCTCCCTCCCTCTGCGATCCCACCCTGTCAGGGGGCTGCAAAGGCACAGCAGCCCCCCGATGGGAGAGGGAGGGAGCTCCCTCCCTCTTAACCCCTTCCATACAGCGGTCCGTACGGACCGCGGTATGGAAGGGGTTAAACTGCTGACATCTGCAGCGCAGATGTCAGCCGTTTATAGCAGGGGGGTCAGCAATGTGCCGACCCCCTGCTATAGCCACTAGACCACCAGGGAAATCATTTCAAAGGAGGCGGGCGGGGGATCGCAATTGCGATCCCGCCTGCCGCACCGCCCGCCTCCCGCGCCTGCCGCCCGCAGCACCGCCCGCAATTCGCCCCCCCTGCACCGCCCGGGGGGTCTGTAACATGGAGGGGTGCAAGGGGGGTGTAGATTTTTAGATTCGGGGCACTTTTAGGTCTCTGATCAGATACTGCCGAAAGCGCAGAAAACCGCAGGTCTGAATTGACCTGCGGTTTGCTGCGATCGCAGACATGGGGGGGTCACAGGACCCCCCTGGGCATTGTGCCAAGGTGCCTGCTAAATGATTTTAGCAGGCACCTTGTTCCGATCACTGACAGGTGCGCAGCAGTGATCGGATATTCGCAGGGTGTACATGTACGCCCTTGGTCCTTAAGGACTCGGACATTAGGGCGTACATGTACACCCTTCGTCCTTAAGAGGTTAAAGGGATTATTTGATATAAAAAATCTACCTTCGAATGCCCGGGCCCTTTGTATGGATAATATGTGCTCAAGGCACCCACGTCGCTCTGGATCCCTGAATGGCAACCACTGCATCTCCCCGTTAATCATATCTAAATATACAGCGATCGGAACAAACCCCCCGGGTCTGGTCACCATTGCGGCTGCCATCGGCTGCTCCCCCGTCACTGGATGTTACTACAAGAGACAGAGATGCAGCAGCGGTGGCCATGCAGGGATCCGCAGCAACGTCGGTACCACTGAGCAGGTAAGTATAATCCACACATAAACTTCTAGAAAAGTACATGGATCAGATGACCAGAGTTTTGTTGCGGAGCGTTTAATCATCAATATCACAGGACCGGACATTTCTGAAGATACAATTGCTCAGAAGTCACATGATATTTTTTTTTTATTGTTTATTGCAAAGATTTTGAAGAAATAATAAAACTTTTTAATAAAAAAAGAGGCGACAATAATCACCTATATAACTTTATCGTACATTGTAACACTGAATCCATGTAGAAGCTGTGACTGGACGTAGTTCATGGTCCTAATAGACAAGGGGGTTTAGCCGAGTCATTCAGAAGCAACTAAATCCTAACACAGGTCAGTAACCGGACCAACAAGGCTAAAGAGGTCCCTACAAATGATGGGAAATAGACAGCTCCTGTAGAATCGGCTATTTCCTATCACTGGTGAGGACCAGGTCCTTATGGAGTATAGTATTTAGCCAACTCTCTGTGAATGGGCTATGTACTATTTCAGGTCAGGACCTGACCACTAGGGGGCAAAAAGGTCCTTACCGGTGATAGTAAATAGCCGGTGCAGCGTGAATTTTCCATACCTCGTGAACTTTCCATACCGCACCAACTGAGCATGCTCAGTACAAGTGAAGTCCCCGCCCACAGCCTATTCTCCCTTTCTTTAGTATCCAGTTCATTCTTTACTATCAATGGCGGCATGGAGTTAGTTTTTATAAGAGCCGAGCGCAGCGAGGCCGAGCCCGATGCGTGGCGAGCGAAGCGAGCCCGCGAGGGTACAATGTAATGTAGATTATGGGGTTTTTACTAAACGGAGAATAGGCTGTGGGCGGGGACTTTATTTGTACTGAGCATGCGCAGTTGGTGGGGTATGGAAAGTTCACGAGGTATGAAAGATTCACGCTGCACCGGCTCACACTGAGTCGGCTATTTACTATCACTGGTAAGGCCCAGGTCCTTACGGAGTATAGTATTTAGTCACAACCATTGTGTAAGTGCTCAATAGTAAAGGAGGCTGAAGGAGCAGTGAGTACAGCGCTCCCATAGCTCATAGCTTCTCTATGGCTGCAGTATTTTCAGAGATAGAGCAGCCTGTGGATTGTGTGTGAGGGAGGAGGCGGGGCCTGTGGGAGCGTCAGGCAAGGGGGCGGGGCCAGTGTGAGAAGAAGACAAGGCAGTGAGGGCTGTGTGGGGCTGCATGAGGGAGGAGGAGCTTATCTGGGGAGGAGTCAGGCAGCTAAAGTGGAACTTTCTTCACAGTGAGTACAAACTGTAATGTACATGTGCAGGAGCCTGTACATGGGGGGTGCTCAGTGTATGAGGAGGGAAGGGGAGGCTCAGTACATGAGGGAATATGCTGGGGGGGAGGGTGCTCTGTATGAGGGGAGATGGTGTGGAGGATGGGGGTGCTCAGTGTATGAGGGGAGATGCTGTGGATGATGGGGGTGCTCAGTGTATGAGGGGAGATGGTGTGGAGGATGGGGGTGCTCAGTGTATGAGGGGAGATGCTGTGGAGGATGGGGGTGCTCAGTGTATGAGGGGAGATGCTGTGGAGGATGGGGGTGCTCAGTGTATGAGGGGAGATGCTGTGGAGGATGGGGGTGCTCAGTGTATGAGGGGAGATGCTGTGGAGGATGGGGGTGCTCAGTGTATGAGGGGAGATGCTGTGGAGGATGGGGGTGCTCAGTGTATGAGGAGATGCTTCGGAGGATGGGAGTGATCAGTGTATGAGGGAGAGGGTGGGGAGGAGGGGGGTGCTCAGTGTATGAGGGGAGATGCTGAGGAGGATGGGAGTGCTCAGTGTATGAGGGGAGATGCTGTGGAGGATGGGGGTGCTCAGTGTATGAGGGAGATGGTGAGGAGGATGGGGGTGCTCAGTGTATGAGGGAGATGGTGAGGAGGATGGGGGTGCTCAGTGTATGAGGGAGATGGTGTGGAGGATGGGGGTGCTCAGTGTATGAGGGGAGATGGTGTGGAGGATGGGGGTGCTCAGTGTATGAGGGGAGATGGTGTGGAGGATGGGGGTGCTCAGTGTATGAGGGGAGATGGTGTGGAGGATGGGGGTGCTCAGTGTATGAGGGGAGATGGTGTGGAGGATGGGGGTGCTCAGTGTATGAGGGGAGATGGTGTGGAGGATGGGGGTGCTCAGTGTATGAGGGGAGATGGTGTGGATGATGGGGGTGCTCAGTGTATGAGGGAGATGGTGTGGAGGATGGGGGTGCTCAGTGTATGAGGGGAGATGGTGAGGAGGATAGGGGTGCTCAGTGTATGAGGAGATACTGTGGAGGATGGGAGTGCTCAGTGTATGAGGGGAGATGGTGTGGAGGATGGGAGTGCTCAGTGTATGAGGGGAGATGCTGTGGAGGATGGGAGTGCTCAGTGTATGAGGGGAGATACTGTGGAGGATGGGAGTGCTCAGTGTATGAGAGGAGATACTGTGGAGGATGGGTGTGCTCAGTGTATGAGGGAGGTGCTGTGGAGGAGGGGGGTGCCCAGTGTATGAGGGAGATGGTGTGGAGGATGGGGAAGCTCAGTGTATGAGGGAGATGGTGGGGAGAATGGGGGTGCTCAGTGGATGAGGGGAGATAGTGCGGAGCATGGGGGTGCTCAGTGTATGAGAGGAGATATTGTGGAGAATGGGTGTGCTCAGTGTATGAGGGAGGACACTGTGGAGGATGGGGGTGCTCAGTGTATGACCGGAGATGCTGTGGAGGATGGGGGTGCTCAGTGTATGAGGGGAGATGGTGTGGATGATGGGGGTGCTCAGTGTATGAGGGAGATGGTGTGGAGGATGGGGGTGCTCAGTGTATGAGGGAGATGGTGTGGAGGATGGGGGTGCTCAGTGTATGAGGGAGATGGTGTGGAGGATGGGGGTGCTCAGTGTATGAGGGAGATGGTGTGGAGGATGGGGGTGCTCAGTGTATGAGGGAGATGGTGTGGAGGATGGGGGTGCTCAGTGTATGAGGGAGATGGTGTGGAGGATGGGGGTGCTCAGTGTATGAGAGGAGATGGTGAGGAGGATGGGGGGGCTCAGTGTATGAGAGGAGATGGTGAGGAGGAGGGGGGTGCTCAGTGTAAGAGGGAAGATTCTGCAGAGGAGGGGGGTGCTCCGTGTATGAGGAAACATGGTGAGGAGGATGGGGGTGCTCAGTGTATGAGGGGAGATGGTGAGGAGGATGGGGGTGCTCAGTGTATGAGGGAGATGGTGTGGAGGATGGGGTGCTCAGTGTATGAGGGAGATGGTGTGGAGGATGGGGGTGCTCAGTGTATGAGGGAGATGGTGTGGAGGATGGGGGTGCTCAGTGTATGAGGGAGATGGTGTGGAGGATGGGGGTGCTCAGTGTATGAGGGAGATGGTGTGGAGGATGGGGGTGCTCAGTGTAGGAGGGAGGTGGTGTTTAGGAGGGGGGTGCTCAGTGTATGAGGAGATGCTGTGGAGGATAGGGGTGCTCAGTGTATGAGGGAGATGGTGTGGAGGATGGGGGTGCTCAGTGTATGAGCGAGATGGTGTGGAGGATGGGGGTGCTCAGTGTATAAGGGGAGATGCTGTGGAGGATGGGGTGCTCAGTGTATGAGGGGAGATGCTGTGGAGGATGGGGGTGCTCAGTGTATGAGGGAGATGGTGTGGAGGATGGGGGTGCTCAGTGTATGAGGGAGATGGTGTGGAGGATGGGGGTGCTCAGTGTATGAGGGAGATGGTGTGGAGGATGGGAGTGCTCACTGTATGAGGGGAGATGGTGAGGAGGATAGGGGTGCTCAGTGTATGAGGGAAGATTCTGCAGAGGATGGGGGTGCTCAGTGTATGAGGGAAGATGCTGTGGGGGTGCTCAGTGTATGAGGGAAGGTTCTGCAGAGGATGGGGGTGCTCAGTGTATGAGGGGAGATACTGTGGAGGATGGGGGTGCTCAGTGTATGAGGGGAGATGGTGTGGAGGATGGGGGTGCTCAGTGTATGAGGGGAGATGGTGTGGATGATGGGGGTGCTCAGTGTATGAGGGGAGATGCTGTGGAGGATGGGGGTGCTCAGTGTATGAGGGGAGATGGTGTGGAGGATGGGGGTGCTCAGTGTATGAGGGGAGATGGTGAGGAGGATGGGGGTGCTCAGTGTATGAGGGAGGTGGTGAGGAGGATGGGGGTGCTCAGTGTATGAGGGGAGATAGTGTGGAGGATGGGGGTGCTCAGTGTATGAGGGAGATGGTGTGGAGGATGGGGGTGCTCAGTGTATGAGGAGATGGTGTGGAGGATGGGGGTGCTCAGTGTATGAGGGAGATGGGGTGGAGGATGGGGGTGCTCAGTGTATGAGGGGAGATGCTGTGGATGATGGGGGTGCTCAGTGTATGAGGAGATGCTGTGGATGATGGGGGTGCTCAGTGTATGAGGGGAGATGGTGTGGATGATGGGGGTGCTCAGTGTATGAGGGGAGATGCTGTGGAGGATGGGAGTGCTCAGTGTATGAGGAGATGCTGTGGAGGATGGGGGTGCTCAGTGTATGAGGGGAGATGCTGTGGAGGATGGGGGTGCTCAGTGTATGAGGGGAGATGGTGTGGAGGATGGGGGTGCTCAGTGTATGAGGGGAGATGGTGTGGAGGATGGGGGTGCTCAGTGTATGAGGGGAGATGGTGTGGAGGATGGGGGTGCTCAGTGTATGAGGGGAGATACTGTGGATGATGGGGATGCTCAGTGTATGAGGGAGATGGTGTGGAGGATGGGGGTGCTCAGTGTATGAGGGAGATGCTGTGGAGGATGGGGGTGCTCAGTGTATGAGGGGAGATGGTGTGGAGGATGGGGGTGCTCAGTGTATGAGGGAGATGGTGTGGAGGATGGGGGTGCTCAGTGTATGAGGGGAGATGGTGTGGATGGGGGTGCTCAGTGTATGAGGGAAGATGCTGTGGAGGATGGGGGTGCTCAGTGTATGAGGGAAGATGGTGAGGAGGATGGGGGTGCTCAGTGTATGAGGGGAGATGCTGTGGAGGATGGGGGTGCTCAGTGTATGAGGGGAGATGGTGTGGAGGATGGGGGTGCTCAGTGTATGAGGGGAGATGGTGTGGACGATGAGGTGCTCAGTGTATGAGGGGAGATGGTGTGGAGGATGGGGGTGCTCAGTGTATGAGGGGAGATGGTGTGGAGGATGGGGGTGCTCAGTGTATGAGGGGAGATGGTGTGGAGGATGGGGGTGCTCAGTGTATGAGGGAAGATGGTGAGGAGGATGGGGGTGCTCAGTGTATGAGGGGAGATGCTGTGGAGGATGGGGGTGCTCAGTGTATGAGGGGAGATGCTGTGGAGGATGGGGGTGCTCAGTGTATAAGGGGAGATGCTGTGGAGGATGGGGGTGCTCAGTGTATGAGGAGATGGTGAGGAGGATGGGGGTGCTCAGTGTATGAGGGGTGATGCTGTGGATGATGGGGGTGCTCAGAGTATGAGGGGAGATGTTGTGGAGGATGGGGGTGCTCAGTGTATGAGGGGAGATGGTGTGGACGATGGGGGTGCTCAGTGTATGAGGGGAGATGGTGTGGATGATGGGGGTGCTCAGTGTATGAGGGGAGATGGTGTGGAGGATGGGGGTGCTCAGTGTATGAGGAGATGGTGTGGAGGATGGGGATGCTCAGTGTATGAGGGAGATGGTGTGGATGATGGGGGTGCTCAGTGTATGAGGAGATGGTGTGGAGGATGGGGGTGCTCAGTGTATGAGGAGATGGTGTGGAGGATGGGGGTGCTCAGTGTATGAGGGAGATGGTGTGGAGGATGGGGGTGCTCAGTGTATGAGGGAGATGGTGTGGAGGATGGGGGTGCTCAGTGTATGAGGAGATGGTGTGGAGGATGGGGGTGCTCAGTGTATGAGGGAGATGCTGTGGATGATGGGGGTGCTCAGTGTATGAGGGGAGATGGTGTGGATGATGGGGGTGCTCAGTGTATGAGGAGATGGTGAGGAGGATGGGGGTGCTCAGTGTATGAGGAGATGGTGAGGAGGATGGGGGTGCTCAGTGTATGAGGGGAGATGGTGTGTAGGCTGGGGGTGCTCAGTGTATGAGGGGAGATGCTGTGGATGATGGGGGTGCTCAGTGTATGAGGAGATGCTGTGGATGATGGGGGTGCTCAGTGTATGAGGAGATGCTGTGGATGATGGGGGTGCTCAGTGTATGAGGGGAGATGCTGTGGAGGATGGGGGTGCTCAGTGTATGAGGGGAGATGCTGTGGATGATGGGGTGCTCAGTGTATGAGGGGAGATGCTGTGGAGGATGGGGGTGCTCAGTGTATGAGGGGAGATGGTGTGGAGGATGGGGGTGCTCAGTGTATGAGGGGAGATGGTGAGGAGGATGGGGGTGCTCAGTGTATGAGGGGAGATGCTGTGGAGGATGGGGGTGCTCAGTGTATGAGGGGAGATGGTGTGGAGGATGGGAGTGCTCAGTGTATGAGGAGATGGTGTGGAAGATGGGGGTGCTCAGTGTATGAGGGGAGATAGTGTGGATGATGGGGGTGCTCAGTGTATGAGGGAGATGGTGTGGAGGATGGGGGTGCTCAGTGTATGAGGGAGATGCGGTGGAGGATGGGAGTGCACAGTGAATGAGGGGGGAGGGGGTGGAGGATGGGGGTGCTCAGTGTATAAAGGGAGATGGTGTGGAGGATGGGGGTGCTCAGTGTATGAGGGGAGATGCTGTGGAGGATGGGGGTGCTCAGTGTATGAGGGAGATGGTGAGGAGGATGGGGGTGCTCAGTGTATGAGGGGAGATGGTGTGGAGGATGGGGTGCTCAGTGTATGAGGGAGATGGTGTGGAGGATGGGGGTGCTCAGTGTATGAGGGAGATGGTGTGGAGGATGGGGGTGCTCAGTGTATGAGGGGAGATGGTGGAGGATGATGGGGGTGCTCAGTGTATGAGGAGATGGTGTGGAGGATGGGGGTGTTCTGTGTATGAGGGGAGATGCTGTGGAGGGTGGGGGTGTTGAGTGTGTGAGGAGATGCTGTGGAGGATGGGTGTGCTCAGTGTATGAGGGAGGTGCTGTGGAGGATGGGGGTGCTCAGTGTATGAGGGGAGATGCTGTGGAGGATGGGGGTGCTCAGTGTATGAGGGAGATGGTGTGGAGGATGGGGGTGCTCAGTGTATGAGGGAGATGGTGTGGAGGATGGGGGTGCTCAGTGTATGAGGGGTGATGCTGTGGAGGATGGGGGTGCTCAGTGTATGAGGGGTGATGCTGTGGAGGATGGGGGTGCTCAGTGTATGAGGGAAGATGGTGAGGAGGATGGGGGTGCTCAGTGTATGAGGGGAGATGCTGTGGAGGATGGGAGTGCTCAGTGTATGAGGGGTGATGCTGGCGAGGATGGGGGTGCTCAGTATATAATGGGAGATGCTGTGGAGGATGGGGGTGCTCAGTGTATGAGGGGAGATGGTGTGGATGATGGGGGTGCTCAGTGTATGAGCGGAGATACTGTGGATGATGGGGATGCTCAGTGTATGAGGGAGATGCTGTGGAGGATGGGGGTGCTCAGTGTATGAGGGGAGATGCTGTGGAGGATGGGGGTGCTCAGTGTATAAAGGGAGATGGTGTGGAGGATGGGGGTGCTCAGTGTATAAGGGAAGATGCTGTGGATGATGGGGGTGCTCAGTGTATAAGGCGAGATGGTGTGAAGAATGGGGGTGCTCAGTGTAGAAGGGAAGATGGTGTGGATGATGGGGGTGCTCAGTGTATGAGGGGAGATGGTGTGGATGATGGGGGTGCTCAGTGTATGAGGGGAGATGGTGTGGAGGATGGGGGTGCTCAGTGTATGAGGGAGATGCTGTGGAGGATGGGGGTGCTCAGTGTATGAGGGGAGATGCTGTGGAGGATGGGGGTGCTCAGTGTATGAGGGGAGATGCTGTGGAGGATGGGGGTGCTCAGTGTATGAGGAGATGGTGTGGATGATGGGGGTGCTCAGTGTATGAGGGAAGATGGTGTGGAGGATGGGAGTGCTCAGTGTATGAGGGTAGATGCTGTGGAGGATGGGGGTGCTCAGTGTATGAGGGGAGATGGTGTGGATGATGGGGGTGCTCAGTGTATGAGGGGAGATGGTGTGGATGATGGGGGTGCTCAGTGTATAAGCAGAGATGCCGTGGAAGATGGGGGTGCTCAGTGTATGAGGGGAGATGGTGAGGAGGATGGGGGTGCTCAGTGTATGAGGGGAGATACTGTGGAGGATGAGGGTGCTCAGTGTATGAGGGGAGATACTGTGGAGGATGGGGGTGCTCAGTGTATGAGGGGAGATGCTGTGGATGATGGGGGTGCTCAGTGTATGAGGGGAGATGCTGTGGATGATGGGGGTGCTCAGTGTATGAGTTGAGATGCTGTGGATGATGGGAGTGCTCAGTGTATGAGGGGAGATGCTTTGGAGGATGGGGGTGCTCAGTACTTTTATTATTTTATCATGTTCTCAGCAGTTTTAAAGTAAACTAATGTAGGCCCATGGGGCAGCAGCGGGCATAGTACTGGTAGATACTACAGGGTGGCAGTGTTAAAAGGGGCAACTATATAGGGAGGTTATTTGCTATAGAGGGTCGGGGTGGACTGCAGAAACAAGCCAAAGTCAAACGTATCAGCTGAATTACCTGGTCCCTAATGCAAAATCTTTACCTCCTCTACCCTGTGCCATATTAATACTGGTGTCTTTTTATGTGACAGAGGGGGCTGCGCACCCCTGGCCTAAGACGCCTGCGCATGAGCTTCTGGAAACAAACTGGAAAAAAAAGGAAAGTGAACAAACTGAGATCTGTGGAGACGTCGCCTGTAAGTCACTGGGTTTACCTTGGGTAACTGATTCTTTTAAAATATGTTTTAATCTCTTCATTAGAAAGTGAGGTTACTTTAAACGTGAATGGGGGGGGGGGCGCTTTTGTATTGTTCGCCCTGTTGGCAAAATTCCCTAGAAACTGCCCTGGATATTATATACATGGGACTGAAAGTTACAGGGGTCTGAGGGAGGGAGTGATGTTATTTACATGGGACTGAATGTTACAGGCAGGGCCGTTTCTAGGGGCGGGCGGGCCGGGTGACCGCCCGGGGCGCTGTGAGGAGGGGGGCGCCGGCGGCAGGTGACAAGGAGATGAACGCTTCCACTGTGGAAGCGTTCATCTCCATAGTGATCTGTATCGCCGTCCTCTGCTGCGGGCCTTGTGCCGGCAGCCTATCAGAGCGGTGCATCAGGCGGCGTGATGATATCAATGTGCCGCCTGAACAATGCAGAAGAGCGGGACACAGGCCGGAAGAGGCCTGCATCGCAGTGCTCCAAGGAGTAAGGTAAGTATAGGGAGGGGGGAGAAAAAGGAGCCTGCACATTATTTATGGGGTGGGGGAAATGAAAAGGAGCCTGCACATTATTTATGGGGTGGGGGAAATGAAAAGGAGCCTGCACATTAATTATGGGGTGAGGGAAATAAAAAGGAGCCTGGCTGCACATGATATGGGGGAATTAAAAAGGAGCCTGCACATGATTTAATGGGGGGGGGGATAAAAAGGAGCCTGCACATGATTTTGGGTGGGAGGGAGGGGGGAAGAATGGAGCCTGCACATGATTTGGGGAGGGCGGGGGGAGAATGGAGCCTGCACATGATTTATGGGGGAAGGGGAGAGAAAAAGGAGCCTGCACATGATTTATGGGGGAGGGGAGAAAAAGGAGCCTGCACATGATTTATGGGGGGGAAGGAGCCTGCACATGATTTATGGGCGGGGAGAGAAAAAGGAGCCTGCCTGCACATGATTTTTTTAGGGGATAAAAAGGAGCCTGCATATGAATTATGGGGGAGGGAATAAAAAGGAGCCTGCACATGATTTATGGGGGGGGGGGGTGAAGAAGGAGCCTGCACACAATTTAGGGGGGGAAAGAAGGAGCCTGCACATGATTTATGGGATGGGGAGGTAAAAAGGAGCCTGCACATGATTTATTGGGGGATAAAAGAAGCCTGCACATGATTTATTGGGGGAAGTAAAGGGGCCTACACATGATTTATGGGGGAGGAATAAAAAGACGCCTACACATGATTTATGGGGCGAATAAAAAGAGCCTGCACATGATTTATTGAAGGGGGAAAAAGGAGCCTGCACATGATTTATTGGGGGAAAGAAAAGGAGCCTGCACATGATTTATGGAGGGGGAGCTTGCACATGTTGGGGGTGGCGGAGAGGAGACTGGCACATGTTGGGGGTGGCGGAGAGGAGACTGGCACATGATGGGGGGAAATGGCACTTTTAACCAGCACATGATTGGGGGGCACTATGGGGACATTACTGAGGTATTTTATATGGGGGGCTCTGTGTGGTACTAGTATTATCAGGGGTATTATCTGTTTCTGCAGTATAGTATTGGGGAGCACAGCGGGCACAGTATTGGGGGCACTATCTGTGTGGTACTAGTATTATCAGGGGTATTATCTGTTTCTGCAGTATAGTATTGGGGAGCACAGCGGGCACAGTATTAGGGGCACTATCTGTGTGGTACTAGTATTATCAGGGGTATTACCTGCAGTATAGTATTGGGGGGCACAGTATTAGGGGCACTATCTGTGTGGTACTAGTATTATCAGGAGGATTATCTGTTTCTGCAGTATAGTATTGGGGAGCACAGCGGGCACAGTATTGGGGGCACTATCTGTGTGGTACTAGTATTATCAGGGATATTATCTGTTTCTGCAGTATAGTATTGGGGAGCACAGCGGGCACAGTATTGGGGGCACTATCTGTGTGGTACTAGTATTATCAGGGGATTATCTGTTTCTGCAGTATAGTATTGGGGAGCACAGCGGGCACAGTATTGGGGGCACTATCTGTGTGGTACTAGTATTATCAGGGGTATTATCTGTTTCTGCAGTATAGTATTGGGGAGCACAGCGGGCACAGTATTGGGGGCACTATCTGTGTGGTACTAGTATTATCAGGGGTATTATCTGCAGTATAGTATTGGGGAGCACAGCGGCACAGTATTGGGGGCACTATCTGTGTGGTACTAGTATTATCAGGGGTATTATCTGCAGTATAGTATTGGGGAGCACAGCGGGCACAGTATTAGGGGCACTATCTGTGTGGTACTAGTATTATCAGGGGTATTATCTGCAGTATAGTATTGGGGAGCACAGCGGCACAGTATTGGGGGTAGTAGGATGATTTGTCCAGAAGATGGGAGGATGATGGAAAAGTAGTAAACTAAGATTTATTTTGTTGTCAAACTGCAGAGACGAGAACTGTTGGTCTGAAGGTCTGAAAGGAGAAGATGAGGACAGAGAACATCTACATCACAGGAGACGTCACTGGATGTAAGAGGTAAGTGGGGCTGTATTTCTGTAGTGATGGGAGCAGGGGCGTATCGATCGCCGGAAGTGCCCCTCCCGAGACCAGGCTCTGGATCCGCCACTGCGCCGGACTGGCCTGTGCCCAGTGGCGGGGCCAGGTGACATTAGGCAAGTCATCAAGATTAGACTAAGTGAGCGGGGCCCTAGAAATTCTACTACATGGGGCCCCGCTCACTTAGTCTAATCTTGCCTAACCTGAATGTAGGCATAATAAAAATGATCTTTCATGCAGCTGCACACACAGGTTAGTGAGCGGGGCCCCATGTAGTAAAAAAATATATATGGTGAGACGGTTGCAAGTTCTCCTCTGATATGATTTCATCGAGCAGTTTTGATTGGGGGGGGGAGTTGTTTTTTTTACCTAGAAACTGCACTGGTTACAGGGGTCTGAGGGAGGGAGTGATGTTATATACATGGGACTGAATGTTACAGGGGTCTGAGGGAGGGAGTGATGTTATTTACATGGGACTGAATGTTACAGGGGTCTGAGGGAGGGAGTGATATTATATACATGGGACTGAATGTTACAGGGGTCTGAGGGAGGGAGTGATGTTATTTACATGGGACTGAATGTTACAGGGGTCTGAGGGAGGGAGTGATGTTATTTACATGGGACTGAATGTTACAGGGGTCTGAGGGAGGGAGTGATGTTATATACATGGGACTGAATGTTACAGGGGTCTGAGGGAGGGAGTGATGTTATATACATGGGACTGACTGTTACAGGGGTCTGAGGGAGGGAGTGATATTATATACATGGGACTGACTGTTACAGGGGTCTGAGGGAGGGAGTGATATTATATACATGGGACTGAATGTTACAGGGGTCTGAGGGAGGGAGTGATGTTATTTACATGGGACTGAATGTTACAGGGGTCTGAGGGAGGGAGTGATGTTATTTACATGGGACTGAATGTTACAGGGGTCTGAGGGAGGGAGTGATGTTATTTACATGGGACTGAATGTTACAGGGGTCTGAGGGAGGGAGTGATGTTATTTACATGGGACTGAATGTTACAGGGGTCTGAGGGAGGGAGTGATGTTATTTACATGGGACTGAATGTTACAGGGGTCTGAGGGAGGGAGTGATGTTAATTACATGGGACTGAATGTTACAGGGGTCTGAGGGAGGGAGTGATGTTATTTACATGGGACTGAATGTTATAGGGGTCTGAGGGAGGGAGGGATTTTATTTTCATGGGACTGAATGTTACAGGGGTCTGAGGGAGGGAGTGATGTTATTTACATGGGACTCTATGGTGGAGGGAGGAATATATCTACAGGGGGCATTATAAATACTGGGGGCACTGTAGGGGACACTATAGGCGTTCTTATTACTACTGGGAGCTCTATAGGAGGGTCTTATAGGTCCGCATTATTACTACTGAGGGGTCTGTAGAGAGCTTTATTACCACTGGGGGAACAATAGGGGGGCCTTATTTCTACTGGGGGCTCTGTGAGGGTATTATTAATACTGGAGGGCTCTTCTACTAATGGGGGCACTCTTGGGGAGCGTTATCATGGTTGGGGGCACTGTAGGGGGCAGTATTACTAATGAGGGCATTCTAGAAGGGAATTACTATTGGTGGGACTATGAGGAGCACTATTACTATGGGGGGCACTAATATTTCTTCAGGACAGTATTTGGGGGTATTGGGGAGCACAGCGAGCAGCAGGATAACACTGTGGGGACTCCAGGTTGGGAGATGATGATAGAAAAGTGAGGAAGCTAAGATGTCTGTGTGTCACACTCTGCAGAGACGAGGCGGCTGAGAGAAGATGTACGGACGGAATGAAGAAGATGATGATAGAGAAGATCAACATCAGAGGAGACGTCACCTGGAGGCCCTGGATGTGACAGGTATGTGCTGCTGTATAGCCAGTACTGCAAAATGTTTGGGAGGGGCTTAGAGAGCTGGGCCATATTCATTGGGGCCGTGCCCCGGATGCTTAGAGACCCTAGCAACGCCCCTGATTGGAAGACTCAAATAATATAATGTAAACTGAGCATAGCAAGATCTGTAACAGGAAGTAGCATGATAAAGGAAGGTCGTAACCCAAGTCTGGGGTGTTACACCTCCATCTTCTGGTTCTTGCGCTGTTCACACCTCTCAGTGCATGGACCAGTGGCGTGTCTGGGTAGGGGGGGGCCTGCCCCGGGTACAGGGCTGGCAGGCTAAACAGGGCGGTGCCACAGCGCTGCCGGCTGCCGCACTGACAGTTGTCACATCAGTATGTGTCAGTGCGGGCAGCGTGAGCGCACTAACCCCATCAGGAGAGGAGCCGGCCAGGTAGGAGTGCCGTGATGGAGGAGGAGATGGCGGGGCCGCAGGCAGAGATAGAGGAGGGGGCGGGCCGGCCGGGCCCTGACTGACTGTGAGATGGAGTAGGGGCTGGGCCGGCCAGACCCTGACTGACAGTTAGATGGTGGAGGGGGCGTGCCAAGATAGAGGGGGGGGTGGGCCAGGCCCTGACCTTCTGTCAGATGGAGGAGGGGGGATGGCTGGCCAGGCCCTGACTGACAGATGGAGGAGGGGGAGTGCCGAGATAAAGGAGGGGGCGGGCCGGCCGGGCCGAGTTCTGACTGATAGTCAGATGGAGGAGGGGGCGGGCCAGGTAGGTCACGTGGACGCCGCCGCAGCATGCATTAATTTGAAATAGCGTGCACTGTGCGTGCTCGCTCCCTGTCACATCAGAGCACGCACATCACCACACAGCTCACTCGCTTTGCCCCGGCGGGAAAAGCCAGTCCTTCTCTCCCTCTGCTTCAGTGCAGCCAGCCAGCTGGGCTTCTGCTGTGTGCCACCTGACTGTATGTGTGTGTGACCCCACCCGCGTCCTGCTGTGTCTCAGAAGGAATAGAAGGAATTTAGGAAGTCCACCATACAGTGGCGTCGCCACGGGGCCACGGACCCCCTAAATCACTCTGTGCCCCCCCCCCAACTCACCCTTCCCGCCCCCCCCATTGGCGTCGCTACAGGGCTGGGGGACACAGTACCAGCACTGTGTCCTGTCCAGCTTTCCGTCCTCCACTGGCTGTGGCGGGGCGGCGTTAAGGTTGTGCGCAGGGCGGGCGCAGGCTGAGAGCGCGGCAGCCGAAGATGACGTCACGCTGTGTGCCTGCCCGCGTTAGCGCCACTGCCATCTGCGGCTGCTAGTGAGCCTCTGTGCCAGCCCAGGCCCCAGCTTCGGAGGAGGACAGTGCCTCACCTGCACCACAGCAGCAGCCAGTGGCACTCCGTCCTAAGACGTCTGCCTGGCCCCTAACAAGTATGTACTGGTCCGTTCCCTACATGGCTGCCTGCCTGCTACCCCAGCCCCTCCTCAGTTATAACCCTTTATAATGTCCCCTGATACCCCTCAGTTATATAATATAACTGAGGGGTATCATTGTACATTATACAGGGGTAATATAACTGACGAGAGCTATCAGACATTATACAGGGAGTAATATAACTTATATTACCCCTGTATAATGTCTGATAGGCCTCCTGAATTATATTACTCCTGTATAATTATGTACCTGGATACCCCTTAGTTTTATTACCCCGCTGGGGTCATATAACTAAGGGGTATCAGGGTACATTATTATACAGGGGTAATATAACTCAGGAGGGCTATCACACACTATATGTGGGTAATATAGCTTACATTACCCCAGTATAATGTCCCCTGATACCCCTCAGTTATATAATATAACTAAGGGGTATCAGGGTACATTATTATATAGGGGTAATATAACTCAGGAGGGCTATCACACACTATATGGGGGTAATATAGCTTACATTACCTCTGTATAATGTCCCCTAATAGCCGTCCTTAGTTATATTACCCATAATGTCCCCTGATACCCCTCAGTTATATTATATAACTGAGGGGTATCAGGGTACATTATACAGGGGTTAATATAACTTATATTACCCCTGTATAATGACTGATAGGCCTCCTGAGTTATATTATCCCTGTTTAATTATGTACCCTGATATCCCTTAGTTATATTACCCCGCAGGGGTAATATAACTAAGGGGTATCGGGGTACATTATACAGGGGTAATATAACTCAGGAGGGCTATCAGAGGACATTATACAGGGGGTAATATAACTTATATTACCTCTGTATAATGTCTAATAGGCCTCCTGAATTATATTACCCCTGTATAATTATGTACCTGGATACCCCTTAGTTATATTACCCCCTGTATAATGTCTCCTGATAGCCCTCCTCAGTTATATTACCCCTGTATAACTGATACCCCTCAGTCATATAATATAACTGAGGGGTATCAGGGTAAATTATACAGGGGGTAATATAACTGAGGGGTATCAGGGTACATTATTATACAGGGGTAATATAACTGAGAAGGGCTATCAGGGGACATTATACAGGGGTAATATAAGCTATATTACCCCCGTATAATGTCTGATAGCCCTCCTCAGTTATATTACCCCCTGTTACCTCTTGTACAGTGTCTGAAGAGGAAGAACCAAAAAACCATACTGCCCAGTGGACGGCGTGTTCTTAGCCCCCCGGCCAAAGTGTTGAAGTGGCGTCCGAGATCCCCAAGGTCCAAGCCAAGTAACTGTAAGTTTTCATGTGGAGTATGTTTATGGTATACACATATAGCCTACACTGTGTCACACAATATACAGTATACCGCTACACTGTGTAGGGGTTATACTGTATATTGTACAGCATGGCGCAGGGGTTATATTGTCCGGCATGGTGTAGCTTCCATACATTTGATGTACAGTACACTCCTTGCACTATACTGTACAATATACAGTATAATTCCTGCACCATGCTATACAATGTACATATAATCCATACACCATGCCGTACAATATACAATACAGATCCCCCATAACAGGGTGTCATCCACAGATCCCCATAACAAAGTGTCATTCACACATTCCCCCATAACAGTGTCATCCACAGATCCCCCATAACAGTGTCATCCACAGATCCCCCATAACAGTGTCATCCACAGATCCCCCATAACAGTGTCATCCACAGATCCCCCATAACAGTGTCATCCACAGATCCCCCATAACAGTGCCATCCACAGATCCCCATAAAAATTCCATATTTTGGTCACTTTGCCTCACAAATAGTGCAATACCAAGCGACCAAAAAGCCATATGTACCTCTAAATGGTAGAAAAACCGTCACAGCAAAAAAAGAGACATATCACTGTGTCCGTTATGATGGGCCGCATGAAAATATGACACGATCTACCCCCCAAGGTGAATTCAGTAAAGATAAAATTTCTTATGGTTTCGGAAGGGGGGTGCCAGAGAAAGTTCCTGCTCTGGGTGCCAAATGGCACGCCACTGGCATGGACATGGTCATATACACCGCTCCAGTCAATGATTGGCCTCAGAGGTGACACGCTGCTTGTGGCCACATCACCGCTGAAGCCAGTCATTGGCTTGAGAGGTGTATGTGACCATGGCCATGCACTGCCAGGTGAAAACAGCGCAGGGACCGGAAGATGGAGGCAGTAGGGGCAGTGCAAAGGACCGAATTGGCAGGGAGCAGGTAAGTTAAACTCTTCAGTTTCAGGGGCCATGCTGCAGGAAAGTGTTAGAAATTCATTTTTACTGGTAAATCCCTTTAAAGATAGTCTTTCACCTAATCTAAATGTTTTAGACCACTCAGATCTCAGACTCTTTGCCTCTCAGTACTACAGTACCTTTGTTTTATGATTTCGTTGCCCAGATGGTAAAAAAGACAATTTTAAAACATATGTAAATGAGCTGCTAAGGTTCCCAGGAGTGGCGTTACTGGGCGATATGCCCAGAAAAACACACCTCTTTCAGCCCTCTGGCCGGCCCTCTGTCCTATTACCTTCTCCAGTGAAAGTCACGCCAGAAGACGGCGGAGCAGACATCTTTAGTTGGCCGGCGCATGCGCAATATGAGAAGCTGTTCCTCTGCCCATAATGGGTAGAGCAGTGCGCATCCGCCAGCCAACAAAAGGCGTCTGCCCCCGTCTTCTGGTGCCGCTCGTGACTTTCTCTGGAGGAGGTAATAGGACAGAGGGTGGGCCAGAGGGCTGAAAGAGTTGTTTTTTTGGGGGGCAAATCTCCCAATAACGCCGCCCCTGGGCACCTTTAGCAGCTCATTTACATACGTTTTAAAAGTGTTTTTTCATCATCTGGACGACGGAGGCATAAAACAAAGGTACTGTAGTAATGAGAGGCAAAGAGTCTATAACCTGATCTGAGCGGTCTAAAACGCTGAGTTTAGGTGAAAGACTCCCTATTTAAGTCCCTAATACATTGTGAGATATTCAGGTGAATTATTGGGAACAAGTGTTCATAGGAACGCTCATTTATAATAGCTGGCTGGTATAAGCGTGCCACACATCTCTCTGTGTAATCAGGGATGTGCTACTGATAATCAATATAACTAAATGAAGGTGGAATGACTGTTATAGGGATCATTCCTCCCCAGTCACTTTACATTGGCCTGCTTAATAGGCCAATGCAAATGAGTGCCGATCAACAGTTTTCTTTTTATTTGCGGCCCCCTGAAATAGAGCGATGTGACAATGCGCCCCTCAGACCAATAAAGGTTGTGCACCTCTGCTCTAAAGGAACAACTTTTAGCAAATGAGGCAGTGGAAAAATGGCCCAAGGACCATTGAAAGGGGTTTAGGTGGAAACCCTTCTGTCCTGTGCGGGGGGCCTGGTTAGATCCTTGCTATGGGACCCTTACTTCTCTATGTACGCCACTGTGGAGGGTATTGCTATTCAGTAGTAATTGCCTATTATCCTAAATTATCCTAACTATTAATAATTGATATTTCCTATAACAGGAGCACTGTAGGGGGCTCTATTACTAATGAGGGCATTCTAGAAGGGAATTTTTATTGGTGGGACTTTGAGGAGCACTATTACTATGGGGGGAACTATCTCTTTGGCACTATTATTTCTTCTGGATAGTATTTGGGAGTGTTGGGGAGCACAGAGAGAAGCAAGATAACACTTCTGGGACTTGAGGATGGGGAGAATGATAGAAAAGTTAGGAACCTAAGATGTCTATGTGTTATTCTCTGTAGAGACGAGGCTGAAATAAGTAGTCTAGGAGAAAATGAAAGAAACCATATATAGCAGAGGAGACATCACCTGGGAGGCTCTGGATGTAATGCGTATGTGCTGCTGTATAGTCTTGTATGTTTGATAGTGTCTATGCAGCAAGAAAAGCAATTAAGGCTAGTTTCACACTTGCGGTAGCAGAGTCTGTCAGGCTGTTTCAGAGGGGGATCCGTGTTAACGCTAGCCCACCATGCTGCCAGAAGTCTGCTCTGGCCCCAATCACTATAATGCCTGCTGGACCCTGCTACCGCAAGTGTGAGAGTAGCCTAAAATGTCTTTAGTGCTAGTGCGAGCGGTGGGGTGTCGACTAGGGCCATATGCATTGGGGCTTGGGCCCTGGATCTTTTGAGACCCTAGCAATGCCCCTGATTGGTGGTGCTTTATAATTTTCATACATTTTTACATTTATTTTTAACATTTCTTTTAATTGCTGATTTCTCCTGTAACAGAGGCCAACATATTAGCCCCAGCTAAGGGGGAATACTGCTTCTGCATAATGTCCTTGAAACTGCCAAGGCTACTTTCACATTCTGCCTTTTTGTTGGATCCGTCATGGATCAGCAAAAACGCTTCCCTCATGATAATATAACCATCTGCATAAATTACAAACAGATCCCATTATATTATCTCTAAAATAGCTATCATGGATCCGTCTCTAAAGCCACTGTAAGTCAATGTGGGACGGATACAGATATTTTGTGTCAGAGAAAACAAATCCGTCACAATTGTGAGTCATGACGGATCTGTCTTGCTCTGCATCCCAGAACGCACCCAAAAACTCTGCTTGCAGCGTTTTATGTGTGCGTCAGTGGAAGGTAATGAAACGGAATGGAATGCATTTTGGTGCATTCTGCTCCCTTCAGTTCAGTTTTGACCCCATTGACACTGAAGCGTTTTCCCTCGCTTTTGGGATCCTATGATGGATCTCAATAGCTGAAAGGAAAAGCGCAGGTGTGAAAGTAGCCTAACTCTGCAAAGACACTCAGAAATGTCCTTGTGGAGTTAAATGCAACCCCCTCCCCAGATGTATATAAATGGGCAGTCAACAACTGGTTAACAGGGCCCACTTTAATGAAGGCATTCTTCATAGGACAATTAACGCGACAATTGCCTCTCCACTCATTTTAAGAGTCCCTGCAGGGGATTAAAATAAAGTAATATTACAATATATTGTAAGATTACAGTATAGTGACATACAGCATGCAAAGAGCATGTAGTATTGAACATGGTAAACAACCAATCAGAATGCGAGCAGTCATATTCCAGAAATATGTATCCTTTTCTTCTGTCTTCTTGGAAAGTGGGGGCGTTGATAGTAGGCTCAACAGGTGCTTAAGAGATGAGGTCTTCTTGTGATAAAAGTTTTTATGCGTATATAAGTATAAATTTCTCAAGCGCAACAGAATATATTATTAATATGAACAAAATTACATTACAAGCAGGCAGTGTATCAGAAATAATTTATTTCTTTAACATTTTTCACCCTTTTGATCTGTACATTATAACACATATGCATTTCTCATTGATTTATTAGCTATTAGCTAACTATCTGTCCTACCTGTCTAGAAAAGGCCCCTTAGACTGCCAGTACTGCATGAAGTATACAGATAAGCTGCATAGATCATGGGATGGTAGACATCCATTCCTGGTCGCCTTATAGTAGCCATTTCATCTGACCATTCACACTTCTTTACGGAGTTGTTGACAGCACACACACACATCATTATCTACCTAAAAGGATGACGACAGCCAGCCAGAGGTGCACCCCAACACAAGGATCACCCCGGAGTAATCCCCGGTGAAATCACGCTTTTAGGGCATTGACTCTTCTTGTAGGAGTGGTGCTCAAACTGCTAGGGTGCATCTGTGGGACCCTCTTTCAGAGATGATGTCCTCCACCCAAGTCTCAAAAAGCTGAGGGGTCTTCAGGAGAGGTGGGCAGTCGAGCTGGGCTATCAGACGGTCATCTCTGTAGCTGTGATGTCATCCTTCCTACAAAATGGACATATCCACGCCCTCAACTAGGAATATAACATATTAAGGCCTCTTGCACACGACCGTATGGCTTTTTCAGTATTTTGCGGTCCGCAAAAAACGGATCCGCAAAAAATACGGATGACGTCCGTGTGCATTCCGTTTTTTGCGGAAGGGAACAGCTGGCCCCTAATAGAACAGTACTATCCTTGTCCATTATGCGGACAATAATAGGACATGTTCTATCTTTAAACGGAACAAAAATATGGAAACGGAAGGCATACAAAGTACATTCCGTTTTTTTTGTGGATCCATTGAAATGAATGGTTCCGTATACAGAACGCAAAAAACAGAACGGAAGTGGAAAAAAAAAAGTTCATGGCAAGAGGCCTAATCATTTCCAGGCAAGTATTTAATGTCATATTAATAGAGGAGAAGCAGGAAAGTGGAAAGAAACCAAACATGAACCAAAAGTCTGATAATGATTGATACAAGAAATCAGAGTTACTTCTTTCCTTTCACATTTTCTCCTCTTTTGATCATTACATTATCACTCATATGCATTTCTCACTGATTTGTTAGCTATTTTTCCTAGCTATTTACAAAAGGCCCCTTAAACTGTATGTACTACATGAAGTATCTAGATAAGCTGTGTAGATCACAGGATGTTAGATATCCCTTTCTGGCCACCTCATAGTAGTTATTTCATCTGAACATTCCCTTTTCTTTATGGGGTTATTGACAGCACACACATTATTATCTACCTAAAAGGATGACGACAGCCAGCCAGAGGTGCACCCCAACACAAGGATCACCCCGGAGTAATCCCCGGTGAAATCACGCTTTTAGGGCATTGACTCTTCTTGTAGGAGTGGTGCTCAAACTGCTAGGGTGCATCTGTGGGACCCTCTTTCAGAGATGATGTCCTCCACCCAAGTCTCAAAAAGCTGAGGGGTCTTCAGGAGAGGTGGGCAGTCGAGCTAGGCTATCAGACGGTCATCTCTGTAGCTGTGATGTCATCCTTCCTAGAAAATGGACAAATCTACGCCCTCAACTAGGAATATAATGTATGAATTATTTCCAGGCAATTATTAAATGTTATGTCAATAGAGGAGAAACAGGAAAGTGGAAAGAAAAAAGACATTAACCGAAACCCTGATAATGATTGAAACAAAAAATGAGGGTTACTTCATTCCTTTCACATTTTCTCCTCTTTTGATCATTACATATCACTCATATGCATTTCTCATTGATTTCTAAGCTAACTATCTGTCCTAGCTATCTACAAAAGGCCCCTTAAACTGCATGTACTGCATGAAGTATCAAGATAAGCTGTGTAGATCATAGGATGTTAGACATCTCTTCCTGTCTACCTCATAGTAGTTATTTCATCTGAACATTCCCATTTCTTTATGGGGTTATTGACAGCACACACAGCATTATCTACCTAAAAGGATGACGACAGCCAGCCAGAGGTGCACCCCAACACAAGGATCACCCCGGAGTAATCCCCGGTGAAATCACGCTTTTAGGGCATTGACTCTTCTTGTAGGAGTGGTGCTCAAACTGCTAGGGTGCATCTGTGGGACCCTCTTTCAGAGATGATGTCCTCCACCCAAGTCTCAAAAAGCTGAGGGGTCTTCAGGAGAGGTGGGCAGTCGAGCTGGGCTATCAGACGGTCATCTCTGTAGCTGTGATGTCATCCTTCCTACAAAATGGACATATCCACACCCTCAACTAGGAACATAACATCTTTTTGTAGTAGTGGTGCTTAAACTGCTGGGATGCATCTATGGGACCCTCTTTCGGAGATGATGTCCTCCACTTGACTCTTAAAAAGCTGAGGGGTCTTCAGAAGAGGTGGGCAGTCAAACTAGGCTATCAGACGGTCAAAGATGTAGCTATGATGTCATCCTTCCTACGAAATGGACATGTGCAAACCTGCAAGGAAGAATACAACATATAAATCATTTCCAGGCAATTGGGGAGGCAATAGAGGAGAAATATAAAACTTGATATAAACTAGAAATGAACTAAAACACTGATAACAGAATTTGCATCTTTTAAATATCAGTTTTCTGATAAATCTCTGCTTATGCTCTGAACTACCAAAAGCAGTGGACATAATAATTTATCATCACCTCTCCTGACCTTGGTGTTTTCATGGTTGCTGTTGTTTGTGTGACCAGTGACAGTGACCAGTAAAATAGGGAGAACATTGACCAGTAAGATAGAGCAGCCTCCAGTAAGATAGGGGAGATAGTAAGCAGTAAGATAGGAGAGAGACCAGTAAGATAGGATAAATAATAACCAGTAAGATAGGGTAATGACCAGTAAGACAGGACAGTGGAAATGTTATACTATTAAGACCACTGATACATAAGATATTGGATGATATGATAATTAATAATGGGTAAGGTGTGAGAGTCACCCACAATAAATATCATCCATAACCCCAATTGTAGTATCAAAACACTGATATTACTGATTGATAACCATACCCAATAACACGATATTGAGATACCCCATAATTCCCAACGTATCCTGTTTGATGTTCTATATCATCAATCTCAGTGAATTGAAGGTAGGACAGTTAGCAGTAAAATAGGGCGGATAGAGACCAGTAAGGTAGGGTAATAACCAGTAAGTTAGGACAGTGACCAGTAATATATGGAAGTGAATTGTAAGATAAGGCAGTGATCTGTAAATTAGGGTGGGAAGTGACCAGTAAGAGAAAGGGGGCAGTGAATAGGTGACCAAAGGCACTTTCCAAATAGTCTGAAAGCTGGAACCTTATTGGCTGCTATGAACAAGCTCCACTCGTCTTATGCAGGGGTTTAGATGAACCTCTTTCTACACATAAATCATCCCATCCAGTTCCCTGGTGCAGTAATGCCCCCCCTCCTGTAATGTCTGACTGAGAACTTACCATGATCTGTAGAGGGGCCGCAGACGTCACTACAGACACACGGATGCTTCTCTCTTGTAGACAGAGGAGGGGTGAGATGCAGCAAAGCTGGGGGACATCTTCCTCCTCCTGCAGCCGGCAACCAGGAATGACAGTTTGTAACAGTAATCAGGATTCATGTTTCTGAGGGGAAGTGCTGATTGGTTGATCAGATTCAAATCCACCAATCAGCAGCTCTGTGTTCTCTGCAGCCTGGGACTGGAGGAGCAGAGAACAGGCCGAGCCCTGGGTGCAGTACAGCTGATGTGTGCGGCTGGGAGGTGGACCGCATTCTCTTACATAAAGAACCAATTATTACCCCATAGCAAATTGTTGGTAGGGTTGATGCAAATTAAATTTCCTATTAGTGTCCATACTTTTGCTATTTTTCCCCCTGAAACATTTATACTTTTTTTGTTTATAGCAGGGTACATATGGTTAAAGGGAACCTGTCACCAGGATTTTGTGTATAGAGCTGGGGACATGGGCTGCTAGATGGCCGCTAGCACATCCGCAGTACCCAGTCCCCATAGCTCTATGTGCTTTTATTGCGTCAAAAAAAGGATTTTAGAGATATGCAAATGAACCAGATATGACTCCTGTGTCCGGAGATAATACACAGGAGTCATATCTGGTTCATTTGCATATCTCTAAAATCCTTTTTTTGACGCAATAAAAGCACATAGAGCTATGGGGACTGGGTACTGCGGATGTGCTAGCGGCCATCTAGCAGCCCATGTCCCCAGCTCTATACACAAAATCCTGGTGACAGGTTCCCTTTAAAGAAAAACATTTATTTTTTTTATTTCACTATGCCATAAATAAGCATTATTATTAATCCCACTAGAGGGTTTTTATCCCGTTCCTGTTATTTTTCACCTTCCTGACAGGGCCTATTTTTAAAAACCTTAATTATCCAAGCCATTAACCACTTGAAGACCACAGGTTCATACCCCCCTCAAAAAAATGAAACCCTACATGAGGTATCACTATTCTATTTTATGTGCAGTATGACACCTTTAAATAAATATATTATGGGACACCACTTATCAAATTGTATGTAGGGAATGGCAAACA
Organism: Aplectana chamaeleonis; assembly: GCA_029168955.1. Lineage (NCBI taxonomy): Eukaryota > Metazoa > Nematoda > Chromadorea > Rhabditida > Cosmocercidae > Aplectana > Aplectana chamaeleonis. Next base: position 100,656 of record JAPDOI010001308.1, on the reverse strand, counting down.
ATTATTAGGCCTGCACAAACTCACTTATGGTTGTGAGTGATTATAGGACAAGTTCACTTTGCCCAATACTTTTCTGTGTGTGGACCTGACGCTGCCCCTAACAACCCCCTGCTGGGAGTATGCCCCTGTAATTCACTATTGGGATGGGAACAGGGTATCCCAGACAATTTGCTTCTTTTCTTCCACAATGGCGGCGATATTCTGTTTTTTAAATATAAGGAATGACGACTGTGCCCAATATTTTTGGGTGTGGACCTGACGCTGCCCCTAACAACCCCCAGCCCGGAGTATGCCCCTGTAATTCACTATTGGGAAGGGAACAGGGTATCCCAGACAATTTGCTGCTTTTCTTCCACAATAGTGGTGATATTCTGGTTTTTACAGAGAAGGAATGACAACTGTGCCCACTATTTTTTCGGGTGTGGACCTGACGCTGCCCCTAACAACCCCCAGTTGGGAGTATGCCCCTATAATTCACTGTTGGGATGGGAACAGGGTATCCCAGACAATTTGCTGCTTTTCTTCCACAATGGCGGCGATATTCTGGTTTTTACAGAGAAGGAATGACGACTGTGCCCACTATTTTTTCGGGTGTGGACCTGACGCTGCCCCTAACAACCCCCAGCCGGGAGTATGCCCCTATAATTCACTGTTGGGATGGGAACAGGGTATCCCAGACAATTTGCTGCTTTTCTTCCACAATGGCGGCGATATTCTGGTTTTTACAGAGAAGGAATGACGACTGTGCCCACTATTTTTTCGGGTGTGGACCTGACGCTGCCCCTAACAACCCCCAGCCGGGAGTATGCCCCTATAATTCACTGTTGGAATGGGAACAGGGTATCCCAGACAATTTGCTGCTTTTCTTCCACAATGGCGGCGATATTCTGTTTTTTAAAAAGAAGGAATGATGACTGTGCCCACAATTTTTTCGGGTGTGGACCTGACGCTGCCCCTAGCAACCCGCTGCCAGGAGTATGCCCCTGTAATTCAGTGTTGGGATGGGAACTGGGTATCTCAGACAATTTGCTGCTTTTCTTCCACAATGGCAGCGATATTCTGGTTTTACAGAGAAGGAATGACGACTGTGCCCACTATTTTTTTGGGTGTGGACCTGACGCTGCCCCTAACAACCCCCAGCCGGGAGTATGCCCCTATAATTCACTGTTGGGATGGGAACAGGGTATCCCAGACAATTTGCTGCTTTTCTTCCACAATGGCGGCGATATTCTGGCTTTTACAGAGAAGGAATGACGACTGTGCCCACTATTTTTTTGGGTGTGGACCTGACGCTGCCCCTAACAACCCCCAGCCGGGAGTATGCCCCTGTAATTCACTGTTGGGATGGGAACAGGGTATCCCAGACAATTTGCTGCCTTTCTTCCACAATGGCGGCGATATTCAGTTTTTTACAGAGAAGGAATGACGACTGTGCCCACTACTTTTGTGTGTGTGGACCTGAAGCTGCCCCTAACAACCCTCTGCCAAGGGTTTGCCCCTGTAATTCACTGTTTGGACGGGAACAGGGTATCCCAGACAATTTGCTGCCTTTCTTCCACAATGGCGGCGATATTCAGTTTTTTACAGAGAAGGAATGACGACTGTGCCCACTATTTTTAAGGGTGTGGACCTGACGCTTCCCCTATCAACCCGCTGCCAGGAGTATGCCCCTGTAATTCACTATTGGGATGGGAACAGGGTATCCCAGACAATTTGCTGCTTTTCTTCCACAATGGCGGCGATATTCTGGGTTTTAGAGAGAAGGAATGACGACTGTGCCCACTAGTTTTTTTGGGTGTGGACCTGACGCTGCCCCTAACACCCCCCAGCCAGGAGTATGCCCCTGTAATTCACTGTTGGGATGGGAACAGGGTATTCCAGACAATTTGCTGCTTTTCTTCCACAATGGCGGCGATATTCTGGTTTTTACAGAGAAGGAATGACGACTGTGCCCACTATTTTTTGGGTGTGGACCTGACGCTGCCCCTAACAACCCCCAGCCGGGAGTATGCCCCTATAATTCACTGTTGGGATGGGAACAGGGTATCCCAGACAATTTGCTGCTTTTCTTCCACAATGGCGGCGATATTCTGGTTTTACAGAGAAGGAATGACGACTGTGCCCACTATTTTTTCGGGTGTGGACCTGACGCTGCCCCTAACAACCCCCAGCCGGGAGTATGCCCCTGTAATTCACTGTTGGGATGGGAACAGGGTATCCCAGACAATTTGCTGCTTTTCTTCCACAATGGCGGCGATATTCTGGTTTTTACAGAGAAGGAATGACGACTGTGCCCACTATTTTTTTGGGTGTGGACCTGACGCTGCCCCTAACAACCCCCAGCCGGGAGTATGCCCCTATAATTCACTGTTGGGATGGGAACAGGGTATCCCAGACAATTTGCTGCTTTTCTTCCACAATGGCGGCGATATTCTGGTTTTTACAGCAAAGGAATGATGACTGTGCCCACTATTTTTTCGGGTGTGGACCTGACGCTTCCCCTATCAACCCGCTGCCAGGAGTATGCCCTGTAATTCACTATTGGGATGGGAACTGGGTATCCCAGACAATTTGCTGCTTTTCTTCCACAATGGCGGCGATATTCTGGCTTTTACAGAGAAGGAATGACGACTGTGCCCACTATTTTTTTGGGTGTGGACCTGACGCTGCCCCTAACAACCCCCTGCTGGGAGTATGCCCCTGTAATTCACTGTTGGGATGGGAACAGGGTATCCCAGACAATTTGCTGCTTTTCTTCCACAATGGCGGCGATATTCTGGTTTTTACAGAGAAGGAATGACGACTGTGCCCACTATTTTTTTGGGTGTGGACCTGACGCTGCCCCTAACAACCCCCAGCCGGGAGTATGCCCCTATAATTCACTGTTGGGATGGGAACAGGGTATCCCAGACAATTTGCTGCTTTTCTTCCACAATGGCGACGATATTCTGGTTTTTACAGAGAAGGAATGACGACTGTGCCCACTATTTTTTTGGGTGTGGACCTGACGCTGGCCCTAACAACCCCCAGCTGGGAGTATGCCCCTGTAATTCACTGTTGGGATGGGAACAGGGTATCCCAGACAATTTGCTGCTTTTCTTCCACAATGGCGGCGATATTCTGTTTTTTACAGAGAAGGAATGACGACTGTGCCCACTATTTTTGTGTGTGGGCCTGACGCTGCCCCTAACAACCCTCTGCCAGGAGTATGCCCCTATAATTCACTGTTGGGATGGGAACAGGGTATCCCAGACAATTTGCTGCTTTTCTTCCACAATGGCGGCGATATTCTGGTTTTTACAGAGAAGGAATGACGACTGTGACCACTACTTTTTTTGGGTGTGGACCTGACGCTGCCCCTAACAACCCCCAGCCGGGAGTATGCCCCTATAATTCACTGTTGGGATGGGAACAGGGTATCCCAGACAATTTGCTGCTTTTCTTCCACAATGGCGGCGATATTCTGGTTTTTACAGAGAAGGAATGACGACTGTGCCCACTATTTTTTCGGGTGTGGACCTGACGCTGCCCCTAACAACCCCCAGCCGGGAGTATGCCCCTGTAATTCACTGTTGGGATGGGAACAGGGTATTCCAGACAATTTGCTGCTTTTCTTCCACAATGGCGGCGATATTCTGGTTTTTACAGAGAAGGAATGACGACTGTGCCCACTACTTTTGTGTGTGTGGACCTGACGCTGCCCCTAACAACCCCCAGCCGGGAGTATGCCCCTGTAATTCACTGTTTGGACGGGAACAGGGTATCCCAGACAATTTGCTGCCTTTCTTCCACAATGGCGGCGATATTCAGTTTTTTACAGAGAAGGAATGACGACTCTGCCCACTACTTTTGTGTGTGTGGACCTGAAGCTGCCCCTAACAACCCCCAGCCGGGAGTATGCCCCTATAATTCACTGTTGGGATGGGAACAGGGTATCCCAGACAATTTGCTGCTTTTCTTCCACAATGGCGGCGATATTCTGGTTTTTACAGAGAAGGAATGACGACTGTGCCCACTATTTTTTTGGGTGTGGACCTGACGCTGCCCCTAACAACCCCCAGCCGGGAGTATGCCCCTATAATTCACTGTTGGGATGGGAACAGGGTATCCCAGACAATTTGCTGCTTTTCTTCCACAATGGCGGCGATATTCTGGTTTTTACAGAGAAGGAATGACGACTGTGCCCAGTACTTTTCTGTGTGTGGACCTGACGCTGCCCCTAACAACCCCCAGCCAGGAGTATGCCCCTATAATTCACTGTTGGGATGGGAACAGGGTATCCCAGACAATTTGCTGCTTTTCTTCCACAATGGCGGCGATATTCTGGTTTTTACAGAGAAGGAATGACGACTGTGCCTATTTATTTTTTGGGTGTGGACCTGACGTTGCCCCTAACAACCCCCAGCTGGGAGTATGCCCCTATAATTCACTTTTTGGATGGGAACAGGGTATCCCAGACAATTTGCTGCTTTTCTTCCACAATGGCGGCGATATTCTGGTTTTTACAGAGAAGGAATGACGACTGTGCCCACTATTTTTTGGGTGTGGACCTGACGCTGCCCCTAACAACCCCCAGCCGGGAGTATGCCCCTATAATTCACTGTTGGGATGGGAACAGGGTATCCCAGACAATTTGCTGCTTTTCTTCCACAATGGCGGCGATATTCTGGTTTTTACAGAGAAGGAATGACGACTGTGCCCACTATTTTTTTGGGTGTGGACCTGACGCTGCCCCTAACAACCCCCAGCCGGGAGTATGCCCCTATAATTCACTGTTGGGATGGGAACAGGGTATCCCAGACAATTTGCTGCTTTTCTTCCACAATGGCGGCGATATTCTGGTTTTTACAGAGAAGGAATGACGACTGTGCCCACTATTTTTAAGGGTGTGGACCTGACGCTTCCCCTATCAACCCGCTGCCAGGAGTATGCCCCTGTAATTCACTGTTGGGATGGGAACAGGGTATCCCAGACAATTTGCTGCTTTTCTTCCACAATGGCGGCGATATTCTGGTTTTTACAGAGAAGGAATGACGACTGTGCCCACTATTTTTTTGGGTGTGGACCTGACGCTGCCCCTAACAACCCCAGCCGGGAGTATGCCCCTATAATTCACTGTTGGGATGGGAACAGGGTATCCCAGACAATTTGCTGCTTTTCTTCCACAATGGCGGCGATATTCTGGTTTTTACAGAGAAGGAATGACGACTGTGCCCACTATTTTTTTGGGTGTGGACCTGACGCTGCCCCTAACAACCCCCAGCCGGGAGTATGCCCCTATAATTCACTGTTGGGATGGGAACAGGGTATCCCAGACAATTTGCTGCTTTTCTTCCACAATGGCGGCGATATTCTGGTTTTTACAGAGAAGGAATGACGACTGTGCCCACTATTTTTTCGGGTGTGGACCTGACGCTGCCTCTAACAACCCCCAGCCGGGAGTATGCCCCTGTAATGCACTGTTGGGATGGGAACAGGGTATCCCAGACAATTTGCTGCTTTTCTTCCACAATGGCGGCGATATTCTGGTTTTTACAGAGAAGGAATGACGACTGTGCCCACTATTTTTTTGGGTGTGGACCTGACGCTGCCCCTAACAACCCCAGCCGGGAGTATGCCCCTATAATTCACTGTTGGGATGGGAACAGGGTATCCCAGACAATTTGCTGCTTTTCTTCCACAATGGCGGCGATATTCTGGTTTTTACAGAGAAGGAATGACGACTGTGCCCACTATTTTTTTGGGTGTGGACCTGACGCTGCCCCTAACAACCCCCAGCCGGGAGTATGCCCTGTAATTCACTGTTGGGATGGGAACTGGGTATCCCAGACAATTTGCTGCTTTTCTTCCACAATGGCGGCGATATTCTGGTTTTTACAGAGAAGGAATGACGACTGTGCCCACTATTTTTTGGGTGTGGACCTGACGCTGCCCCTAACAACCCCCAGCTGGGAGTATGCCCCTATAATTCACTGTTGGGATGGGAACAGGGTATCCCAGACAATTTGCTGCTTTTCTTCCACAATGGCGGCGATATTCTGTTTTTTACAGAGAAGGAATGACGACTGTGCCCACTATTTTTTGGGTGTGGACCTGACGCTGCCCCTAACAACCCCCAGCCGGGAGTATGCCCCTGTAATTCACTGTTGGGATGGGAACAGGGTATCCCAGACAATTTGCTGCTTTTCTTCCACAATGGCGGCGATATTCTGGTTTTTACAGAGAAGGAATGACGACTGTGCCCACTATTTTTTTGGGTGTGGACCTGACGCTGCCCCTAACAACCCCCAGCCGGGAGTATGCCCCTATAATTCACTGTTGGGATGGGAACAGGGTATCCCAGACAATTTGCTGCTTTTCTTCCACAATGGCGGCGATATTCTGGTTTTTACAGAGAAGGAATGACGACTGTGCCCACTATTTTTTTGGGTGTGGACCTGACGCTGCCCCTAACAACCCCCAGCCGGGAGTATGCCCCTATAATTCACTGTTGGGATGGGAACAGGGTACTCCAGACAATTTTCTGCTTTTCTTCCACAATGGCGGAAATTATCTGGTTTTACAGAGAAGGAATGACGACTGTGCCCACTATTTTTTCGGGTGTGGACCTGACGCTGCCCCTAACAACCCCCAGCCGGGAGTATGCCCCTATAATTCACTGTTGGGATGGGAACAGGGTATCCCAGACAATTTGCTGCTTTTCTTCCACAATGGCGGCGATATTCTGGTTTTTACAGAGAAGGAATGACGACTGTGCCCACTATTTTTTCGGGTGTGGACCTGACGCTGCCCCTAACAACCCCCAGCCGGGAGTATGCCCCTGTAATTCACTGTTGGGATGGGAACAGGGTATCCCAGACAATTTGCTGCTTTTCTTCCACAATGGCGGCGATATTCTGGTTTTTACAGAGAAGGAATGACGACTGTGCCCACTATTTTTTTGGGTGTGGACCTGACGCTGCCCCTAACAACCCCCAGCCGGGAGTATGCCCCTATAATTCACTGTTGGGATGGGAACAGGGTATCCCAGACAATTTGCTGCTTTTCTTCCACAATGGCGGCGATATTCTGGTTTTTACAGAGAAGGAATGACGACTGTGCCCACTATTTTTGGGTGTGGACCTGACGCTGCCCCTAACAACCCCCAGCCGGGAGTATGCCCCTATAATTCACTGTTGGGATGGGAACAGGGTATCCCAGACAATTTGCTGCTTTTCTTCCACAATGGCGGCGATATTCTGGTTTTTACAGAGAAGGAATGACGACTGTGCCCACTATTTTTGGGTGTGGACCTGACGCTGCCTCTAACAACCCCCAGCCGGGAGTATGCCCCTGTAATGCACTGTTGGGATGGGAACAGGGTATCCCAGACAATTTGCTGCTTTTCTTCCACAATGGCGGCGATATTCTGGTTTTTACAGAGAAGGAATGACGACTGTGCCCACTATTTTTGGGTGTGGACCTGACGCTGCCCCTAACAACCCCCAGCCGGGAGTATGCCCCTATAATTCACTGTTGGGATGGGAACAGGGTATCCCAGACAATTTGCTGCTTTTCTTCCACAATGGCGGCGATATTCTGGTTTTTACAGAGAAGGAATGACGACTGTGCCCACTATTTTTTGGGTGTGGACCTGACGCTGCCCCTAACGACCCCCAGCCTGGAGTATGCCCCTGTAATTCACTGTTGGGATGGGAACTGGGTATCCCAGACAATTTGCTGCTTTTCTTCCACAATGGCGGCGATATTCTGGTTTTTACAGAGAAGGAATGACGACTGTGCCCACTATTTTTTTGGGTGTGGACCTGACGCTGCCCCTAACAACCCCAGCCGGGAGTATGCCCCTATAATTCACTGTTGGGATGGAAACTGGGTATCCCAGACAATTTGCTGCTTTTCTTCCACAATGGCGGCGATATTCTGTTTTTTACAGAGAAGGAATGACAACTGTGCCCACTATTTTTTCGGGTGTGGACCTGACGCTGCCCCTAACAACCCCCAGCCGGGAGTATGCCCCTATAATTCACTGTTGGGATGGGAACTGGGTATCCCAGACAATTTGCTGCTTTTCTTCCACAATGGCGGCGATATTCTGGCTTTTATAGAGAAGGAATGACAACTGTGCCCAATATTTTGGGTGTGGACCTGACGCTGCCCCTAACAACCCCCAGCCGGGAGTATGCCCCTATAATTCACTGTTGGGATGGGAACAGGGTATCCCAGACAATTTGCTGCTTTTCTTCCACAATGGCGGCGATATTCTGGTTTTTACAGAGAAGGAATGACGACTGTGCCCACTATTTTTTGGGTGTGGACCTGACGCTGCCCCTAACAACCCCCAGCCGGGAGTATGCCCCTGTAATTCACTGTTGGGATGGGAACAGGGTATCCCAGACAATTTGCTGCTTTTCTTCCACAATGGCGGCGATATTCTGGTTTTTACAGAGAAGGAATGACGACTGTGCCCACTATTTTTTGGGTGTGGACCTGACGCTGCCCCTAACAACCCCCAGCCGGGAGTATGCCCCTGTAATTCACTGTTGGGATGGGAACAGGGTATCCCAGACAATTTGCTGCTTTTCTTCCACAATGGCGGCGATATTCTGGTTTTTACAGAGAAGGAATGACGACTGTGCCCACTATTTTTTTGGGTGTGGACCTGACGCTGCCCCTAACAACCCCCAGCCGGGAGTATGCCCCTATAATTCACTGTTGGGATGGGAACAGGGTATCCCAGACAATTTGCTGCTTTTCTTCCACAATGGCGGCGATATTCTGGTTTTTACAGAGAAGGAATGACGACTGTGCCCACTATTTTTTGGGTGTGGACCTGACGCTGCCCCTAACAACCCCCAGCCGGGAGTATGCCCCTGTAATTCACTGTTGGGATGGGAACAGGGTATCCCAGACAATTTGCTGCTTTTCTTCCACAATGGCGGCGATATTCTGGTTTTTACAGAGAAGGAATGACGACTGTGCCCACTATTTTTTCGGGTGTGGACCTGACGCTGCCCCTAACAACCCCCAGCCGGGAGTATGCCCCTGTAATTCACTGTTGGGATGGGAACAGGGTATCCCAGACAATTTGCTGCTTTTCTTCCACAATGGCGGCGATATTCTGGTTTTTACAGAGAAGGAATGACGACTGTGACCACTACTTTTTTTGGGTGTGGACCTGACGCTGCCTCTAACAAACCCCAGCCGGGAGTATGCCCCTGTAATGCACTGTTGGGATGGGAACAGGGTATCCCAGACAATTTGCTGCTTTTCTTCCACAATGGCGGCGATATTCTGGCTTTTACAGAGAAGGAATGACGACTGTGCCCACTATATTTTTGGGTGTGGACCTGACGCTGCCCCTAACAACCCCCAGCCGGGAGTATGCCCCTATAATTCACTGTTGGGATGGGAACAGGGTATCCCAGACAATTTGCTGCTTTTCTTCCACAATGGCGGCGATATTCTGGTTTTTACAGAGAAGGAATGACGACTGTGCCCACTAGTTTTGTGTGTGGACCTGACGCTGCCCCTAACAACCCTCAGCCGGGAGTATGCCCCTATAATTCACTGTTGGGATGGGAACAGGGTATCCCTGACAATTTGCTGCTTTTCTTCCACAATGGCGGCGATATTCTGGTTTTTACAGAGAAGGAATGACGACTGTGCCCACTATTTTTTGGGTGTGGACCTGACGCTGCCCCTAACAACCCCCAGCTGGGAGTATGCCCCTATAATTCACTGTTGGGATGGGAACAGGGTATCCCAGACAATTTGCTGCTTTTCTTTCACAATGGCGGCGATATTCTGGTTTTTACAGAGAAGGAATGACGACTGTGCCCACTATTTTTTGGGTGTGGACCTGACGCTGCCCCTAACAACCCCCAGCCGGGAGTATGCCCCTATAATTCACTGTTGGGATGGGAACAGGGTATCCCAGACAATTTGCTGCTTTTCTTCCACAATGGCGGCGATATTCTGTTTTTTACAGAGAAGGAATGACGACTGTGCCCACTAATTTTTTGGGTGTGGACCTGACGCTGCCCCTAACAACCCCCAGCCGGGAGTATGCCCCTATAATTCACTGTTGGGATGGGAACAGGGTATCCCAGACAATTTGCTGCTTTTCTTCCACAATGGCGGCGATATTCTGGTTTTTACAGAGAAGGAATGACGACTGTGCCCACTATTTTTTGGGTGTGGACCTGACGCTGCCCCTAACAACCCCCAGCCGGGAGTATGCCCCTATAATTCACTGTTGGGATGGGAACAGGGTATCCCAGACAATTTGCTGCTTTTCTTCCACAATGGCGGCGATATTCTGGTTTTTACAGAGAAGGAATGACGACTGTGCCCACTATTTTTTTGGGTGTGGACCTGACGCTGCCCCTAACAACCCCCAGCCGGGAGTATGACCCTATAATTCACTGTTGGGATGGGAACAGGGTATCCCAGACAATTTGCTGCTTTTCTTCCACAATGGCGGCGATATTCTGGTTTTTACAGAGAAGGAATGACGACTGTGCCCACTATTTTTTCGGGTGTGGACCTGACGCTGCCCCTAACAACCCCCATCCGGTAGTATACCCCTATAATTCACTGTTGGGATGGGAACAGGGTACTCCAGACAATTTGCTGCTTTTCTTCCACAATGGCGGCGATATTCTGGTTTTTACAGAGAAGGAATGACGACTGTGCCCACTATTTTTTTGGGTGTGGACCTGACGCTGCCCCTAACAACCCCCAGCCGGGAGTATGCCCCTGTAATTCACTGTTGGGATGGGAACAGGGTATCCCAGACAATTTGCTGCTTTTCTTCCACAATGGCGGCGATATTCTGGTTTTTACAGAGAAGGAATGACGACTGTGCCCACTATTTTTTGGGTGTGGACCTGACGCTGCCCCTAACAACCCCCAGCCGGGAGTATGCCCCTATAATTCACTGTTGGGATGGGAACAGGGTATCCCAGACAATTTGCTGCTTTTCTTCCACAATGGCGGCGATATTCTGTTTTTTACAGAGAAGGAATGACGACTGTGCCCACTATTTTTTGGGTGTGGACCTGACGCTGCCCCTAACAACCCCCAGCCGGGAGTATGCCCCTATAATTCACTGTTGGGATGGGAACAGGGTATCCCAGACAATTTGCTGCTTTTCTTCCACAATGGCGGCGATATTTTGGCTTTTACAGAGAAGGAATGACGACTGTGCCCACTATTTTTTTGGGTGTGGACCTGACGCTGCCCCTAACAACCCCCAGCCGGGAGTATGCCCCTATAATTCACTGTTGGGATGGGAACAGGGTATTCCAGACAATTTGCTGCTTTTCTTCCACAATGGCGGCGATATTCTGGCTTTTAAAGAAAAGGAATGACGACTGTGCCCACTATTTTTTCGGGTGTGGACCTGACGCTGCCCCTAACAATCCCCAGCCGGGAGTATGCCCCTTTAATTTACTGTTGGGATGGTTACAGGGTATCCCAGACAATTTGCTGCTTTTTCTTCCACAATGGCGGCGATATTCTGGTTTTTACAGAGAAGGAATGACGACTGTGCCCACTATATTTTTGGGTGTGGACTTGACGCTGCCCCTAACAACCCCCAGCCGGGAGTATGCCCCTATAATTCACTGTTGGGATGGGAACAGGGTATCCCAGACAATTTGCTGCTTTTCTTCCACAATGGCGGCGATATTCTGGTTTTTACAGAGAAGGAATGACGACTGTGCCCACTATTTTTTTTGGGTGTGGACCTGACGCTGCCCCTAACAACCCCCAGCCGGGAGTATGCCCCTATAATTCACTGTTGGGATGGGAACAGGGTATCCCAGACAATTTGCTGCTTTTCTTCCACAATGGCGGCGATATTCTGGTTTTTACAGAGAAGGAATGACAACTGTGTCCACTATTTTTTGGGGTGTGGACCTGACGCTGCCCCTATCAACCCCCACCCGGGAGTATGCCCCTATAATTCACTGTTGGGATGGGAACAGGATAACCCAGACAATTTGCTGCTTTTCTTCCACAATGGCGGCGATATTCTGGTTTTTACAGAGAAGGAATGACGACTGTGCCCACTATTTTTTAGGGTGTGGACCTGACGCTGCCCCTATCAACCCCCAGCCGGGAGTATGCCCCTATAATTCACTGTTGGGATGGGAACAGGGTATCCCAGACAATTTGCTGCTTTTCTTCCACAATGGCGGCGATATTCTGGTTTTTACAGAGAAGGAATGACGACTGTGCCCACTATTTTTGTGTGTGGACCTGATGCTGCCCCTAACAACCCTCTGCTGGGGGTTTGCCCCTGTAATTCACTTTTGGGATGGGAACAGGGTATCCCAGACAATTTGCTGCCTTTCTTCCACAATGGCGACGATATTCTGGTTTTTACAGAGAAGGAATGACGACTGTGACCACTACTTTTTTTGGGTGTGGACCTGACGCTGCCTCTAACAAACCCCAGCCGGGAGTATCCCCTGTATTGCACTGTTGGGATGGGAACAGGGTATCCCAGACAATTTGCTGCTTTTCTTCCACAATGGCGGCGATATTTTAGCTTTTACAGAGAAGGAATGACGACTGTGCCCACAATTTTTTTGGGTGTGGACCTGACGCTGCCCCTAACAACCCCCAGCCGGGAGTATGCCCCTATAATTCACTGTTGGGATGGGAACAGGGTATCCCAGACAATTTGCTGCTTTTCTTCCACAATGGCGGCGATATTCTGGTTTTTACAGAGAAGGAATGACGACTGTGCCCACTATTTTTTGGGTGTGGACCTGACGCTGCCCCTAACAACCCCCAGCCGGGAGTATGCCCCTATAATTCACTGTTGGGATGGGAACAGGGTATCCCAGACAATTTGCTGCTTTTCTTCCACAATGGCGGCGATATTCTGGTTTTTACAGAGAAGGAATGACGACTGTGACCACTAATTTTTTGGGTGTGGACCTGACGCTGCCCCTAACAACCCCCAGCCGGGAGTATGCCCCTGTAATTCACTGTTGGGATGGGAACAGGGTATCCCAGACAATTTGCTGCTTTTCTTCCACAATGGCGGCGATATTCTGGTTTTTACAGAGAAGGAATGACGACTGTGCCCACTATTTTTTTGGGTGTGGACCTGACGCTGCCCCTATAAACCCCAGCCGGGAGTATGCCCCTGTAATTCACTGTTGGGATGGTTACATGTTATCCCAGACAATTTGCTGCTTTTCTTCCACAATGGCGGCGATATTCTGGTTTTTACAGAGAAGGAATGACGACTGTGCCCACTATTTTTTTGGGTGTGGACCTGACGCTGCCCCTAACAACCCCCAGTCGGGAGTATGCCCCTATAATTCACTGTTGGGATGGGAACAGGGTATCCCAGACAATTTGCTGCTTTTCTTCCACAATGGCGGCGATATTCTGGTTTTTACAGAGAAGGAATGACGACTGTGCCCACTATTTTTTGGGGTGTGGACCTGACGCTGCCTCTAACAACCCCAGCCGGGAGTATGCCCCTATAATTCACTGTTGGGATGGGAACAGGGTATCCCAGATAATTTGCTGCTTTTCTTCCACAATGGTGGTGATATTCTGGTTTTTACAGAGAAGGAATGACGACTGTGCCCACTATTTTTTGGGTGTGGACCTGACGCTGCCCCTAAAAACCCCCAGCCGGGAGTATGCCCCTATAATTCACTGTTGGGATGGGAACAGGGTATCCCAGACAATTTGCTGCTTTTCTTCCACAATGGCGGCGATATTCTGGTTTTTACAGAGAAGGAATGACGACTGTGCCCACTATTTTTTTGGGTGTGGACCTGACGCTGCCCCTAACAACCCCCAGCCGGGAGTATGCCCCTGTAATTCACTGTTGGGATGGGAACAGGGTATCCCAGACAATTTGCTGCTTTTCTTCCACAATGGCGGCGATATTCTGGTTTTTACAGAGAAGGAATGACGACTGTGCCCACTATTTTTTGGGTGTGGACCTGACGCTGCCCCTAACAACCCCCAGCCGGGAGTATGCCCCTATAATTCACTGTTGGGATGGGAACAGGGTATCCCAGACAATTTGCTGCTTTTCTTCCACAATGGCGGCGATATTCTGGTTTTTACAGAGAAGGAATGACGACTGTGCCCACTATTTTTTGGGTGTGGACCTGACGCTGCCCCTAAAAACCCCCAGCCGGGAGTATGCCCCTATAATTCACTGTTGGGATGGGAACAGGGTATCCCAGACAATTTGCTGCTTTTCTTCCACAATGGCGGCGATATTCTGGTTTTTACAGAGAAGGAATGACGACTGTGCCCACTATTTTTTGGTGTGGACCTGACGCTGCCCCTAACAACCCCCAGCCGGGAGTATGCCCCTATAATTCACTGTTGGGATGGGAACAGGGTATCCCAGACAATTTGCTGCTTTTCTTCCACAATGGCGGCGATATTCTGGTTTTTACAGAGAAGGAATGACGACTGTGCCCACTATTTTTTGGGTGTGGACCTGACGCTGCCCCTAACAACCCCCAGCCGGGAGTATGCCCCTGTAATGCACTGTTGGGATGGGAACAGGGTATCCCAGACAATTTGCTGCTTTTCTTCCACAATGGCGGCGATATTCTGGTTTTTACAGAGAAGGAATGACGACTGTGCCCACTATTTTTTTGGGTGTGGACCTGACGCTGCCCCTAACAACCCCCAGCCGGGAGTATGCCCCTATAATTCACTGTTGGGATGGGAACAGGGTATCCCAGACAATTTGCTGCTTTTCTTCCACAATGGCGGCGATATTCTGGTTTTTACAGAGAAGGAATGACGACTGTGCCCACTATTTTTTGGGTGTGGACCTGACGCTGCCCCTAACAACCCCCAGCCGGGAGTATGCCCCTATAATTCACTGTTGGGATGGGAACAGGGTATCCCAGACAATTTGCTGCTTTTCTTCCACAATGGCGGCGATATTCTGGTTTTTACAGAGAAGGAATGACGACTGTGCCCACTATTTTTTGGGTGTGGACCTGACGCTGCCCCTAACAACCCCCAGCCGGGAGTATGCCCCTGTAATTCACTGTTGGGATGGGAACAGGGTATCCCAGACAATTTGCTGCTTTTCTTCCACAATGGCGGCGATATTCTGGTTTTTACAGAGAAGGAATGACGACTGTGCCCACTATTTTTTTGGGTGTGGACCTGACGCTGCCCCTAACAACCCCCAGCCGGGAGTATGCCCCTATAATTCACTGTTGGGATGGGAACAGGGTATCCCAGACAATTTGCTGCTTTTCTTCCACAATGGCGGCGATATTCTGGTTTTTACAGAGAAGGAATGACGACTGTGCCCAATATTTTTGGGTGTGGACCTGACGCTGCCCCTAACAACCCCCAGCCGGGAGTATGCCCCTATAATTCACTGTTGGGATGGGAACAGGGTATCCCAGACAATTTGCTGCTTTTCTTCCACAATGGCGGCGATATTCTGGTTTTTACAGAGAAGGAATGACGACTGTGCCCACTATTTTTTTGGGTGTGGACCTGACGCTGCCCCTAACAACCCCCAGCCGGGAGTATGCCCCTGTAATTCACTGTTGGGATGGGAACAGGGTATCCCAGACAATTTGCTGCTTTTCTTCCACAATGGCGGCGATATTCTGGTTTTTACAGAGAAGGAATGACGACTGTGCCCACTATTTTTTTGGGTGTGGACCTGACGCTGCCCCTAACAACCCCCAGCCGGGAGTATGCCCCTATAATTCACTGTTGGGATGGGAACAGGGTATCCCAGACAATTTGCTGCTTTTCTTCCACAATGGCGGCGATATTCTGGTTTTTACAGAGAAGGAATGACGACTGTGCCCACAATTTTTTGGGTGTGGACCTGACGCTGCCCCTAACAACCCCCAGCCGGGAGTATGCCCCTGTAATTCACTGTTGGGATGGGAACAGGGTATCCCAGACAATTTGCTGCTTTTCTTCCACAATGGCGGCGATATTCTGGTTTTTACAGAGAAGGAATGACGACTGTGCCCACTATTTTTTTGGGTGTGGACCTGACGCTGCCCCTAACAACCCCCAGCCGGGAGTATGCCCCTATAATGCACTGTTGGGATGGGAACAGGGTATCCCAGACAATTTGCTGCTTTTCTTCCACAATGGCGGCGATATTCAGGTTTTTACAGAGAAGGAATGACGACTGTGCCCACTATTTTTTTGGGTGTGGACCTGACGCTGCCTCTATCAACCTGCTGCCAGGAGTATGCCCTTTAATTCACAGTTGGGATGGGAACAAGGTATCCCAGACAATTTGCTGCTTTTCTTCCACAATGGCGGCGATATTCTGGCTTTTACAGAGAAGGAATGACGACTGTGCCCACTTTTTTTTTGGGTGTGGACCTGACGCTGCCCCTAACAACCCCAGCCGGGAGTATGCCCCTATAATTCACTGTTGGGATGGGAACAGGGTATCCCAGACAATTTGCTGCTTTTCTTCCACAATGGCGGCGATATTCTGGTTTTTACAGAGAAGGAATGACGACTGTGCCCACTATTTTTTGGGGTGTGGACCTGACGCTGCCTCTAACAACCCCCAGCCGGGAGTATGCCCCTGTAATGCACTGTTGGGATGGGAACAGGGTATCCCAGACAATTTGCTGCTTTTCTTCCACAATGGCGGCGATATTCTGGTTTTTACAGAGAAGGAATGACGACTGTGCCCACTATTTTCTCGGGTGTGGACCTGACGCTGCCCCTAACAACCCCCAGCCGGGAGTATGCCCCTATAGTTCACTGTTGGGATGGGAACAGGGTATTCCAGACAATTTGCTACTTTTCTTCCACAATGGCGGCGATATTCTGGTTTTTACAGAGAAGGAATGACGACTGTGCCCACTATTTTTGTGTGTGGACCTGACGCTGCCCCTAACAACCCCCAGCCGGGAGTATGCCCCTATAATTCACTGTTGGGATGGGAACAGGGTATCCCAGACAATTTGCTGCTTTTCTTCCACAATGGCGGCGATATTCTGGTTTTTACAGAGAAGGAATGACGACTGTGCCCACTATTTTTTTGGGTGTGGACCTGACGCTGCCCCTAACAACCCCCAGCCGGGAGTATGCCCCTGTAATTCACTGTTGGGATGGGAACAGGGTATCCCAGACAATTTGCTGCTTTTCTTCCACAATGGCGGCGATATTCTGGTTTTTACAGAGAAGGAATGATGACTGTGCCCACTATTTTTTCGGGTGTGGACCTGACGCTGCCCCTAACAACCCCCAGCCGGGAGTATGCCCCTATAATTCACTGTTGGGATGGGAACAGGGTATCCCAGACAATTTGCTGCTTTTCTTCCACAATGGCGGCGATATTCTGGTTTTTACAGAGAAGGAATGACGACTGTGCCCACTATTTTTTTGGGTGTGGACCTGACGCTGCCCCTAACAACCCCCAGCCGGGAGTATGCCCCTATAATTCACTGTTGGGATGGGAACAGGGTATCCCAGACAATTTGCTGCTTTTCTTCCACAATGGCGGCGATATTCTGTTTTTTACAGAGAAGGAGTGACGACTGTGCCCACTATTTTTTCGGGTGTGGACCTGACGCTGACCCTAACAACCCCCAGCCAGGAGTATGCCCCCATAATTCACTGTTGGGATGAAAACTTTGTATCCCAGACAATTTGCTGCTTTTCTTCCACAATGGCGGCGATATTCTGTTTTTTACAGAGAAGAAGTGACGACTGTGCCCACTATTTTTTGGGTGTGGACCTGACGCTGCCCCTAACAACCCCCAGCCGGGAGTATGCCCCTATAATTCACTGTTGGGATAGGAACAGGGTATCCCAGACAATTAGCTGCTTTTCTTCCACAATGGCGGCGATATTCTGGTTTTTACAGAGAAGGAATGACGACTGTGCCCACTACTTTTTGGGTGTGGACCTGACGCTGCCCCTAACAACCCCCAGCCGGGAGTATGCCCCTATAATTCACTGTTGGGATGGGAACAGGGTATCCCAGACAATTTGCTGCTTTTCTTCCACAATGGCGGCGATATTCTGGTTTTTACAGAGAAGGAATGACGACTGTGCCCACTATTTTTTTGGGTGTGGACCTGACGCTGCCCCTAACAACCCCCAGCCGGGAGTATGCCCCTGTAATTCACTGTTGGGATGGGAACAGGGTATCCCAGACAATTTGCTGCTTTTCTTCCACAATGGCGGCGATATTCTGGTTTTTACAGAGAAGGAATGACGACTGTGCCCACAATTTTGGGTGTGGACCTGACGCTGCCCCTAACAACCCCCAGCCGGGAGTATGCCCCTATAATTCACTGTTGGGATGGGAACAGGGTATCCCAGACAATTTGCTGCTTTTCTTCCACAATGGCGGCGATATTCTGGTTTTTACAGAGAAGGAATGACGACTGTGCCCACTATTTTTTTGGGTGTGGACCTGACGCTGCCCCTAACAACCCCCAGCTGGGAGTATGCCCCTATAATTCACTGTTGGGATGGGAACAGGGTATCCCAGACAATTTGCTGCTTTTCTTCCACAATGGCGGCGATATTCTGGTTTTTACAGAGAAGGAATGACGACTGTGCCCACTATTTTTAAGGGTGTGGACCTGACGCTGCCCCTAACAACCCCCAGCCGGGAGTATGCCCCTGTAATTCACTGTTGGGATGGGAACAGGGTATCCCAGACAATTTGCTGCTTTTCTTCCACAATGGCGGCGATATTCTGGTTTTTACAGAGAAGGAATGACGACTGTGCCCACTATTTTTTCGGGTGTGGACCTGACGCTGCCCCTAACAACCCCCAGCCGGGAGTATGCCCCTATAATTCACTGTTGGGATGGGAACAGGGTATCCCAGACAATTTGCTGCTTTTCTTCCACAATGGCGGCGATATTCTTTTTTTTACAAAGAAGGAATGACGACTGTGCCCACAATTTTTTCGGGTGTGGACCTGACGCGGCCCATAACAATCCCCAGCCGGGAGTATGCCCTTATAATTCACTGTTGGGACGGGAACAGGGTATCCCAGACAATTTGCTGCTTTTCTTCCACAATGGCGGCGATATTCTGGTTTTTACAGAGAAGGAATGACGACTGTGCCCACTATTTTTTTGGGTGTGGACCTGACGCTGCCTCTAACAACCCCCAGCCGGGAGTATGCCCCTATAATTCACTGTTGGGATGGGAACAGGGTATCCCAGACAATTTGCTGCTTTTCTTCCACAATGGCGGCGATATTCTGGTTTTTACAGAGAAGGAATGACGACTGTGCCCACTATTTTTTCGGGTGTGGACCTGACGCTGCCCCTAACAACCCCCAGCCGGGAGTATGCCCCTGTAATTCACTGTTGGGATGGGAACAGGGTATCCCAGACAATTTGCTGCTTTTCTTCCACAATGGCGGCGATATTCTGGTTTTTACAGAGAAGGAATGACGACTGTGCCCACTACTTTTTTTGGGTGTGGACCTGACGCTGCCCCTAACAACCCCCAGCCGGGAGTATGCCCCTATAATTCACTGTTGGGATGGGAACAGGGTATCCCAGACAATTTGCTGCTTTTCTTCCACAATGGCGGCGATATTCTGGTTTTTACAGAGAAGGAATGACGACTGTGCCCACTATTTTTTTGGGTGTGGACCTGACGCTGCCCCTAACAACCCCCAGCCGGGAGTATGCCCCTATAATTCACTGTTGGGATGGGAACAGGGTATCCCAGACAATTTGCTGCTTTTCTTCCACAATGGCGGCGATATTCTGGTTTTTACAGAGAAGGAATGACGACTGTGCCCACTATTTTTTGGGTGTGGACCTGACGCTGCCCCTAACAACCCCCAGCCGGGAGTATGCCCCTATAATTCACTGTTGGGATGGGAACAGGGTATCCCAGACAATTTGCTGCTTTTCTTCCACAATGGCGGCGATATTCTGGTTTTTACAGAGAAGGAATGACGACTGTGCCCACTACTTTTTTTGGGTGTGGACCTGACGCTGCCCCTAACAACCCCCAGCCGGGAGTATGCCCCTGTAATTCACTGTTGGGATGGGAACAGGGTATCCCAGACAATTTGCTGCTTTTCTTCCACAATGGCGGCGATATTCTGGTTTTTACAGAGAAGGAATGACGACTGTGCCCACTATTTTTTGGGGTGTGGACCTGACGCTGCACCTAACAACCCCCAGTTGGGAGTATGCCCCTGTAATTCACTGTTGGGATGGGAACAGGGTATCCCAGACAATTTGCTGCTTTTCTTCCACAATGGCGGCGATATTCTGGTTTTTACAGAGAAGGAATGACGACTGTGCCCACTATTTTTTTGGGTGTGGACCTGACGCTGCCCCTAACAACCCCCAGCCGGGAGTATGCCCCTATAATTCACTGTTGGGATGGGAACAGGGTATCCCAGACAATTTGCTGCTTTTCTTCCACAATGGCGGCGATATTCTGGTTTTTACAGAGAAGGAATGACGACTGTGCCCACTATTTTTTGGGTGTGGACCTGACGCTGCCCCTAACAACCCCCAGCCGGGAGTATGCCCCTATAATTCACTGTTGGGATGGGAACAGGGTATCCCAGACAATTTGCTGCTTTTCTTCCACAATGGCGGCGATATTCTGGTTTTTACAGAGAAGGAATGACGACTGTGCCCACTATTTTTTTGGGTGTGGACCTGACGCTGCCTCTAACAACCCCCAGCCGGGAGTATGCCCCTATAATTCACTGTTGGGATGGGAACAGGGTATCCCAGACAATTTGCTGCTTTTCTTCCACAATGGCGGCGATATTCTGGTTTTTACAGAGAAGGAATGACGACTGTGCCCACTCTTTTTTGGGTGTGGACCTGACGCTGCCCCTAACAACCCCCAGCCGGGAGTATGCCCCTATAATTCACTGTTGGGATGGGAACAGGGTATCCCAGACAATTTGCTGCTTTTCTTCCACAATGGCGGCGATATTCTGGTTTTTACAGAGAAGGAATGACGACTGTGCCCACTATTTTTGGGTGTGGACCTGACGCTGCCCCTAACAACCCCCAGCCGGGAGTATGCCCCTATAATTCACTGTTGGGATGGGAACAGGGTATCCCAGACAATTTGCTGCTTTTCTTCCACAATGGCGGCGATATTCTGGTTTTTACAGAGAAGGAATGACGACTGTGCCCACTATTTTTTTGGGTGTGGACCTGACGCTGCCCCTAACAACCCCCAGCCGGGAGTATGCCCCTATAATTCACTGTTGGGATGGGAACAGGGTATCCCAGACAATTTGCTGCTTTTCTTCCACAATGGCGGCGATATTCTGGTTTTTACAGAGAAGGAATGACGACTGTGCCCACTATTTTTTGGGTGTGGACCTGACGCTGCCCCTAACAACCCCCAGCCGGGAGTATGCCCCTATAATTCACTGTTGGGATGGGAACAGGGTATCCCAGACAATTTGCTGCTTTTCTTCCACAATGGCGGCGATATTCTGGTTTTTACAGAGAAGGAATGACGACTGTGCCCACTATTTTTTTGGGTGTGGACCTGACGCTGCCCCTAACAACCCCCAGCCGGGAGTATGCCCCTATAATTCACTGTTGGGATGGGAACAGGGTACTCCAGACAATTTGCTGCTTTTCTTCCACAATGGCGGCGATATTCTGGTTTTACAGAGAAGGAATGACGACTGTGCCCACTATTTTTTCGGGTGTGGACCTGACGCTGCCCCTAACAACCCCCAGCCGGGAGTATGCCCCTATAATTCACTGTTGGGATGGGAACAGGGTATCCCAGACAATTTGCTGCTTTTCTTCCACAATGGCGGCGATATTCTGGTTTTTACAGAGAAGGAATGACGACTGTGCCCACTATTTTTTCGGGTGTGGACCTGACGCTGCCCCTAAAAACCCCTAGCCGGGAGTATGCCCCTATAATTCACTGTTGGGATGGGAACAGGGTATCCCAGACAATTTGCTGCTTTTCTTCCACAATGGCGGCGATATTCTGGTTTTTACAGAGAAGGAATGAGGACTGTGCCCACTATGTTTTTTGGGTGTGGACCTGACGCTGCCCCTAAAAACCCCCAGCCGGGAGTATGCCCCTTTAATTTACTGTTGGGTTAGAAACTGGGTATTCCAGACAATTTGCTGCTTTTCTTCCACAATGGCGGCGATATTCTGGTTTTTACAGAGAAGGAATGACGACTGTGCCCACTATTTTTTCGGGTGTGGACCTGACGCTGCCCCTAACAACCCCCAGCCGGGAGTATGCCCCTGTAATTCACTGTTGGGATGGGAACAGGGTATCCCAGACAATTTGCTGCTTTTCTTCCACAATGGCGGCGATATTCTGGTTTTTACAGAGAAGGAATGACGACTGTGCCCACTATTTTTTTAGGTGTGGACCTGACGCTGCCCCTAACAACCCCCAGCCGGGAGTATGCCCCTATAATTCACTGTTGGGATGGGAACAGGGTATCCCAGACAATTTGCTGCTTTTCTTCCACAATGGCGGCGATATTCTGTTTTTTACAGAGAAGGAATGACGACTGTGCCCACAATTTTTTTGGGTGTGGACCTGACGCTGCCCCTAACAATCCGCTGCCAGGAGTATGCCCCTGTAATTCACTGTTGGGATGGGCACTGGGGATCCCAGACAATTTGCTGCTTTTCTTCCACAATGGCGGCGATATTCTGGTTTTTACAGAGAAGGAATGACGACTGTGCCCACTATTTTTTTGGGTGTGGACCTGACGCTGCCCCTAACAACCCCCAGCCGGGAGTATGCCCCTATAATTCACTGTTGGGATGGGAACAGGGTATCCCAGACAATTTGCTGCTTTTCTTCCACAATGGCGGCGATATTCTGGTTTTTACAGAGAAGGAATGACGATTGTGCCCATTTTTTTTTTTGGGTGTGGACCTGACGCTGCCCATTACAACCCCCTGCTGGGAGTATGCCCCTGTAATTTACTGTTAAGATGGGAACAGGGTATTCTAGACAATTTGCTGCTTTTCTTCCACAATGGCGGCGATATTCTGATTTTTACAGAGAAGGAATGACGACTGTGCCCACTATTTTTTGGGTGTGGACCTGACGCTGCCCCTAACAACCCCCAGCCGGGAGTATGCCCCTATAATTCACTGTTGGGATGGGAACAGGGTATCCCAGACAATTTGCTTCTTTTCTTCCACAATGGCGGCGATATTCTGGTTTTTACAGAGAAGGAATGACGACTGTGCCCACTATGGTTTTTGGGTGGGGACCTGGCGCTGCCCCTAATAACCCCCAGCTGGGAGTATGCCCCTATAATTCACTGTTGGGATGGGAACAGGGTATCCCAGACAATTTGCTGCTTTTCTTCCACAATGGCGGCGATATTCTGGTTTTTACAGAGAAGGAATGACGACTGTGCCCACTATTTTTTGGGTGTGGACCTGACGCTGCCTCTAACAACCCCCAGCCGGGAGTATGCCCCTATAATTCACTGTTGAGATGGGAACAGGGTATCCCAGACAATTTGCTGCTTTTCTTCCACAATGGCGGCGATATTCTGGTTTTTACAGAGAAGGAATGACGACTGTGACCACTAATGTTTGGGTGTGGACCTGACGCTGCCCTTAACCACCTCCTGCTGGGAGTATGCCCCTGTAATTCACTGTTGGGATGGGAACAGGGTATCCCAGACAATTTGCTGCTTTTCTTCCACAATGGCGGCGATATTCTGGTTTTTACAGAGAAGGAATGACGACTGTGCCCACTATTTTTTTGGGTGTGGACCTGACGCTGCCCCTAAAAACCCCTAGCCGGGAGTATGACCCTATAATTCACTGTTGGGATGGGAACAGGGTATCCCAGACAATTTGCTGCTTTTCTTCCACAATGGCGGCGATATTCTGGTTTTTACAGAGAAGGAATGAGGACTGTGCCCACTATGTTTTTTGGGTGTGGACCTGGCGCTGCCTTAACAACCCCCAGCCTGGAGTATGCCCCTATAATTCACTGTTGGGATGGGAACAGGGTATCCCAGACAATTTGCTGCTTTTCTTCCACAATGGCGGCGATATTCTGGTTTTTACAGAGAAGGAATGACGACTGTGCCCACTATTTTTTTGGGTGTGGACCTGACGCTGCCCCTAACAACCCCCAGCCGGGAGTATGCCCCTATAATTCACTGTTGGGATGGGAACAGGGTATCCCAGACAATTTGCTGCTTTTCTTCCACAATGGCGGCGATATTCTGGTTTTTACAGAGAAGGAATGACGACTGTGCCCACTATTTTTTCGGGTGTGGACTTGCCGCTGCCTCTAACAACCCCCAGCCGGGAGTATGCCCCTATAATTCACTGTTGGGATGGGAACAGGGTATCCCAGACAATTTGCTGCTTTTCTTCCACAATGGCGGCGATATTCTGGTTTTTACAGAGAAGGAATGACGACTGTGCCCACTATTTTTTTGGGTGTGGACCTGACGCTGCCCCTAACAACCCCCAGCTGGGAGTATGCCCCTATAATTCACTGTTGGGATGGGAACAGGGTATTCCAGACAATTTGCTGCTTTTCTTCCACAATGGCGGCGATATTCTGGTTTTACAGAGAAGTAATGACGACTGTGCCCACTATTTTTTCGGGTGTGGACCTGACGCTGCCTCTAACAACCCCCAGCTGGGAGTATGCCCCTGTAATTCACTGTTGGGAGGGGAACAGGGTATTCCAGACAATTTGCTGCTTTTCTTCCACAATGGCGGAGAAATTCTGGTTTTTACAGAGAAGGAATAGCGACTGTGCCCACTATTTTTTGGGTGTGGACCTGGCGCTGCCTCTAACAACCCCCAGCCAGGAGTATGACCCTATAATTCACTGTTGGGATGGGAACAGGGTATCCCAGATAATTTGCTTCTTTTCTTTCACAATGGCGGCGATATTCTGACTTTTACAGAGAAGGAATGTCGACTGTGCCCACTATATTTTTGTGTGTGGACCTGACGCTGCACCTAACAACCCCCAGCTTGGAGTATGCCCCTGTAATTCACTGTTGGGATGGGAACAGGGTATCCCAGATAATTTGCTTCTTTTCTTCCACAATGGCGGCGATATTCTGGTTTTTGCTGAGAAGGAATAACGACTGTGCCCACCACCTTTTTTGGGTGTGGACCTGACGCTGCCCCTAACAACCCCCAGCCGGGAGTATGCCCCTATAATTCACTGTTGGGATGGGAACAGGGTATCCCAGACAATTTGCTTCTTTTCTTCCACAATGGCGGCGATATTCTGGCTTTTACAGAGAAGGAATGACGACTGTGCCCACTATTTTTTTGGGTGTGGACCTGACGCTGCCCCTAAAAACCCCCAGCCGGGAGTATGCCCCTTTAATTCACTGTTGGGATGGGAACAGGGTATCCCAGACAATTTGCTGCTTTTCTTCCACAATGGCGGCGATATTCTGGCTTTTACAGAGAAGGAATGACGACTGTGCCCACTATTTTTTTGGGTGTGGACCTGCCGCTGTCCCTAAAAACCCCCCAGCCGGGAGTATGCCCGTTTAATTCACTGTTGGGATGGTTACAGGGTATCTTAGACAATATTCTGCTTTTCTTCCACAATGGCGACGATATTCTGTTTTTTACAGAGAAGAAATGACGACTGTGCCCACTATTTTTTCGGGTGTGGACCTGACACTGCCCCTAACAACCCCCTGCCGGGAGTATGCCCTTTAATTCACAGTTGGGATGGGAACAGGGTATCCCAGACAATTTGCTGCTTTTCTTCCACAATGGCGGCGATATTCTGGCTTTTACAGAGAAGGAATCACGACTGTGCCCACTATTTTTTCGGGTGTGGACCTGGCGATGCCTCTAACAACCCCCTGCCGGGAGTATGCCCCTGTAATGCACTGTTGGGATGGGAACTGGGTACTCCAGACAATTTGCTGCTTTTCTTCCACAATGGCGGCGATATTCTGGCTTTTACAGAGAAGGAATGACGACTGTGCCCACTGTTTCTTTGGGTGTGGACCTGACGCTGCCTCTAACAACCCCCAGCCGGGAGTATGCCCTGTAATTCACTGTCGAGATGGGAACAGGGTATCCCAGACAATTTGCTGCTTTTCTTCCACAATGGCGGCGATATTCTGGTTTTACAGAGAAGGAATAGCGACTGTGCCCACTATTTTTGGGTGTGGACCTGGCGCTGCCCCTAACAACCCCCAGCCGGGAGTATGCCCCTATAATTCACTGTTGGGATGGGAACAGGGTATCCCAGACAATTTGCTGCTTTTCTTCCACAATGGCGGCGATATTCTGGTTTTTACAGAGAAGAAGTGACGACTGTGCCCACTATTTCTTTGGGTGTGGACCTGACGCTGCCCCTAACAACCCCAGCCGGGAGTATGCCCCTATAATTCACTGTTGGGATGGAAACTGGGTATCCCAGACAATTTGCTGCTTTTCTTCCACAGTGGCGGCGATATTCTGGTTTTACAGAGAAGGAATGACAACTGTGCCCACTATTTTTATGGGTGTGGACCTGACGCTGCCCCTACCGCCCCCAGCTTGGAGTATGCCCCTGTAATTCACTGTTGGGATGGGAACAGGGTATCCCAGACAATTTGCTGCTTTTCTTCCACAATGGCGGCGATATTATGGTTTTTACTGAGAAGGAATGACGACTGTGCCCACTATTTTTTTGGGTGTGGACCTGACGCTGCACCTAAGAACCCCCAGCCGGGAGTATGCCCCTATAATTCACTGTTGGGGTGGGAACAGGGTATCCCAGACAATTTGCTGCTTTTCTTCCACAATGGCGGCGATATTCTGTTATTTACAGAGAAGGAATGACGACTGTGCCCACTATTTTTTCGGGTGTGGACCTGACGCTGCCCCTAACAACCCCCAGCCAGGAGTATGCCCCTATAATTCACTGTTGGGATGGAAACAGGGTATCCCAGATAATTTGCTGGTTTTCTATCACAATGGCGGCGATATTCTGGTTTTACAGAGAAGGAATGACGACTGTGCCCACTATTTTTTTGGGTGTGGACCTGACGCTGCCCCTAAAACCCCCCAGCCGGGAGTATGCCCCTATAATTCACTGTTGGGAAGAGAATAGGGTATCCCAGACAATTTGCTGCTTTTCTTCCACAATGGCGGCGATATTCTGGCTTTTAAAGAGAAGGAATGACGACTGTGCCCACTATTTTTTTGGGCGTGGACCTGGCGCTGCTCCTAACCACCCCCAGCCGGGAGAGTGCCCCTATATAACAGTGTTGGGTTGGGAACAGGGTCCCCCAGAGAATTTGGTGCTTCTCTTCCACAATGGCGGCGATATTCTGGCTTTTACAGAGAAGGAATGACGACTGTGCCCACTATTTTTTTGGGTGTGGACCTGACGCTGCCCCTAACAACCCCCAGCCGGGAGTATGCCCCTATAATTCACTGTTTGGATGGGAACTGGGTATTCCAGACAATTTGCTGCTTTTCTTCCACAATGGCGGCGATATTCTGGTTTTACAGAGAAGGAATGACGACTGTGCCCACTATTTTTTTGGGTGTGGACCTGACGCTGCCCCATAAACCCCAAGCCGGGAGTATGACCCTATAATTCACTGTTGGGATGGGAACAGGGTATCCCAGACAATTTGCTGCTTTTCTTCCACAATGGCGGCGATATTTTATTTTTTACAGAGAAGGAATGACGACTGTGCCCACTATTTTTGTGTCTGGACCTGACGCTGCCCCTAACAACCCTTAGCCGGGAGTATGCCCCTTTAATTTACTGTTGGGATGGTTACAGGGTATCCCAGACAATTTGCTGCTTTTTCTTCCACAATGGCGGCGATATTCTGGTTTTTACAGAGAAGGAATGACGACTGTGCCCACTATTTTTTTGGGTGTGGACCTGACGCTGCCCCTAACAACCCCCAGCCAGGAGTATGCCCCTATAATTCACTGTTGGGATGGGAACAGGGTATCCCAGACAATTTGCTGCTTTTCTTCCACAATGGCGGCGATATTCTGGTTTTACAGAGAAGGAATGACGACTGTGCCCACTATTTTTTTGGGTGTGGACCTGACGCTGCCCCTAACAACCCCCAGCCGGGAGTATGCCCCTATAATTCACTGTTGGGATGGGAACAGGGTATCCCAGACAATTTGCTGCTTTTCTTCCACAATGGCGGCGATATTCTGGTTTTTACAGAGAAGGAATGACGACTGTGCCCACTATTTTTTTGGGTGTGGACCTGACGCTGCCCCTAACAACCCCCAGCCGGGAGTATGACCCTATAATTCACTGTTGGGATGGGAACAGGGTATCCCAGACAATTTGCTGCTTTTCTTCCACAATGGCGGCGATATTCTGTTTTTTACAGAGAAGGAATGACGACTGTGCCCACTATTTTTTTGGGTGTGGACCTGACGCTGCCCCTAAAAACCCCCAGCCTGGAGTATGACCCTATAATTCACTGTTGGGATGGGAACAGGGTATCCCTGACAATTTGCTGCTTTTCTTCCACAATGGCGGCGATATTCTGGTTTTTACAGAGAAGGAATGACGACTGTGCCCACTATTTTTTCGGGTGTGGACCTGACGCTGCCCCTAAAAACCCCTAGCCGGGAGTATGACCCTATAATTCACTGTTGGGATGGGAACAGGGTATCCCAGACAATTTGCTGCTTTTCTTCCACAATGGCGGCGATATTCTGGTTTTTACAGAGAAGGAATGACGACTGTGCCCACTATTTTTGGGTGTGGACCTGCCGCTGCCCCTAACACCCCCCAGCCGGGAGTGTGCCCCTATAATTCACTGTTGGGAAGGGAACAGGGTATCCCAGACAATTTGCTGCTTTTCTTCCACAATGGCGGCGATATTCTGGCTTTTAAAGAGAAGGAATGACAACTGTGCCCACTATTTTTTCGGGTGTGGACCTGACGCTGCCCCTAACAACCCCCAGCCGGGAGTATGCCCCTATAGTTCACTGTTGGGATGGGAACAGGGTATCCCAGAGAATTTGCTTCTTTTCTTCCATAATGGCGGCGATATTCTGGTTTTTACAGAGAAGGAATGACGACTGTGACCACTACTTTTTTTGGGTGTGGACCTAACGCTGCCTCTAACAAACCCCAGCCGGGAGTATGCCCCTATAATTCACTGTTGGGATGGGAACAGGGTATCCCAGATAATTTGCTGCTTTTGTTCCACAATGGCGGCGATATTCTGTTTTTTACAGAGAAGGAATGACGACTGTGCCCACTATTTTTTTGGGTGTGGACCTGACGCTGCCTCTAACAACCCCCAGCCGGGAGTATGCCCCTATAATTCACTGTTGGGATGGGAACAGGGTATCCCAGACAATTTGCTGCTTTTCTTCCACAATGGCGGCGATATTCTGGTTTTTACAGAGAAGGAATAACGACTGTGCCCACTATTTTTGGGTGTGGACCTGGCGCTGCCCCTAACAACCCCAGCCGGGAGTATGCCCTATAATTCACTGTTGGGATGGGAACAGGGTATCCCAAACAATTTGCTGCTTTTCTTTCACAATGGCGGCGATATTCTGGTTTTACAGAGAAGGAATGACGACTGTGCCCACTATTTTTTGGGTGTGGACCTGACGCTGCCCCTAACAACCCCCAGTCGGGAGTATACCCCTATAATTCACTGTTGGGATGGGAACAGGGCATCCCAGACAATTTGCTGCTTTTCTTTCACAATGGCGGCGATATTCTGGTTTTACAGAGAAGGAATAGCGACTGTGCCCACTATTTTTGGGTGTGGACCTGGCGCTGCCCTAACAACCCCCAGCCGGGAGTATGCCCCTATAATTCACTGTTGGGATGGGAACAGGGTATCCCAGACAATTTGCTGCTTTTCTTCCACAATGGCGGCGATATTCTGGTTTTACAGAGAAGGAATGACGACTGTGCCCACTATTTTTTTGGGTGTGGACCTGACGCTGCCCCTAAAAACCCCCAGCCGGGAGTATGCCCCTTTAATTCACTGTTGGGATGGGAACTGGGTATTCCAGAAAATTTGCTTCTTTTCTTCCACAATGGCGGAAATTATCTAGTTTTACAGAGAAGTAATGACGACTGTGCCCACTATTTTTTGGGTGTGGACCTGACGCTGCCCCTAACAACCCCCAGCCGGGAGTATGCCCCTTTAATTTACTGTGGGGATGGGAACAGGGTATCCCAGACAATTTGCTGCTTTTCTTTCACTATGGCGGCGATATTATGATTTTTACAATGAAGGAATGACGACTGTGCCCACTATTTTTTTGGGTGTGGACCTGACGCTGCCCCTAAAAACCCCCAGCCGGGAGTATGCCCCTTTAATTCACTGTTGGGTTGGGAACTGGGTATTCCAGACAATTTGCTGCTTTTCTTCCACAATGGCGGCGATATTCTGTTTTTTACAGAGAAGGAATGACGACTGTGCCCACTATTTTTTTGGGTGTGGACCTGATGCTGCCTCAAACATCCCCCAGCCGGGAGTATGCCCCTATAATTCACTGTTGGGATGGGAACAGGGTACTCCAGACAATTTGCTGCTTTTCTTCCACAATGGCGGCGATATTCTGGCTTTTACAGAGAAGGAATGACGACTGTGCCCACTTTTTTTTTGGGTGTGGACCTGACGCTGCCTCTAACAACCCCCAGCCGGGAGTATGCCCCTGTAATTCACTGTTGGGATGGGAACAGGGTATCCCAGACAATTTGCTGCTTTTCTTCCACAATGGCGGCGATATTCTGGTTTTTACAGAGAAGGAATGACGACTGTGCCCACAATTTTTTGGGTGTGGACCTGGCGCTGCCCCTAACAACCCCAGCCGGGAGTATGCCCTATAATTCACTGTTGGGATGGGAACAGGGTATCCCTGACAATTTGCTACTTTTCTTCCACAATGGCGGCGATATTCTGGTTTTACAGAGAAGGAATGACGACTGTGCCCACTATTTTTGGGTGTGGACCTGGCGCTGCCCCTAACAACCCCAGCCGGGAGTATGCCCCTATAATTCACTGTTGGGATGGGAACAGGGTATCCCTGACAATTTGCTACTTTTCTTCCACAATGGCGGCGATATTCTGGTTTTACAGAGAAGGAATGACGACTGTGCCCACTATTTTTGGGTGTGGACCTGGCGCTGCCCTAACAACCCCCAGCCGGGAGTATGCCCCTATAATTCACTGTTGGGATGGGAACAGGGTATCCCAGACAATTTGCTGCTTTTCTTCCACAATGGCGGCGATATTCTGGTTTTACAGAGAAGGAATAGCGACTGTGCCCACTATTTTTTGGGTGTGGACCTGGCGCTGCCCCTAACAACCCCCAGCCGGGAGTATGCCCCTATAATTCACTGTTGGGATGGGAACAGGGTATCCCAGACAATTTGCTGCTTTTCTTCCACAATGGCGGCGATATTCTGGTTTTACAGAGAAGGAATAGCGACTGTGCCCACTATTTTTTGGGTGTGGACCTGGCGCTGCCCTAACAACCCCCAGCCGGGAGTATGCCCCTATAATTCACTGTTGGGATGGGAACAGGGTATCCCAGACAATTTGCTGCTTTTCTTCCACAATGGCGGCGATATTCTGGTTTTACAGAGAAGGAATAGCGACTGTGCCCACTATTTTTGGGTGTGGACCTGGCGCTGCCCCTAACAACCCCCAGCCGGGAGTATGCCCCTATAATTCACTGTTGGGATGGGAACAGGGTATCCCAGACAATTTGCTGCTTTTCTTCCACAATGGCGGCGATATTCTGGTTTTTACAGAGAAGGAATGACGACTGTGCCCACTATTTTTGGGTGTGGACCTGGCGCTGCCCCTAACAACCCCCAGCCGGGAGTATGCCCCTATAATTCACTGTTGGGATGGGAACAGGGTATCCCAGACAATTTGCTGCTTTTCTTCCACAATGGCGGCGATATTCTGGTTTTACAGAGAAGGAATAGCGACTGTGCCCACTATTTTTGGGTGTGGACCTGGCGCTGCCCCTAACAACCCCCAGCCGGGAGTATGCCCCTATAATTCACTGTTGGGATGGGAACAGGGTATCCCAGACAATTTGCTGCTTTTCTTCCACAATGGCGGCGATATTCTGGTTTTACAGAGAAGGAATAGCGACTGTGCCCACTATTTTTTGGGTGTGGACCTGGCGCTGCCCCTAACAACCCCCAGCCGGGAGTATGCCCTATAATTCACTGTTGGGATGGGAACAGGGTATCCCAGACAATTTGCTGCTTTTCTTCCACAATGGCGGCGATATTCTGGTTTTTACAGAGAAGGAATAGCGACTGTGCCCACTATTTTTGGGTGTGGACCTGGCGCTGCCCTAACAACCCCCAGCCGGGAGTATGCCCCTATAATTCACTGTTGGGATGGGAACAGGGTATCCCAGACAATTTGCTGCTTTTCTTCCACAATGGCGGCGATATTCTGGTTTTACAGAGAAGGAATAGCGACTGTGCCCACTATTTTTGGGTGTGGACCTGGCGCTGCCCTAACAACCCCCAGCCGGGAGTATGCCCTATAATTCACTGTTGGGATGGGAACAGGGTATCCCAGACAATTTGCTGCTTTTCTTCCACAATGGCGGCGATATTCTGGTTTTACAGAGAAGGAATAGCGACTGTGCCCACTATTTTTGGGTGTGGACCTGACGCTGCCTCTAACAACCCCCAGCTGGGAGTATGCCCCTGTAATTCACTGTTGGGATGGGAACAGGGTATCCCAGACAATTTGCTGCTTTTCTTCCACAATGGCGGCGATATTCTGTTTTTTACAGAGAAGGAATGACGACTGTGCCCACTATTTTTTTGGGTGTGGACCTGACGCTGCTCCTAACAACCCCCAGCCGGGAGTATGCCCCTATATATCACTGTTTGGTTGGGAACAGGGTATCCCAGACAATTTGCTGCTTTTCTTCCACAATGGCGGCGATATTCTGGTTTTACAGAGAAGGAATGATGACTGTGCCCACTATTTATTTGGGTGTGGACCTGATGCTGCACCTAACAACCCCCAGTTGGGAGTATGCCCCTGTAATTTACTCTTGGGATGGGAACAGGGTATCCCAGACAATTTGCTGCTTTTCTTCCACAATGGCGGCGATATTCTGGTTTTTACAGAGAAGGAATGACGACTGTGCCCACTACTTTTTTTGGGTGTGGACCTGACGCTGCCTCTAACAAACCCCAGCCGGGAGTATGCCCCTGTAATTCACTGTTGGGATGGGAACAGGGTATCCCAGACAATTTGCTGCTTTTCTTCCACAATGGCGGCGATATTCTGGTTTTACAGAGAAGGAATGACGACTGTGCCCACTATTTTTTGGGGTGTGGACCTGATGCTGCCCCTAAAAACCCCCAGCCGGGAGTATGCCCCTGTAATGCACGTTTGGGATGGGAACAGGGTATCCCAGACAATTTGCTGCATTTCTTCCACAATGGCGGCGATATTCTGGTTTTTACAGAGAAGGAATGACGACTGTGCCCACAATTTTTTTGGGTGTGGACCTGACGCTGCCCCTAACGACCCCCAGCTGGGAGTATGCCCCTATAATTCACTGTTGCGATGGGAACTGGGTATTCCAGACAATTTGCTGCTTTTCTTTCACAATGGTGACGATATTCTGGTTTTTGAAGAGAAGGAATGACGACTGTGCCCACTATTTTTTTGGGTGTGGACCTGACGCTGCCCCTAACAACCCCCAGCCGGGAGTATGCCCCTATAATTCACTGTTGGGATGGGAATAAGGTATCCCAGACAATTTGCTGCTTTTCTTCCACAAGGGCGGCGATATTCTGGTTTTTACAGAGAAGGAATAGCGACTGTGCCCACTATTTTTTGGGTGTGGACCTGACGCTGCCCCTAACAACTCCCAGCCGGGAGTATGCCCTATAATTCACTGTTGGGATGGGAACTGGGTATCCCAGACAATTTGCTGCTTTTCTTCCACAATGGCGGCGATATTCTGGTTTTTACAGAGAAGGAATGACGACTGTGCCCACTATTTTTTCGGGTGTGGACCTGACGCTGCCCCTAACAACCCCCAGCTGAGAGTATGCCCCTATAATTCACTGTTGGGATGGGAACAGGGTATCCCAGATAATTTACTGCTTTTCTTCCACAATGGCGGCGATATTCTGGCTTTTACAGAGAAGGAATGACAACTGTGCCCACTATTTTTTGGGGTGTGGACCTGACGCTGCCCCTAAAAACCCCAGCCGGGAGTATGCCCCTATAATTCACTGTTGGGATGGGAACAGGGTATCCCAGACAATTTGCTGCTTTTCTTCCACAATGGCGGCGATATTCTGGTTTTTACAGAGAAGGAATAACGACTGTGCCCACTATTTTTTTGGGTGTGGACCTGACGCTGCCCCTAACAACCCCCAGCCGGGAGTATGCCCCTATAATTCACTGTTGGGATGGGAACAGGGTATCCCAGACAATTTGCTGCTTTTCTTCCACAATGGCGGAAATTATCTGGTTTTACAGAGAAGTAATGACAATTGTGCCCACTATTTTTTTGGACCTGGACCTGACGCTGCACCTAACAACCCCCAGCCGGGAGTATGCCCCTATAATTCACTGTTGGGATGGGAACAGGGTATCCCAGACAATTTGCTGCTTTTCTTCCACAATGGCGGAAATTATCTGGTTTTACAGAGAAGTAATGACGACTGTGCCCACTATTTTTTCGGGTGTGGACCTGACGCTGCCCCTAACAACCCCCAGCCGGGAGTATGCCCCTGTAATTCACTGTTGGGATGGGAACAGGGTATCACAGATAATTCGCTGCTTTTCTTCCACAATGGCGGCGATATTCTGGCTTTTAAAGAGAAGGAATAACGACTGTGCCCACTATTTTTTTGGGTGTGGACCTGACGCTACCCCTAACAACCCCCAGCTGGGAGTATGCCCCTATAATTCACTGTTGGGGTGGGAACAAGGTATCCCAGACAATTTGCTGCTTTTCTTCCACAATGGCGGCGATATTCTTGTTTTTACAGAGAAGGAATAGCGACTGTGCCCACTATTTTTGGGTGTGGACCTGGCGCTGCCCCTAACAACCCCCAGCCGGGAGTATGCCCCTATAATTCACTGTTGGGATGGGAACAGGGTATCCCAGACAATTTGCTGCTTTTCTTCCACAATGGCGGCGATATTCTGGTTTTACAGAGAAGGAATAGCGACTGTGCCCACTATTTTTTGGGTGTGGACCTGGCGCTGCCCTAACAACCCCCAGCCGGGAGTATGCCCCTATAATTCACTGTTGGGATGGGAACAGGGTATCCCAGACAATTTGCTGCTTTTCTTCCACAATGGCGGCGATATTCTGGTTTTTACAGAGAAGGAATAGCGACTGTGCCCACTATTTTTGGGTGTTGACCTGACGCTGCCCCTACAACCCCCAGCCGGGACTATGCCCCTATAATTCACTGTTGGGATGGGAACAGGGTATCCCAGACAATTTGCTGCTTTTCTTCCACAATGGCGGCGATATTCTGTTTTTTACAGAGAAGGAGTGACGACTGTGCCCACTATTTTTTGGGTGTGGACCTGACGCTGCCCTAACAACCCCCAGCCGGGAGTATGCCCTATAATTCACTGTTGGGATGGGAACAGGGTATCCCAGACAATTTGCTGCTTTTCTTCCACAATGGCGGCGATATTCTGGTTTTTACAGCAAATGAATGACGACTGTGCCCACTATTTTTTCGGGTGTGGACCTGACGCTGCCCCTAACAACCCCCAGTCGGGAGTATGCCCCTATAATTCACTGTTGGGATGGGAACAGGGTATCCCAGACAATTTGCTGCTTTTCTTCCACAATGGCGGCGATATTCTGTTTTTTACAGAGAAGAAGTGACGACTGTGCCCACTATTTTTTGGGTGTGGACCTGACGCTGCCCCTTACAACCCCCAGCCGGGAGTATGCCCCTATAATTCACTGTTTGGATGGGAACAGGGTATCCCAGACAATTAGCTGCTTTTCTTCCACAATGGCGGCGATATTTTGTTTTTACAGCAAATAAATGACGACTGTGCCCACTATTTTTTTGGGTGTGGACCTGACGCTGCCCCTAACAACCCCAGCCGGGAGTATGCCCCTATAATTCACTGTTAGGATGGGAATAGGGTATCCCAGACAATTTGCTTCTTTTCTTCCACAATGGCGGCGATATTCTGGTTTTTACAGAGAAGGAATAACGACTGTGCCCACTATTTTTTTGGGTGTGGACCTGACGCTGCCTCTAACAACCCCAGCCGGGAGTATGCCCCTATAATTCACTGTTGGGATGGGAACAGGGTATCCCAGACAATTTTCTGCTTTTCTTCCACAATGGCGGCGATATTATGGTTTTACAGAGAAGGAATAGCGACTGTGCCCACTATTTTTGGGTGTGGACCTGGCGCTGCCCTAACAACCCCCAGCCGGGAGTATGCCCCTGTAATTCACTGTTGGGATGGGAACAGGGTATCCCAGACAATTTGCTGCTTTTCTTCCACAATGGCGGCGATATTATGGTTTTTACAGAGAAGGAATAGCGACTGTGCCCACTATTTTTGGGTGTGGACCTGGCGCTGCCCCTAACAACCCCCAGCCGGGAGTATGCCCCTATAATTCACTGTTGGGATGGGAACAGGGTATCCCAGACAATTTGCTGCTTTTCTTCCACAATGGCGGCGATATTCTGGTTTTACAGAGAAGGAATAGCGACTGTGCCCACTATTTTTTGGGTGTGGACCTGGCGCTGCCCCTAACAACCCCCAGCCGGGAGTATGCCCCTATAATTCACTGTTGGGATGGGAACAGG
This sequence comes from Aplectana chamaeleonis, assembly GCA_029168955.1. Taxonomy (NCBI): domain Eukaryota; kingdom Metazoa; phylum Nematoda; class Chromadorea; order Rhabditida; family Cosmocercidae; genus Aplectana; species Aplectana chamaeleonis. The sequence goes on along the minus strand of JAPDOI010001308.1, from coordinate 63,849 downwards.
GTATCCCAGACAATTTGCTGCTTTTCTTCCACAATGGCGGCGATATTCTGGTTTTTACAGAGAAGGAATGACGACTGTGCCCACTATTTTTGGGTGTGGACCTGGCGCTGCCCTAACAACCCCCAGCCGGGAGTATGCCCCTATAATTCACTGTTGGGATGGGAACAGGGTATCCCAGACAATTTGCTGCTTTTCTTCCACAATGGCGGCGATATTCTGGTTTTTACAGAGAAGGAATAGCGACTGTGCCCACTATTTTTGGGTGTGGACCTGGCGCTGCCCCTAACAACCCCCAGCCGGGAGTATGCCCCTATAATTCACTGTTGGGATGGGAACAGGGTATCCCAGACAATTTGCTGCTTTTCTTCCACAATGGCGGCGATATTCTGGTTTTTACAGAGAAGGAATAGCGACTGTGCCCACTATTTTTTGGGTGTGGACCTGGCGCTGCCCTAACAACCCCCAGCCGGGAGTATGCCCCTATAATTCACTGTTGGGATGGGAACAGGGTATCCCAGACAATTTGCTGCTTTTCTTCCACAATGGCGGCGATATTCTGGTTTTACAGAGAAGGAATAGCGACTGTGCCCACTATTTTTTGGGTGTGGACCTGGCGCTGCCCCTAACAACCCCCAGCCGGGAGTATGCCCCTATAATTCACTGTTGGGATGGGAACAGGGTATCCCAGACAATTTGCTGCTTTTCTTCCACAATGGCGGCGATATTCTGGTTTTACAGAGAAGGAATAGCGACTGTGCCCACTATTTTTGGGTGTGGACCTGGCGCTGCCCTAACAACCCCCAGCCGGGAGTATGCCCCTATAATTCACTGTTGGGATGGGAACAGGGTATCCCAGACAATTTGCTGCTTTTCTTCCACAATGGCGGCGATATTCTGGTTTTTACAGAGAAGGAATAGCGACTGTGCCCACTATTTTTGGGTGTGGACCTGACGCTGCACTTAACAACCCCCAGCCGGGAGTATGCCCCTGTAATTCACTGTTGGGATGGGAACAGGGTATCCCAGATAATTTGCTGCTTTTCTTCCACAATGGTGGCGATATTCTGGCTTTTAAAGAGAAGGAATGACGACTGTGCCTACTATTTTTTTGGGTGTGGACCTGACGTTGCCCCTAAAAACCCCCAGCCGGGAATATGCCCCTGTAATTCACTGTTTGGTTGAGAACAGGGTATCCCAGACAATTTGCTGCTTTTCTTCCACAATGGCGGCGATATTCTGGTTTTTACAGAGAAGGAATAATGACTGTGCCTACTATTTTTTTGGGTGTGGACCTGACGCTGCCCGTAACAACCCCCAGCCGGGAGTATGCCCCTATAATTTACTGTTGGGATGGGAACAGGGTATCCCAGACAATTTGCTGCTTTTCTTCCACAATGGCGGCGATATTCTGGTTTTTACAGAGAAGGAATAATGACTGTGCCCACTATTTTTTTGGGTGTGGACCTGACGCTGCCCCTAACAACTCCCATCCGGGAGTATGCCCCTGTAATGCACTGTTGGGATGGGAACAGGGTATCCCAGACAATTTGCTGCTTTTCTTCCACAATGGCGGCGATATTCTGGATTTTACAGAGAAGGAATGAAGACTGTGCCCACTATTTTTGGGTGTGGACCTGGCGCTGCCCTAACAACCCCCAGCCGGGAGTATGCCCCTATAATTCACTGTTGGGATGGGAACAGGGTATCCCAGACAATTTGCTGCTTTTCTTCCACAATGGCGGCGATATTCTGGTTTTTACAGACAAGGAATGACGACTGTGCCCACTATTTTTTGGGTGTGGACCTGATGTTGCCCCTAACAACCCCCAGCCAGGAGTATGCCCCTATAATTCACTGTTGGGATGGGAACAGGGTATCCCAGACAATTTGCGTCTTTTCTTCCACAATGGCGGCGATATTCTGGTTTTACAGAGAAGGAATAGCGACTGTGCCCACTATTTTTGGGTGTGGACCTGGCGCTGCCCCTAACAACCCCCAGCCGGGAGTATGCCCCTATAATTCACTGTTGGGATGGGAACAGGGTATCCCAGACAATTTGCTGCTTTTCTTCCACAATGGCGGCGATATTCTGGTTTTACAGAGAAGGAATAGCGACTGTGCCCACTATTTTTGGGTGTGGACCTGGCGCTGCCCCTAACAACCCCCAGCCGGGAGTATGCCCCTATAATTCACTGTTGGGATGGGAACAGGGTATCCCAGACAATTTGCTGCTTTTCTTCCACAATGGCGGCGATATTCTGGTTTTTACAGAGAAGGAATGACGACTGTGCCCACTATTTTTGGGTGTGGACCTGGCGCTGCCCTAACAACCCCCAGCCGGGAGTATGCCCTATAATTCACTGTTGGGATGGGAACAGGGTATCCCAGACAATTTGCTGCTTTTCTTCCACAATGGCGGCGATATTCTGGTTTTTACAGAGAAGGAATAGCGACTGTGCCCACTATTTTTGGGTGTGGACCTGGCGCTGCCCCTAACAACCCCCAGCCGGGAGTATGCCCTATAATTCACTGTGGGGATGGGAACAGGGTATCCCAGACAATTTGCTGCTTTTCTTCCACAATGGCGGCGATATTCTGGTTTTTACAGAGAAGGAACGACGACTGTGCCCACTTTTTTTGGGTGTGGACCTGACGCTGCCCCTAACAACCCCCAGCCGGGAGTATGCCCCTATAATTCACTGTTTGGATGGGAACTGGGTATCACAGACAATTTGCTGCTTTTCTTCCACAATGGCGGCGATATTCTGGTTTTTACAGAGAAGGAATGACGACTGTGCCCACTATTTTTTTGGGTGTGGACCTGACGCTGCCCCTAACAACCCCCCAGCCGGATATATGCCCCTGTAATTCACTGTTGGGAAGGGAACAGGGTATCCCAGACAATTTGCTGCTTTTCTTCCACAATGGCGGCGATATTCTGGTTTTTACAGAGAAGGAATGATGACTGTGCCCACAATTTTTTTGGGTGTGGACCTGGCGCTGCCCCTAACAACCCCCAGCCGGGAGTATGCCCTATAATTCACTGTTGGGATGGGAACAGGGTATCCCAGACAATTTGCTGCTTTTCTTCCACAATGGCGGCGATATTCTGGTTTTTACAGAGAAGGAATAGCGACTGTGCCCACTATTTTTGGGTGTGGACCTGGCGCTGCCCCTAACAACCCCCAGCCGGGAGTATGCCCTATAATTCACTGTTGGGATGGGAACAGGGTATCCCAGACAATTTGCTGCTTTTCTTCCACAATGGCGGCGATATTCTGGTTTTACAGAGAAGGAATAGCGACTGTGCCCACTATTTTTTGGGTGTGGACCTGGCGCTGCCCCTAACAACCCCCAGCCGGGAGTATGCCCTATAATTCACTGTTGGGATGGGAACAGGGTATCCCAGACAATTTGCTGCTTTTCTTCCACAATGGCGGCGATATTCTGGTTTTTACAGAGAAGGAATGACGACTGTGCCCCCTTTTTTCTTTGGGTGTGGACCTGACGCTGCCCCTAACAACCCCCAGCCGGGAGTATGCCCCTATAATTCACTGTTGGGATGGGAACAGGGTATCCCAGACAATTTGCTGCTTTTCTTCCACAATGGCGGCGATATTCTGGTTTTTACAGAGAAGGAATGACGACTGTGCCCACTATATTTTTGGGTGTGGACCTGACGCTGCCCCTAACAACCCCCAGCCGGGAGTATGCCCCTATAATTCACTGTTGGGATGGGAACAGGGTATCCCAGACAATTTGCTGCTTTTCTTCCACAATGGCGGCGATATTCTGGTTTTACAGAGAAGGAATGACGACTGTGCCCACTATTTTTTTGGGTGTGGACCTGACGCTGCCCCTAACAACCCCCAGCTGGGAGTATGCCCCTGTAATTCACTGTTGGGATGGGAACAGGGTATCCCAGACAATTTGCTGCTTTTCTTCCACAATGGCGGCGATATTCTGGTTTTACAGAGAAGGAATTACGACTGTGCCCACTATTTTTTTGGGTGTGGACCTGACGCTGCACCTAACAGCCCCCATTTGGGAGTATGCCCCTGTAATTTACTGTTGGGATGGGAACAGGGTATCCCAGACAATTTGCTGCTTTTCTTCCACAATGGCGGCGATATTCTGTTTTTTACAGAGAAGGAATGACAACTGTGCCAATATTTTTTTGGGTGTGGACCTGACGCTGCCCCTAAAACCCCCCAGCCGGGAGTATGCCACTATAATTCGCTGTTGGGTTAGAGAATAGGGTATCCCAGACAATTTGCTGCTTTTCTTCCACAATGGCGGCGATATTCTGGTTTTACAGAGAAGGAATGACGACTGTGCCCACTATTTTTTTGGGCGTGGACCTGACGCTGCCCCTAACAACCCCCAGCCGGGAGTATGCCCCTATAATTCACTGTTGGGATGGGAACAGGGTATCCCAGACAATTTGCTGCTTTTCTTCCACAATGGCAGCAATATTCTGTTTTTTACAGAGAAGGAATAGCGACTGTGCCCACTATTTTTGGGTGTGGACCTGACGCTGCCTCTAACAACCCCCAGCCGGGAGTATGCCCCTATAATTCACTGTTGGGATGGGAACAGGGTATCCCAGACAATTTGCTGCTTTTCTTCCACAATGGCGGCGATATTCTGTTTTTTACAGAGAACGAATGACGACTGTGCCCACTATTTTTTCGGGTGTGGACCTGACGCTGCCTCTAACAACTCCTTGCCGGGAGTATGCCCCTGTAATGCACTGTTGGGATGGGAACTGGGTACTCCAGACAATTTGCCTCTTTTCTTCCACAATGGCGGCGATATTTTGGCTTTTACAGAGAAGGAATGACGACTGTGCCCACTATTTTTTTGGGTGTGGTCCTGACGCTGCCCCTAACAACCCCAGCCGGGAGTATGCCCCTATAATTCACTGTTGGGATGGAAACTGGGTATCCCAGACAATTTGCTGCTTTTCTTCCACAGTGGCGGCGATATTCTGTTTTTTACAGAGAAGGAATGACGACTGTGCCCACTATTTTTTCGGGTGTGGACCTGACGCTGCCCCTAACAACCCCCAGCCGGGAGTATGCCCCTATAATTCACTGTTTGGATGGGAACAGGGTATCCCAGACAATTTGCTGCTTTTCTTCCACAATGGCGGCGATATTCTGGTTTTTACAGAGAAGGAATGACGACTGTGCCCACTATTTTTTGGGGTGTGGACCTGACGCTGCACCTAACAATTCCCAGTTGGGAGTATGCCCCTGTAATTTACTCTTGGGATGGGAACAGGGTATCCCAGACAATTTGCTGCTTTTCTTCCACAATGGCGGCGATATTTTGGCTTTTACAGAGAAGGAATGACGACTGTGCCCACTATTTTTTGGTGTGGACCTGATGCTGCCCCTAAAAACCCCCAGCCGGGAGTATGACCCTATAATTCACTGTTGGGATGGGAACAGGGTATCCCAGACAATTTGCTGCTTTTCTTCCACAATGGCGGCGATATTCTGGTTTTACAGAGAAGTAATGACGACTGTGCCCACTATTTTTTTGGGTGTGGACCTGACGCTGCCCCTAACAACCCCCAGCCGGGAGTATGCCCCTATAATTCACTGTTGGGATGGGAACAGGGTATCCCAGACAATTTGCTGCTTTTCTTCCACAATGGCGGCGATATTCTGGTTTTTACAGAGAAGGAATGACGACTGTGCCCACTATTTTTTTGGGTGTGGACCTGACGCTGCCTCTAACAACCCCCAGCCGGGAGTATGCCCCTGTAATGCACTGTTGGGATGGGAACAGGGTATCCCAGACAATTTGCTGCTTTTCTTCCACAATGGCGGCGATATTCTGGTTTTTACAGAGAAGGAATGACGACTGTGCCCACTATTTTTTCGGGTGTGGACCTGACGCTGCCCCTAACAACCCCCAGCCGGGAGTATGCCCCTATAATTCACTGTTGGGATGGGAACAGGGTATCCCAGACAATTTGCTGCTTTTCTTCCACAATGGCAGCGATATTCTGGTTTTACAGAGAAGGAATGACGACTGTGCCCACTATTTTTTTGGGTGTGGACCTGACGCTGCCTCTAACAACCCCCAGCCGGGAGTATGCTCCTGTAATTCACTGTTGGGATGGGAACAGGGTATCCCAGTCAATTTGCTACTTTTCTACCACAATGGCGGCGATATTCTAGTTTTTACAGAGAAGGAATAACGACTGTGCCCACTATTTTTTTCGGGTGTGGACCTGACGCTGCCCCTAACAACCCCCAGCCGGGAGTATGCCCCTGTAATTTACTGTTGGGATGGGAACTAGGTATCCCAGACAATTTTCTGCTTTTCTTCCACAATGGCGACGATATTCTGGTAATATAGAGAAGGAATGACGACTGTGCCCACTATTTTTTAGGGTGTGGACCTGACGCGACCCCTATCAACCCACAGCCAGGAGTATGCCCCTATAATTCACTGTTAGGATGGGAATAGGGTATCCCAGACAATTTGCTTCTTTTCTTCCACAATGGCGGCGATATTCTGGTTTTTACAGAGAAGGAATGACGACTGTGCCCACTATTTTTTGGGGTGTGGACCTGACGCTGCCCCTAACAACCCACAGCCAGGAGTATGCCCCTATAATTCACTGTTAGGATGGGAACAGGGTATCCAAGACAATTTGTTGCTTTTCTTCCACAATGGCGGCGATATTCTGCTTTTTACAGAAAACGAATGGCGACTGTGCCCACTATTTTTTCGGGTGTGGACCTGACGCTGCCCCTAACAACCCCCACTTAGGAGTATGCCCCTATAATTCACTCTTGGGATGGGAACTGGGTTTCCCAGACAATTTGTTGCTTTTCTTCCACAATGGCGGCGATATTCTGGTTTTTACAAAGAAGGAATGACGATTGTGCCCATTTTTGGGTGTGGACCTGGCGCTGCCCTAACAACCCCCAGCCGGGAGTATGCCCCTGTAATTCACTGTTGGGATGGGAACAGGGTATCCCAGACAATTTGCTGCTTTTCTTCCACAATGGCGGCGATATTCTGGTTTTTACAGAGAAGGAATGACGACTGTGACCACTATTTTTTTGGGTGTGGACCTGCCGCTGTCCCTAAAAACCCCCCAGCCGGGAGTATGCCCCTTTAATTCACTGTTGGGTTGGGAACAGGGTATCCCAGACAATTTGGTGCTTTTCTTCCACAATGGCGGCGATATTCTGTTTTTTACAGAGAAGGAATGACGACTATGCCCACTCTTTTTTTGGGTGTGGACCTGACGCTGCCCCTAACAACCCACAGCCGGGAGTATGCCCCTGTAATTCACTGTTGGGTTGGGAACAGGGTATCCCAGACAATTTGCTGCTTTTCTTCCACAATGGCGGCGATATTCTGGTTTTACAGAGAAGGAATAGCGACTGTGCCCACTATTTTTGGGTGTGGACCTGACCCTGCCTCTAACAACCCACAGCTGGGAGTATGCCGCTTTAATTCACTGTTGGGTTGGGAACAGGGTATCCAAGACAATTTGCTGCTTTTCTTCTACAATGGCGGCGATATTCTGGTTTTTACAGAGAAGGAATAGCGACTGTGCCCACTATTTTTTTGGGTGTGGACCTGGCGCTGCCCTAACAACCCCAGCCGGGAGTATGCCCCTATAATTCACTGTTGGGATGGGAACAGGGTATCCCAGACAATTTGCTGCTTTTCTTCCACAATGGCGGCGATATTCTGGTTTTACAGAGAAGGAATAGCGACTGTGCCCACTATTTTTGGGTGTGGACCTGGCGCTGCCTCTAACAACCCCAGCCGGGAGTATGCCCCTGTAATTCACTGTTGGGATGGGAACAGGGTATCCCAGACAATTTGCTGCTTTTCTTCCACAATGGCGGCGATATTCTGGTTTTTACAGAGAAGGAATATGACTGTGCCCACTATTTTTGGGTGTGGACCTGGCGCTGCCCCTAACAACCCCCAGCCGGGAGTATGCCCCTATAATTCACTGTTGGGATGGGAACAGGGTATCCCAGACAATTTGCTGCTTTTCTTCCACAATGGCGGCGATATTCTGGTTTTTACAGAGAAGGAATGGCGACTGTGTCTACTATTTTTGGGTGTGGACCTGGCGCTGCCCCTAACAACCCCCAGCCGGGAGTATGCCCCTATAATTCACTGTTGGGATGGGAACAGGGTATCCCAGACAATTTGCTGCTTTTCTTCCACAATGGCGGCGATATTCTGGTTTTTACAGAGAAGGAATAGCGACTGTGCCCACTATTTTTTTGGTGTGGACCTGGCGCTGCCTCCTAACAACCCCCAGCCGGGAGTATGCCCCTATAATTCACTGTTGGGATGGGAACAGGGTATCCCAGACAATTTGCTGCTTTTCTTCCACAATGGCGGCGATATTCTGGTTTTTACAGAGAAGGAATAGCGACTGTGCCCACTATTTTTTTTGGGTGTGGACCTGGCGCTGCCCTAACAACCCCCAGCCGGGAGTATGCCCTATAATTCACTGTTGGGATGGGAACAGGGTATCCCAGACAATTTGCTGCTTTTCTTCCACAATGGCGGCGATATTCTGGTTTTTACAGAGAAGGAATGACGACTGTGCCCACTATTTTTTGGGTGTGGACCTGGCGCTGCCCTAACAACCCCAGCCGGGAGTATGCCCCTATAATTCACTGTTGGTATGGGAACAGGGTATCCCAGACAATTTGCTACTTTTCTTCCACAATGGCGGCGATATTCTGGTTTTTACAGAGAAGGAATAGCGACTGTGCCCACTATTTTTTCGGGTGTGGACCTGACGCTGCCCTAACAACCCCCAGCCGGGAGTATGCCCCTGTAATGCACTGTTGGGATGGGAACAGGGTTTCCCAGACAATTTGCTGGTTTTCTATCAAAATGGCGGCGATATTCTGTTTTTTACAGAGAAGAAATAACGTCTGTGCCCAGTATTTTTTCGGGTGTGGACCTGCCGCTGCCCCTAGCAACTTCCAGCTGGGAGTATGCCCCTATAATTCACTGTTTGGATGGGAACAGGGTATCCTAGACAATTTGCTGCTTTTCTTCCACAATGGCGGCGATATTCTGGCTTTTACAGAGAAGGAATGACGACTGTGCCCCCTATTTTTTGGGTGTGGACCTGCCGCTGCCCCTAACAACCCCCAGCTGGGAGTATGCCCCTATAATTCACTGTTGGGATGGGAACAGGGTATCCCAGACAATTTGCTGCTTTTCTTCCACAATGGCGGCGATATTCTGGTTTTTACAGAGAAGGAATGACGACTGTGCCCACTATTTTTTTGGGTGTGGACCTGACGCTGCCCCTAAAAACCCCCAGCCGGGAGTATGCCCCTTTAATTCACTGTTGGGTTGGGAACTGGGTATTCCAGAAAATTTGCTTCTTTTCTTCCACAATGGCGGAAATTATCTAGTTTTACAGAGAAGTAATGACGACTGTGCCCACTATTTTTTCGGGTGTGGACCTGACGCTGCCCCTAACAACCCCCAGCCGGGAGTATGCCCCTATAATTCACTGTTGGGATGGGAACAGGGTATCCCAGACAATTTGCTGCTTTTCTTCCACAATGGCGGCGATATTCTGTTTTTTACAGAGAAGGAATGACGACTGTGCCCACTATTTTTTGGGTGTGGACCTGACGCTGCCCCTAAAAACCCCCAGCCGGGAGTATGCCCCTATAATTCACTGTTGGGATGGGAACAGGGTATCCCAGACAATTTGCTGCTTTTCTTCCACAATGGCGGCGATATTCTGGTTTTTACAGAGAAGGAATGACGACTGTGCCCACTATTTTTTTGGGTGTGGACCTGACGCTGCCTCTAACAACCCCCAGCCGGGAGTATGCCCCTATAATTCACTGTTGGGATGGGAACAGGGTATCCCAGACAATTTGCTGCTTTTCTTCCACAATGGCGGCGATATTCTGGTTTTACAGAGAAGGAATGACGACTGTGCCCACTATTTTTTTGGGTGTGGACCTGACGCTGCCTCTAACAACCCCTAGCCGGGAGTATGCCCCTATAATTCACTGTTGGGATGGGAACAGGGTATCCCAGACAATTTGCTGCTTTTCTTCCACAATGGCGGCGATATTCTGGTTTTTACAGAGAAGGAATGACGACTGTGCCCACTATTTTTTTGGGTGTGGACCTGACGCTGCCCCTAACAACCCCCAGCTGGGAGTATGCCCCTATAATTCACTGTTGGGATGGGAACAGGGTATCCCAGACAATTTGCTGCTTTTCTTCCACAATGGCGGCGATATTCTGGTTTTTACAGAGAAGGAATGACGACTGTGCCCACTATTTTTTGGGTGTGGACCTGACGCTGCCCCTAACAACCCCCAGCCGGGAGTATGCCCCTATAATTCACTGTTGGGATGGGAACAGGGTATCCCAGACAATTTGCTGCTTTTCTTCCACAATGGCGGCGATATTCTGGTTTTACAGAGAAGGAATGACGACTGTGCCCACTATTTTTTTGGGTGTGGACCTGACGCTGCCCCTAACAACCTCCAGCCGGGAGTATGCCCCTATAATTTACTGTTGGGATGGGAACAGGGTATCCCAGACAATTTGCTGCTTTTCTTCCACAATGGCGGCGATATTCTGGTTTTTACAGAGAAGGAATGACGACTGTGCCCACTATTTTTTTGGGTGTGGACCTGACGCTGCTTCAAACATCCCCCAGCCGGGAATATGCCCCTGTAATGCACTGTTGGGATGGGAACAGGGTATCCCAGACAATTTGCTGCTTTTCTTCCACAATGGCGGCGATATTCTGGTTTTTACAGAGAAGGAATGACGACTGTGCCCACTATTTTTTCGGGTGTGGACCTGACGCTGCCCCTAACAACCCCCAGCCAGGAGTATGCCCCTATAATTCACTGTTGGGATGGGAACAGGGTATCCCAGACAATTTGCTGCTTTTCTTCCACAATGGCGGCGATATTCTGGTTTTACAGAGAAGGAATGACGACTGTGCCCACTATTTTTTCGGGTGTGGACCTGACGCTGCCCCATAAACCCCAAGCCGGGAGTATGCCCCTTTAATTCACTGTTGGGATGGGAACAGGGTACTCCAGACAATTTGCTGCTTTTCTTCCACAATGGCGGCGATATTCTGGTTTTTACAGAGAAGGAATGACGACTGTGCCCACTATTTTTTTGGGTGTGGACCTGACGCTGCCCCTACAGCCCCCAGCCGGGAGTATGCCCCTATAATTCACTGTTGGGATGGGAACAGGGTATCCCAGACAATTTGCTGCTTTTCTTCCACAATGGCGGCGATATTCTGGTTTTTACAGAGAAGGAATGACGACTGTGCCCACTATTTTTTTGGGTGTGGACCTGACGCTGCCCCTAACAACCCCCAGCCGGGAGTATGCCCCTGTAATGCACTGTTGGGATGGGAACAGGGTATCCCAGACAATTTGCTGCTTTTCTTCCACAATGGCGGCGATATTCTGGTTTTTACAGAGAAGGAATGACGACTGTGCCCACTACATTTTTTGGGTGTGGACCTGACGCTGCCCCTAACAACTCCCAGCCAGGAATATGACCCTATAATTCACTGTTTGGATGGGAACAGGGTATCCCAGACAATTTGCTGCTTTTCTTCCACAATGGCGGCGATATTCTGGTTTTTACAGAGAAGGAATGACGACTGTGCCCACTATTTTTTTGGGTGTGGACCTGACGCTGCCCCTAAAAACCCCCAGCCGGGAGTATGCCCCTATAATTCACTGTTGGGATGGGAACAGGGTATCCCAGACAATTTGCTGCTTTTCTTCCACAATGGCGGCGATATTCTGGTTTTACAGAGAAGGAATGACGACTGTGCCCACTATTTTTTCGGGTGTGGACCTGACGCTGCCTCAAACATCCCCCAGCCGGGAGTATGCCCCTGTAATGCACTGTTGGGATGGGAACAGGGTACTCCAGACAATTTGCTGCTTTTCTTCCACAATGGCGGCGATATTCTGGTTTTTACAGAGAAGGAATGACGACTGTGCCCACTATTTTTTTGGGTGTGGACCTGACGCTGCCCCTAACAACCCCCAGCCGGGAGTATGCCCCTATAGTTCACTGTTGGGATGGGAACAGGGTATCCCAGAGAATTTGCTTCTTTTCTTCCATAATGGCGGCGATATTCTGGTTTTTACAGAGAAGGAATGACGACTGTGCCCATTATTTTTTTTGGGTGTGGACCTGACGCTGCCTCTAACAACCCCCAGCCGGGAGTATGCCCCTATAATGCACTGTTGGGATGGGAACAGGGTATCCCAGACAATTTGCTGCTTTTCTTCCACAATGGCGGCGATATTCTGGCTTTTAAAGAGAAGGAATGACGACTGTGCCCACTCTTTTTTGGGTGTGGACCTGGCGCTGCCCTAACAACCCCCAGCCGGGAGTATGCCCCTATAATTCACTGTTGGGATGGGAACAGGGTATCCCAGACAATTTGCTGCTTTTCTTCCACAATGGCGGCGATATTCTGGTTTTACAGAGAAGGAATAGCGACTGTGCCCACTATTTTTGGGTGTGGACCTGGCGCTGCCCTAACAACCCCAGCCGGGAGTATGCCCTATAATTCACTGTTGGGATGGGAACAGGGTATCCCAGACAATTTGCTGCTTTTCTTCCACAATGGCGGCGATATTCTGGTTTTACAGAGAAGGAATAGCGACTGTGCCCACTATTTTTTTGGGTGTGGACCTGACGCTGCCCCTAACAACCCCCAGTCGGGAGTATGCCCCTATAATTCACTGTTGGGATGGGAACAGGGTATCCCAGACAATTTGCTGCTTTTCTTCCACAATGGCGGCGATATTCTGGTTTTTACAGAGAAGGAATGACGACTGTGCCCACTGTCTTTTTGGGGGTGGGCCTGGCGCTGGCCCTAACAACCCCCAGCCCGGAGCATGCCCTTTAATTCACTGTTGGGATGGGAACAGGGTATCCCAGACAATTTGCTGCTTTTCTTCCACAATGGCGGCGATATTCTGGTTTTTACAGAGAAGGAATGACGACTGTGCCCACTATTTTTTTGGGTGTGGACCTGACGCTGCCCCTAACAACCCCCAGCCGGGAGTATGCCCCTGTAATTCACTGTTGGGATGGGAACAGGGTATCCCAGACAATTTGCTGCTTTTCTTCCACAATGGCGGCGATATTCTGTTTTTTACAGAGAAGGAATGACGACTGTGCCCACTATTTTTTCGGGTGTGGACCTGACGCTGCCCCATAAACCCCAAGCCGGGAGTATGCCCCTTTAATTCACTGTTGGGATGGGAACAGGGTACTCCAGACAATTTGCTGCTTTTCTTCCACAATGGCGGCGATATTCTGGTTTTTACAGAGAAGGAATGACGACTGTGCCCACTATTTTTTTGGGTGTGGACCTGACGCTGCCTCTAACAACCCCCAGCCGGGAGTATGCCCCTATAATTCACTGTTGGGATGGGAACAGGGTATCCCAGACAATTTGCTGCTTTTCTTCCACAATGGCGGCGATATTCTGGTTTTTACAGAGAAGGAATGATGACTGTGCCCACTACTTTTTCGGGTGTGGACCTGACGCTGCCCCTTACAACCCGCAGCTGGGAGTATGCCCCTGTAATTCACTGTTGGGGTGGAAACAGGGTATCCCAGACAATTTGCTGCTTTTCTATCACAATGGCGGCGATATTTTGGTTTTTACAGTTAAGGAATGACGACTGTGCCTACTATTTTTTCGGGTGTGGACCTGACGCTGTCCCTACAAACCCCAGCTGGGAGTATGCCCCTGTAATTCACTGTTGGGAAGGGAACAGGGTATCCCAGACAATTTGCTGCTTTTCTTCCACAATGGCGGCGATATTCTGGTTTTTACAGAGAAGGAATGATGACTGTGCCCACTATTTTTTCGGGTGTGGACCTGACGCTGCCCCTATAAACCCCAGCCGGGAGTATGCCCCTATAATTTACTGTTGGGATGGGAACAGGGTATCCCAGACAATTTGCTGCTTTTCTTCCACAATGGCGGCGATATTCTGGTTTTTACAGAGAAGGAATGACGACTGTGCCCACTATTTTTTTGGGTGTGGACCTGACGCTGCCCCTAACAACCCCCAGCCGGGAGTATGCCCCTGTAATTTACTGTTAAGATGGGAACAGGGTATTCCAGACAATTTGCTGCTTTTCTTCCACAATGGCGGCGATATTCTGGTTTTTACAGAGAAGGAATGACGACTGTGCCCACTATTTTTTTGGGTGTGGACCTGACGCTGCCCCTAACAACCCCCAGCCGGGAGTATGCCCCTATAATTCACTGTTGGGATGGGAACAGGGTATCCCAGACAATTTGCTGCTTTTCTTCCACAATGGCGGCGATATTCTGGTTTTTACAGAGAAGGAATGACGACTGTGCCCACTATTTTTTTGGGTGTGGACCTGACGCTGCCCCTAACAATCCGCTGCCAGGAGTATGCCCCTGTAATTCACTGTTGGGATGGGCACTGGGGATCCCAGACAATTTGCTGCTTTTCTTCCACAATGGCGGCGATATTCTGGTTTTTACAGAGAAGGAATGACGACTGTGCCCACTACTTTTTTTGGGTGTGGACCTAACGCTGCCTCTAACAACCCCCAGCCGGGAGTATGCCCCTATAATTCACTGTTGGGATGGGAACAGGGTATCCCAGACAATTTGCTGCTTTTCTTCCACAATGGCGGCGATATTCTGGTTTTTACAGAGAAGGAATGATGACTGTGCCCACTATTTTTTCGGGTGTGGACCTGACGATGCCCCTAACAACCTCCAGCCGGGAGTATGCCCCTATAGTTTACTTTTTGGATGGGAAAAGGGTATTCCAGACAATTTGCTGCTTTTCTTCCACAATGGCGGCGATATTCTGGTTTTTACAGAGAAGGAATGACGACTGTGCCCACTATTTTTTTGGGTGTGGACCTGACGCTGCCCCTAAAAACCCCCAGCCTGGAGTATGACCCTATAATTCACTGTTGGGATGGGAACAGGGTATCCCAGACAATTTGCTGCTTTTCTTCCACAATGGCGGCGATATTCTGGTTTTTACAGAGAAGGAATGATGACTGTGCCCACTATTTTTTCGGGTGTGGACCTGACGCTGCCCCTAACAACCCCCAGCCGGGAGTATGCCCCTATAATTTACTGTTGGGATGGGAACAGGGTATCCCAGACAATTTGCTGCTTTTCTTCCACAATGGCGGCGATATTCTGGTTTTTACAGAGAAGGAATGACGACTGTGCCCACTATTTTTTTGGGTGTGGACCTGACGCTGCCCCTAACAACCCCAGCCGGGAGTATCCCCTATAATTCACTGTTGGGATGGGAACAGGGTATCCCAGACAATTTGCTGCTTTTCTTCCACAATGGCGGCGATATTCTGGCTTTTACAGAGAAGGAATGACGACTGTGCCCACTATTTTTTTGGGTGTGGACCTGACGCTGCCTCTAACAACCCCCAGCTGGGAGTATCCCCTGTAATTTACTGTGGGGATGGGAACAGGGTATCCCAGACAATTTGCTGCTTTTCTTCCACAATGGCGGCGATATTCTGGTTTTTACAGAGAAGGAATGATGACTGTGCCCACTATTTTTTCGGGTGTGGACCTGACGCTGCCCCTAACAACCCCCAGCCGGGAGTATGCCCCTATAATGCACTGTTGGGATGGGAACAGGGTATCCCAGACAATTTGCTGCTTTTCTTCCACAATGGCGGCGATATTCTGGTTTTTACAGAGAAGGAATGACGACTGTGCCCACTATTTTTTTGGGTGTGGACCTGACGCTGCCCCTAACAACCCCCAGTCGGGAGTATGCCCCTATAATTCACTGTTGGGATGGGAACAGGGTATCCCAGACAATTTGCTGCTTTTCTTCCACAATGGCGGCGATATTCTGGTTTTTACAGAGAAGGAATGACGACTGTGACCACTACTTTTTTTGGGTGTGGACCTAACGCTGCCCCTAACAACCCCCAGTCGGGAGTATGCCCCTATAATTTACTGTTGGGATGGGAACAGGGTATCCCAGACAATTTGCTGCTTTTCTTCCACAATGGCGGCGATATTCTGGTTTTTGCTGAGAAGGAATAACGACTGTGCCCACTACTTTTTTTGGGTGTGGACCTGACGCTGCCCCTAACAACCCCCAGCCTGGAGTATGACCCTATAATTTACTGTGGGGATGGGAACAGGGTATCCCAGACAATTTGCTGCTTTTCTTCCACAATGGCGGCGATATTCTGGTTTTTACAGAGAAGGAATGACGACTGTGCCCACTATTTTTTGGGTGTGGACCTGACGCTGCTCCTAACAACCCCCAGCCGGAGTATGCCCTGTAATGCACTGTTGGGATGGGAACAGGGTATCCCAGACAATTTGCTGCTTTTCTTCCACAATGGCGGCGATATTCTGGTTTTTACAGAGAAGGAATGACGACTGTGCCCACTATATTTTTGGGTGTGGACCTGACGCTGCCCCTAACAACCCCCAGCCGGGAGTATGCCCCTATAATTCACTGTTGGGATGGGAACAGGGTACTCCAGACAATTTGCTGCTTTTCTTCCACAATGGCGGCGATATTCTGGTTTTTACAGAGAAGGAATGACGACTGTGCCCACTATTTTTTTGGGTGTGGACCTGACGCTGCCCCTAACAACCCCCAGCCGGGAGTATGCCCCTATAATTTACTTTTTGGATGGGAACAGGGTATCCCAGACAATTTGCTGCTTTTCTTCCACAATGGCGGCGATATTCTGGTTTTTACAGAGAAGGAATGACGACTGTGCCCACTATTTTTTTGGGTGTGGACCTGACGCTGCCCCTAACAACCCCCAGCCGGGAGTATGCCCCTATAATTCACTGTTGGGATGGGAACAGGGTATCCCAGACAATTTGCTGCTTTTCTTCCACAATGGCGGCGATATTCTGGTTTTTACAGAGAAGGAATGACGACTGTGCCCACTATTTTTTTGGGTGTGGACCTGACGCTGCCCCTAAAAACCCCCAGCCGGGAGTATGACCCTATAATTCACTGTTGGGATGGGAACAGGGTATCCCAGACAATTTGCTGCTTTTCTTCCACAATGGCGGCGATATTCTGGTTTTTACAGAGAAGGAATGACGACTGTGCCCACTATTTTTTGGGTGTGGACCTGACGCTGCCCCTAACAACCCCCAGCCGGGAGTATGCCCCTATAATTCACTGTTGGGATGGGAACAGGGTATCCCAGACAATTTGCTGCTTTTCTTCCACAATGGCGGCGATATTCTGGTTTTACAGAGAAGGAATGACGACTGTGCCCACTATTTTTTTGGGTGTGGACCTGACGCTGCCCCTAACAACCCCCAGCCGGGAGTATGCCCCTATAATTCACTGTTGGGATGGGAACAGGGTATCCCAGACAATTTGCTGCTTTTCTTCCACAATGGCGGCGATATTCTGGTTTTTACAGAGAAGGAATGACGACTGTGCCCACTATTTTTTCGGGTGTGGACCTGACGATGCCCCTAACAACCTCCAGCCGGGAGTATGCCCCTATAGTTTACTTTTTGGATGGGAAAAGGGTATTCCAGACAATTTGCTGCTTTTCTTCCACAATGGCGGCGATATTCTGGTTTTTACAGAGAAGGAATGACGACTGTGCCCACTATTTTTTCGGGTGTGGACCTGACGATGCCCCTAACAACCTCCAGCCGGGAGTATGCCCCTATAATTCACTGTTGGGATGGGAACAGGGTATCCCAGACAATTTGCTGCTTTTCTTCCACAATGGCAGCGATATTCTGGTTTTTACAGAGAAGGAATGACGACTGTGCCCACTATTTTTTTGGGTGTGGACCTGACGCTGCCTCTAACAACCCCCAGCCGGGAGTATGCCCCTGTAATTCACTGTTGGGATGGGAACAGGGTATCCCAGACAATTTGCTGCTTTTCTTCCACAATGGCGGCGATATTCTGGTTTTTACAGAGAAGGAATGACGACTGTGCCCACTACTTTTTTTGGGTGTGGACCTGACGCTGCCCCTATAAACCCCAGCCGGGAGTATGCCCCTATAATTCACTGTTGGGATGGGAACAGGGTATCCCAGACAATTTGCTGCTTTTCTTCCACAATGGCGGCGATATTCTGGTTTTACAGAGAAGGAATGACGACTGTGCCCACTATTTTTTTGGGTGTGGACCTGACGCTGCCCCTAACAACCCCCAGCCGGGAGTATGCCCCTATAATTCACTGTTGGGATGGGAACAGGGTATCCCAGACAATTTGCTGCTTTTCTTCCACAATGGCGGCGATATTCTGGTTTTTACAGAGAAGGAATGACGACTGTGCCCACTATTTTTTTGGGTGTGGACCTGACGCTGCCCCTAACAACCCCAGCCGGGAGTATGCCCCTATAATTCACTGTTGGGATGGAAACTGGGTATCCCAGACAATTTGCTGCTTTTCTTCCACAATGGCGGCGATATTCTGGTTTTACAGAGAAGGAATGACGACTGTGCCCACTATTTTTTTGGGTGTGGACCTGATGCTGCCTCAAACATCCCCCAGCCGGGAGTATGCCCCTGTAATGCACGTTTGGGATGGGAACAGGGTACTCCAGACAATTTGCTGCTTTTCTTCCACAATGGCGGCGATATTCTGGTTTTTACAGAGAAGGAATGATGACTGTGCCCACTATTTTTTCGGGTGTGGACCTGACGCTGCCCCTAACAACCCCCAGCCGGGAGTATGACCCTATAATTCACTGTTGGGATGGGAACAGGGTATCCCAGACAATTTGCTGCTTTTCTTCCACAATGGCGGCGATATTCTGGTTTTTACAGAGAAGGAATGACGACTGTGCCCACTATTTTTTTGGGTGTGGACCTGACGCTGCCCCTAAAAACCCCCAGCCGGGAGTATGCCCCTATAATTCACTGTTGGGATGGGAACAGGGTATCCCAGACAATTTGCTGCTTTTCTTCCACAATGGCGGCGATATTCTGGTTTTTACAGAGAAGGAATGATGACTGTGCCCACTATTTTTTCGGGTGTGGACCTGACGATGCCCCTAACAACCTCCAGCCGGGAGTATGCCCCTATAGTTTACTTTTTGGATGGGAAAAGGGTATTCCAGACAATTTGCTGCTTTTCTTCCACAATGGCGGCGATATTCTGGTTTTTACAGAGAAGGAATGACGACTGTGCCCACTATTTTTTTGGGTGTGGACCTGACGCTGCCCCTAACAACCCCCAGCCGGGAGTATGCCCCTATAATTCACTGTTGGGATGGGAACAGGGTATCCCAGACAATTTGCTGCTTTTCTTCCACAATGGCGGCGATATTCTGGTTTTACAGAGAAGGAATGACGACTGTGCCCACTATTTTTTTGGGTGTGGACCTGACGCTGCCCCTAAAAACCCCCAGCCTGGAGTATGACCCTATAATTCACTGTTGGGATGGGAACAGGGTATCCCAGACAATTTGCTGCTTTTCTTCCACAATGGCGGCGATATTCTGGTTTTTACAGAGAAGGAATGACGACTGTGCCCACTATTTTTTTGGGTGTGGACCTGACGCTGCCCCTAACAACCCCCAGCCGGGAGTATGCCCCTATAATTCACTGTTGGGATGGGAACAGGGTATCCCAGACAATTTGCTGCTTTTCTTCCACAATGGCGGCGATATTCTGGTTTTTACAGAGAAGGAATGACGACTGTGCCCACTATTTTTTTGGGTGTGGACCTGACGCTGCCCCTAACAACCCCCAGCCGGGAGTATGCCCCTATAATTCACTGTTGGGATGGGAACAGGGTATCCCAGACAATTTGCTGCTTTTCTTCCACAATGGCGGCGATATTCTGGCTTTTACAGAGAAGGAATGACAACTGTGCCCACTATTTTTTTGGGTGTGGACCTGATGCTGCCCCTACAGCCCCCAGCTGGGGGTATGCCCCTGTAATGCACTGTTTCTTTGCGAACAGGGTATCCCAGACAATTTGCTGCTTTTCTTCCACAATGGCGGCGATATTCTGGTTTTTACAGAGAAGGAATGATGACTGTGCCCACTACTTTTTCGGGTGTGGACCTGACGATGCCCCTAACAACCTCCAGCCGGGAGTATGCCCCTATAGTTTACTTTTTGGATGGGAAAAGGGTATTCCAGACAATTTGCTGCTTTTCTTCCACAATGGCGGCGATATTCTGGTTTTTACAGAGAAGGAATGATGACTGTGCCCACTATTTTTTCGGGTGTGGACCTGACGCTGCCCCTAACAACCCCCAGCCGGGAGTATGCCCCTATAATTCACTGTTGGGATGGGAACAGGGTATCCCAGACAATTTGCTGCTTTTCTTCCACAATGGCGGCGATATTCTGGTTTTTACAGAGAAGGAATGATGACTGTGCCCACTATTTTTTTGGGTGTGGACCTGACGCTGCCCCTAACAACCCCCTGCTGGGAGTATGCCCCTGTAATTTACTGTTAAGATGGGAACAGGGTATTCCAGACAATTTGCTGCTTTTCTTCCACAATGGCGGCGATATTCTGGTTTTTACAGAGAAGGAATGACGACTGTGCCCACTATTTTTTTGGGTGTGGACCTGACGCTGCCTCTAACAACCCCCAGCCGGGAGTATGCCCCTATAATTCACTGTTGGGATGGGAACAGGGTATCCCAGACAATTTGCTGCTTTTCTTCCACAATGGCGGCGATATTCTGGTTTTTACAGAGAAGGAATGACGACTGTGCCCACTATTTTTTGGGTGTGGACCTGACGCTGCCCCTAACAACCCCCAGCCGGGAGTATGCCCCTATAATTCACTGTTGGGATGGGAACAGGGTATCCCAGACAATTTGCTGCTTTTCTTCCACAATGGCGGCGATATTCTGGCTTTTACAGAGAAGGAATGACGACTGTGCCCACTATTTTTTTGGGTGTGGACCTGACGCTGCCCCTAACAACCCCCAGCTGGGAGTATGCCCCTATAATTTACTGTTGGGATGGGAACAGGGTATCCCAGACAATTTGCTGCTTTTCTTCCACAATGGCGGCGATATTCTGGTTTTTACAGAGAAGGAATGACGACTGTGCCCACTACTTTTTTTGGGTGTGGACCTGACGCTGCCCCTAACAACCCCCAGCCGGGAGTATGCCCCTATAATTCACTGTTGGGATGGGAACAGGGTATCCCAGACAATTTGCTGCTTTTCTTCCACAATGGCGGCGATATTCTGGTTTTTACAGAGAAGGAATGACGACTGTGACCACTACTTTTTTTGGGTGTGGACCTGACGCTGCCTCTAACAAACCCCAGCCGGGAGTATCCCCTGTATTGCACTGTTGGGATGGGAACTGGGTATTCCAGACAATTTGCTGCTTTTCTTCCACAATGGCGGCGATATTCTGGTTTTTACAGAGAAGGAATGACGACTGTGCCCACTATTTTTTTGGGTGTGGACCTGATGCTGCCTCAAACATCCACCAGCCGGGAGTATGCCCCTGTAATGCACTTTTGGGATGAGAACAGTTGGGTGTATTTTTGCATATACCCATACTGGGTGAGAAAAATATCTCTGTAAATGAACAACTTTGAAAAAAAAATGGAAAAAGTTGTCATTTACAGAGATATTTTTCACACCCAGTATGGGTATATGTAAAAATACACCCCAAAACACATTGCCCTACTTCTCCTGAGTACGGCGATACCCCATGTGTGCCACTTTTTTGCAGCCAAAATGCGCAAAGGGGCCCCAAATCCAATGAGCACCTTTAGGATTTCACAGGACATTTTTACGCATTTGGATTCCAAATTGCTTCTCACGTTTAGGGACCCCTATAATGCCAGGGCAGTAAAAATACCACACAAGTGACCCCATTTTAGAAAGAAGACACCCTAAGGTATCCTGTGAGGGGTATGGTGAGTTCATGAAAAATGTAATTTTTTTGCCCAAGTTAGTGGAATATGAGACTTTGTAAAAAACAAAAAAACAAAATTCCATTTATGTTAACTTGTGCCAAAAGAAAGCGGGGTAGAGGGAAGAGTGCCAGGGAGGCTAGCCCTGATCTGACACACCCCAACAAGTTTGCACGTTTGGCAGATGAGGGGGATGTCAGTTCAGGGATGGCACTGCTGCAGCCAGACACTTCCTCTGCCAGTCAGGGGAATGTCAGCTCCAGTAAGCAGGGGACCAGGAGAGCAGGGCAGACAGGTGCTGGTAGTGGGAGACTCCATTATTAGGGGAACAGATAGGGCAATCTGTCACAAAGACCGTGATCGCCGAACAGTGTGCTGTCTTCCTGGCGCTAGAGTTCGACACATCGCGGATCGGGTTGACAGATTACTGGGAGGGGCTGGAGAAGATCCAGCGGTCATGGTCCATATCGGAACCAATGACAAAGTTAGAGGAAGGTGGAGAGTCCTTAAGAATGATTTCAGGGATTTAGGTGAAAAGCTTAGGGCAAGGACCTCAAAGGTAGTATTTTCTGAAATACTGCCTGTACCACGAGCCACACAAGAAAGGCAGAGGGAGATTAGGGAAGTTAACAAGTGGCTCAAGAACTGGTGTAGGAAGGAGGGGTTCGGGTTCCTGGAGAACTGGGCCGACTTCTCTGTTGGCTACAGGCTCTATCGTAGGGACGGGCTGCACCTCAATGGGGAAGGGGCAGCTGTGTTGGGGAGAAAGATGGCTAGAAGGTTGGAGGAGTGTTTAAACTAGGGACTGGGGGGAGGGATAGTGCAGATAGAGACCGGGGGCAAGGTAGTGGGACTGGGGGAGGAATGGAAGGAGAGACTATAACAGTTCAGAAGGAAAGGTATAGGGTAAAAAATATACATAAACCTCTCAAATGTATGTGTACTAATGCCAGAAGCCTGACTAATAAAACTGGGGAACTGGAATTAGTGATGTGTGAGGAGGACTATGACATAGTGGGAATAACGGAGACATGGCTGGATGATAGCTATGACTGGGCAGTTAATATAAAAGGTTATAATCTGTTTAGAAAGGATCGTCAAAACCGGAGAGGGGGAGGGGTCTGCCTTTATGTAAAGTCCTGCCTAAAGCCCACAATTCGAGAAGACATCTGTGAGGGACATGAACATGTGGAGTCACTGTGGGTAGAAATACATGGAGGCAAAAACAATAATAAATTACTAATAGGAGTTTATTATAAACCACCTAATATACCAGAGTCCACAGAAAATCTATTACTAAACGAGATAGACGAGGCGGCAAATCATAATGAAGTCGTTATTATGGGGGACTTCAACTACCCAGATATAGACTGGGAAACTGAAAGCTGTACATCCCATAAAGGAAACAGGTTCTTGGCAATAGCCAAAGACAATTACCTTTCCCAATTGGTTCAGGACCCGACTAGAGGGACGGCCATACTGGACTTAGTATTAACCAATAGACCTGATAGAACAACAGATGTGCAGGTTGGGGGACACCTGGGAAATAGTGACCATAAAGTAATAACCTTCCAATTATCCTTCAAACGAGAGTTTCTACAGGGAGGAACAAAAATACCAGACTTCAAAAAAGCAAAATTTAGCCAACTAAGAGAGGCCATAGGCCTAACTAACTGGGACAAAGTCCTCAAAAATAAAAATACAACCACAAAATGGGAGATTTTTAAAAGCATTGTAACATCTAATTGTGAGAGGTACATACCTTATAGGAATAAAAGGCTAAGAAACAAGAAGAAACCAATGTGGATAAATAGAACCGTAAAGAAAGCAATAAATGACAAAAAGAAAGCATATAAATCACTAAAACAGGAGGGGAGCCAGGAAGCACTGATAAACTATAAGGAAAAAAATAGAATATGTAAAAAACTAATAAAAACTGCCAAACTAGAGACCGAGAGATTAATTGCCAAAGAGAGTAAAACTAACCCTAAAATGTTCTTCAATTATATAAATGGTAAAAAATATAAATCTGAAGGAGTCGGCCCTCTACACAGCAATGAGGGGGGAGTTGCAGAGAGCGACGAGGATAAAGCAAAGCTATTAAATATTTTTTTCTCCACTGTATTCACTGAGGAAAATAAACTGTCAGATAAAATGCAGAATGCAAAAGTAAATTCCTCATTAAAAGTGCCCTGTCTGGACACCCTGTACACGGCAGTTCAGTCTTTGGAGGCGGCGTATATTGTTGATCCGTCTTCAGAGAATGAAAAACGGTGGACCGAGGCACAGGGCACTCTGAAGGACCACCTACTTCATATTGCGGATCATAGGCGTTTCTTTTGGCGACGTATTTTGAAGCAGATGAAGGCGTGGGCTCTTTATTGGCACGGGTAGTTTGCTCGCAATTTGGACCCTCTAGGATCCTGTCAATCAAAAATTCCACTGATTATTTGGTTTCGGATGATTCTGGAATTATTGATGTGTTTCTAGATTTTTATAAGGAGTTGTATACTTCAAAACTTACTGTTTCACCTCTAGATAGAAGAAGCTGTCATCTGACTCGCTTTAATTTTTGGACGAGCCCCTGGAAAAAGAGGAACTTCGGGTGGCATTTGGTTCCTTTCCTAATGAAAAAGCGCCTGGCTTTGATGGCCTACCGGGCGAATTTTATAAGAGATATCAGGAAGACCTTCTTCCAGTACTGTTGGACACATTTAACGACGCTTTACGCGTAGGTCAACTACCTGCATCTATGTGTGAGGCGGTTGTGGTTGTCACACCTAAACCCAGAAAGGATCCGTTGCTGCCTGAATCCTATCGTCCTATTTCCTTGCTCACAACAGATGTGAAAATATTGACGAAGGTACTGGAAAAGCTGTAAAAACCAGTGTCAGGCAGCTGCTGCTAAGGCCAATAAGATAATGGGTTGCATCAAAAGGGGCATAGATGCCCGTGATGAAAATATAGTCTTACCACTTTACAAATCACTAGTCAGACCACACATGGAGTACTGTGTACAGTTCTGGGCTCCTGTGAACAAGGCAGACATAGCAGAGCTGGAGAGGGTTCAGAGGAGGGCAACTAAAGTAATAACTGGAATGGGGCAACTACAGTACCCTGAAAGGTTATCAAAATTAGGGTTATTCACTTTAGAAAAAAGACGACTGAGGGGAGATCTAATAACTATGTATAAATATATCAGGGGTCAGTACAGAGATCTCTCCCATCATCTATTTATCCCCAGGACTGTGACGAGGGGACATCCTCTGCGTCTGGAGGAAAGAAGGTTTGTACACAAACATAGAAGAGGATTCTTTACGGTAAGAGCAGTGAGACTATGGAACTCTCTGCCTGAGGAGGTGGTGATGGTGAGTACAATAAAGGAATTCAAGAGGGGCCTGGATGTATTTCTGGAGTGTAATAATATTACAGGCTATAGCTACTAGAGAGGGGTCGTTGATCCAGGGAGTTATTCTTATTGCCTGATTGGAGTTGGGAAGGAATTTTTTTCCCTTAAAGGGGTATTCCCATCTTAATGATCACTGTTAAATCTGTTAATGATTTAACAGTGATCATTTTTGTAAATATGTTTGATTAACTATATCCCACCCATTAAAAGAAAATTAAGATATACTTACCTGGCTGTTGTCTTCTGTCTCCCCTGGTTACGGCCACCATTCTTCTACGGAATCGCTGGGGCCGCGCCCAGTCTTGTATACTTGCCAGGAAGAAGTCACTAGAGCGCATGTGCGGCGCGCGGCCCGGCCAGGAGAAGACGTCCATCAAGATGGAGCCCGCCCCCAGCCGAAACCAGGAAGTGGATGGCGCGTCGGGAGCAGGTATGTATGAAATACAGGGATGGGAATATCCCTTTAAGTGGGGAAAATTGGCATCTACCTCACAGGATTTTTTGCCTTCCTCTGGATCGACTTGCAGGAAACAGGCCGAACTGGATGGACAAATGTCTTTCTTCGGTCTTATATACCGTATTTTCGCTTTATAAGACACACCTGATGATAAGACGCACCCAGTTTTCAGAGGAGGAAAATAGGAAGAAAATAATTTTTACTAAAAGGTGGGATAAAACATTTTTATGAAATAACATGTAATGTGTAGACATTATCAAACATCCAACAGCAACATAAAGAAACATTTATTACTGTAATTAACAGTAACAGATGAGGAAACATTTAGAATAGTAGTCATCTGGAAACCCCAAAAACTCCTCCTCACTACTGTCTGAACTCACGCACAATGGCTCACTATCCGTGGTGTCACTGTTGTCTTCATACAGGGCACCATCTTCACAACCATCCAGGGCATTACTGATGCCACATTTTTTGAAGGAGTGTATAACTGTTTCAACCTTCACTGACTGCCATGAAGACCTCACCCACTCGCAGACTTGCGTGATAGTGGGCCTTTTCATTCGTCCACTGGGTGTTAGATCATGATTTCCTGCAGCCATCCATTTATTCCACTCCTCTCTCATAAAAACCTTAAATGGTTTATTTAATGACACATCCAGAGGTTGCAGCTGGCTGGTAAGCCCCCCCGTAATGACTGCTAAATGAGTATTCACGTCCTTGAACCTCTTTTTTATGGGTTCACTAATATGTGCCCTAAACTGGTCAAGCACAAGTAGGGCCGGTTTCTTAAGAAGCCCTCCAGGGCGTTTGGCCCACACTTTGTCGACCCATATTCTCATGCCATTCTCGTCCATCCACCCTTTCTCCTGAACATGCACAATTACGCCTTTTGGAATCGCTTCTTTTGGCATGTTCTTCCTCTTAAAAATAAGCATTGGTGGTAGCTTGGTCCCATCTGCGCAGCAGGACAATACAACCGTATCATGTGCTTTCTCATGTCCTGACGTCTTCACAGTTACAGTTTTTGCTCCTCTTACATCAACGGTCCTGTTCGATGGGACATCAAACATTAATGGAACTTCATCCATATTTCCAATCAGGCCTATTTCATAGCCATTTTTCTTTCATGAGTCCAGTACATATTTGTGGAAAGAGACAATCTAGGACTCGTACTCTTTTGGCATTTTTTGTGCAATTCTGGTTTTGGTGTGCACAGCAAGGCCAGATCTTCTCATAAATCTGTAGCACCATGATGGGGATCCAGTAAACTCATCAATACCCTTTTCTGCAGCTAGACGCTTGGCTTCGTATATTATCATTTTTGTGGATACACAGAACCCACTGTTCCTGTGACGGATGATCCAGTCTTTCATTTCTGTGTCAATCTGTGGCCATTTTGCAGTACGACCCTGAAGGGCGAGTTTGCTTTTATCTGCCTCCTGTTTCCTCCACTCCCGTATCATTTTTTCTGTTGGAGGCGGCCCAAAATGTCTCTCAGCAGCCCTGTTTCCATGCTCTTTGGCATATTTTATCACCTCCAGTTTAAAAGGGATCTTATATGAAAGCCTTTTCTGCTTTGACATCTTTCAAAATTTGTATGCAGCAAGAGACTATCGTACAGTAGTTTCTACAACAAAATACAGTAATAGAAGAACTGTCAGCATTGTGGCCGTCATAGTCACGGGGACACTAGCTGAGAACATCAATGGATGACACACTGTTATAAAGGATCTGTGGATGTGACACTGTTATGGGGAATCTGTGGGAGACACACTGTTATGGGTGATCTGTGGATGTCACACAGTTATGGGGGGATCTGTGGATGACACTGTTGTGGGGATCTGTGGATGACACACTGTTATGGGGGATCTGTGGATGACACTGTTATGGGGATCTGTGGATGACACACTGTTATGGGGGATCTGTGGATGACACTGTTATGGGGATCTGTGGATGACACTGTTATGGGGAATCTGTGGATGACACTGTTATGGGTGATCTGTGGATGTCACACTGTTGTGGGGATCTGTGGATGACACTGTTGTGGGGATCTGTGGATGACACACTGTTATGGGGGATCTGTGGATGACACTGTTATGGGGAATCTGTGGATGACACTGTTATGGGGAATCTGTGGATGACACTGTTATGGGGAATCTGTGGATGACACTGTTATGGGGAATCTGTGGATGACACACTGTTATGGGGAATCTGTGGATGACACTGTTATGGGTGATCTGTGGATGTCACACTGTTATGGGGATCTGTGGATGACACTGTTATGGGGAATCTGTGGATGACACTGTTATGGGGAATCTGTGGATGACACTGTTATGGGGAATCTGTGGATGACACTGTTATGGGGAATCTGTGGATGACACTGTTATGGGGAATCTGTGGATGACACTGTTATAGGGAATCTGTGGATGACACACTGTTATGGGTGATCTGTGGATGTCACACAGTTATGGGGGATCTGTGGATGACACTGTTATGGGGATCTGTGGATGACACACTGTTATGGGGATCTGTGGATGACACACTGTTATGGGGGATCTGTGGATGACACACTGTTATGGGGATCTGTGGATGTCACACTGTTATGGGGGGATCTGTGGATGACACTGTTATGGGGATCTGTGGATGACACTGTTATGGGGGATCCAGGGGCGGACTGACCATTAGGGCACTCGGGCATGGACCGAGGGCCCGTGGCCAATAGGGGGCCCGCCCCCGCCTGCAGTCTACAGCAGCCGTACACCTGTCACACACTCACAAGAGATACAGATACGGGCGGCACAGCACACACTGTGCCACACTGAGGATGGAGCGGTCAGCGCCAGCGGAGGCCTCCCTCGCAGGGCCCGGGCCTCCCATGCAGGGCCCGGGGCCCCAGTGGTTAAGTAAGTTACTGTGTAGGGCATAGCACAGCTGACTGCAGCGGTAGCGATCACGTGACATCACTAGGATCGTCACACGCTGCCTCCTCCTACTCTTTTGCCGCCAGCCAGTGCGCACCCAGGACCGCAGCATGCAGCTCAGTGACTTACACTTCTCCCCGCTGACCCCTCCTCCTGCTGCCGGGTGCTTGTCCAGTGCGGAGCCTGAGCTACAGTCAGTGAAGACTCCCCCCCCCCTCCTCCTGCTCCGTGCTTGTCCAGTGTGCACCCACAGTGAGTAAACACTTCTCCCCCCCTGACCCCTCCTCTTGCTGTTGCCCCAGCACTGACGTGAGCTCCAGGGTCCTTGTGTCCACCCAGTGGCGGACACAGACAGCAGAGGGCCCCTGTGCAAAGAATGTGTATGGGCCCCCCCCATATGTCACTTGCCCCTGGAGGTGCCCCTGCCCCCAATACCCCCCTGCCGGCCTATTGAGTCCATTAACCCCTTAAGGACTCAGCCCTATTTCACCTTAAGGACTTGGCCATTTTTTGCAAATCTGACCAGTGTCACTTTATGTGGTGATAACTTTAAAACACTTTTTCTTATCCAGGCCATTCTGAGATTGTTTTTTCGTCACATATTGTACTTCATGACAGGGGTAAAATGAAGTCGAAAAATTTCATTTTTATTTATAAAAAAATACAAAATTTAGCAAAAATTTTGAAAAATTTGCAATTTTCCAAGTTTCAATTTCTCTACTTCTATAATACATAGTAATACCTCCAAAAAAGTTATTGATTTACATTCCCCATATGTCTACTTCATGTATCAATCATTTTGGGAATGTCATTTCATTTTTTGGGGACGTTACAAGGCTTAGAAGTTTAGAAGCAAATCTTGAAATTTTCAAAAACCCACTTTTTAGGGACCAGTTCAGGTCTGAAGTCACTTTGTGAGGCTTACATAATAGAAACCACCCAAAAATGACCCCATTCTAGAAACTAAACGCCTCAAGGTATTCAAAGCTGATTTTACAAACGTCATTAACCCTTTAGAGTTAATGGCAAATGGAGATAAAATTTCAGAATTTTGATTTTTTGGAAAATTTTCCATTTTAATCCATTTTTCCAGTAACAAAGCAAGGGTTAACAGCCAAACAAAACTCAATATTTATTACCCCGATTCTGTAGTTTGCAGAAACACCCCATATGTAGTCGTAAACTACTGTATGGCCAAACGGCAGGGCGTAGAAGGAAAGGAACGCCATATGGTTTTTGGAAGGTGGGTTTTGCTGGACTGGTTTTTTGACACCATGTCCCATTTGAAGCCCCCCGATTCCCCCCTAGAGTAGAAACTCCATAAAAGTGACTCCATCTAAGAAACTACACCCCTCAAGGTATTCAAAACTGATTTTACAAACTTTGTTAACCCTTTAGGTGTTCCACAAGAGTTATTGGCAAATGGAGATGAAATTTCAGAATTTCTATTTTTTGTTATCTTTCCTCAAAAAAAGTGTAATATAGAGCAGCCAAAAATCATATTTACCCTAAAATAATACAAACAAAACTGCCACCGTATCCCGTAGTTTCCAAAATGAGGTCCCTTTATTGGAGTTTCTACTGTAGGGTGCATCAGGGGGGCTTCAATGGGACATAGTGTCAAAAAACCAGTTCAGCAAAATCTGCCTTCCAAAAACCATAAGGCGTTCCCTTCCTTCTACAGCCTGCCGTTTGGCCATACAGCAGTTTACGGCCACATATGAGGTGTTTCTGCAAACTAGAGAATCAGGGCAATAAATATTGAGTTTTGTTTGGCTGTTAACCCTTGCTTTGTTACTGGAAAAATGGATTAAAATTGAAAATTTGCAAAAAAATAGCTGTTTTGGGACAGTTTTTATTTTTTCTTATTTACATCGTTGAACTGACAGGTTAGATTGTGTGCTATTTCTATAGAGCAGGTTGTTACGGACGCGACAATACCAAATATGACTACTTTTTGGGGGGTTTTGTTTCAGTTTTACATAATGAAGCATTTTTGAAAATGTGATGTAAGGTGACAAAAATGGCTTTTGACACAATATTTTTTCATTTTTTTTGTTCTGTTCACTGGAGGGGTTAGCTCATGTGATATTTTTATAGAGCAGATTTTTACGGACGCGGCGATACCTAATATGTGTAGTGTATTTTATTTTTTTAATTTTTATTCAGTGATATGTATTTTTTTTATTTTTACTTTTTTTTCACTTTTTTTTTACCCAGACCCAGTTGGTTCTTGTAGATCCAGTGGATCTGGGTCTATAAAATACAGTAAGTACACTATATAGTGTACTTACTGTATTTTTTACTTTGAAAAGTCTGAATAAACCTGCCTTTAGCAGGTCTATTCAGGCTTTCAGCACCATGGAGAGAGCAGGGCGCTTCTGTAAGCGTCCTGTCTCTATGGTAACCATCACCCGCTGCCAGAACTGAGCAGCGGGTGATGGGGAGGGAGGGGGGCTCCCTCCCTCTGCGATCCCACCCTGTCAGGGGGCTGCAAAGGCACAGCAGCCCCCCGATGGGAGAGGGAGGGAGCTCCCTCCCTGTTAACCCTTTCCATACCACGGTCCGTACGGACCGCGGTATGGAAGGGGTTAAACTGCTGACATCTGCACCAGCACAGATGTCAGCAGTTTATAGCAGGGGGTCAGCAATGTGCCGACCCCCTGCTATACCAACTAGACACCAGGGAAAGCTTTTTTAAGGAGGCGGGGGATCGCAATTGCGCTCCCGCCTCCCTTAACCTCCTCCCGCCACCGCAACCACCCCCCCTGCACCCCCGCAGCCAGAATATGATTGGGGCTGCAGGGGGGTTAAAATTTAACAACTTGGGGGCATATATTCTCTGATCCCGATCGCGATTTCCGCTGCAAACCGCAGGTCTGAATTGACCTGCGGTTTGCTGCGATCGCAGACATGGGGGGGGCCATCAGGAATCCTCAGACTAGCGCGGGGGGCCCGTGGCCATCATACTAGTGAGCGCTTCTGGATGCGGTCACTAGTATGAATGGGCCCCCTCATACGCTGGGCCCCTGTGCAGCTGCACCGGCTGCACCGGCGATATGTCCGCCCCTGTGTCCACCTCTCCTAATATGTGCACACTGTGTGCTCCAGCTCCTCTGTCATTATGCCTGCCAGCTTTGCTACCCTCTGCTCATACACCACCCATATATTGCAGTATATGAGTGGATTCCTATAGATGAAGGGGTTATAATCATATTTAATATAAACACTGTCCAGGCACTGTTCTGTAATTGGCATGTGTTTATATTAAATATGACTATAACCCCCCTCATCCATAGGAGTCCACCCAGATACTGCAGTATATGAGTGGATTCCTATGGATGAGGGGGGTTATAGTCATATTTAATATAAGCACATGCCAGTTACAGAACAGTCCCTGGATATTGTTTATATTTAATCTGACTATGACGCCCATCATCCTTGATAATACTCCACAGTGTATTCTTTAGAATGATGGGGTTTATAATAAAACAAGTGTCGCCCACAGATCCCCCATAACCACGTCATCCACAGATCACCCCATAACAGTGTCATCCACAGATCCCCCATAACAGTGTTATCTACAGATCCCCCATAACAGTGTTATCTACAGATCCCCCATAACAGTGCCATCCACAGATCCCCCATAAGTGTCACCCACAGATCCCCCATAACAGTGTCATCCACAGATCCCCCATAACAGTGTCATCCACAGATCCTCCATAACAGTGTCATCCACAGATCCCACCATAACAGTGTCATCCACAGATCCCACCATAACAGTGTCATCCACAGATCCCCCATAAAAGTGTCATCCACAGATCCTCCCATAACAGTGTCATCCACAGATCCCCCCATAACAGTGTCATCCACAGATCCCCCATAAGTGTCATCCACAGATCCCCCATAACAGTGTCATCCACAGATCTCACTATAACAGCGTCATCCGCAGATCCCCCATAACAGTGCCATGCGCAGATCCACCATAACAGTGCCATCCACAGATCCCCCCCATAACAGTGTCATCCACAGATCCCCCATAACAGTGTCATCCACAGATCCCCCATAACAGTGTGATCCACAGATCCCCCATAACAGTGTCATCCACAGATCCCACCATAACAGTGTCATCCACAGATCCCACCATAACAGTGTCATCCACAGATCCTACCATAACAGTGTCATCCACAGATCCTACCATAACAGTGTCATCCACAGATCCTCCCATAACAGTGTCATCCACAGATCCCCCATAACAGTGTCATCCACAGATCCCCCATAAGTGTCATCCACAGATCCCCCATAACAGTGTCATCCACAGATCCCCCATAAGTGTCATCCACAGATCCCCCATAACAGTGTCATCCACAGATCCCCCATAACAGTGTCATCCACAGATCCCCCATAACAGTGTCATCCACAGATCCCCCATAACAGTGTCATCCACAGATCCCCCATAAGTGTCATTCACAGATCCCCCATAACAGTGTCATCCACAGATCCCCCATAACAGTGTCATCCACAGATCTCACCATAACAGTGTCATCCGCAGATCCCCCATAACAGTGCCATGCGCAGATCCACCATAACAGTGTCATCCACAGATCCCCCATAAGTGTCATCCACGGATCCCCCATAACAGTGTCATCCACAGATCCTCCCATAACAGTGTCATCCACAGATCTCACCATAACAGTGTCGCCCACAGATCCTCCCATAACAGTGTCATCCACAGATCTCACCATAACAGTGTCGCCCACAGATCCCCCATAACAGTGTCATCCACAGATCCCCCATAACAGTGTCATCCACAGATCCCCATAACAGTGTCATCCACAGATCCCCATAACAGTGTCATCCACAGATCCCCATAACAGTGTGTCATCCACAGATCCCCCATAACAGTGTGTCATCCACAGATCCCCCATAACAGTGTGTCATCCACAGATCCCCCATAACAGTGTCATCCACAGATCCCCATAACAGTGTGTCATCCACAGATCCCCCATAACAGTGTCATCCACAGATCCCCATAACAGTGTCATCCACAGATCCCCCATAACAGTGTCATCCACAGATCCCCCATAACAGTGTGTCATCCACAGATCCCCCATAACAGTGTGTCATCCACAGATCCCCCATAACAGTGTGTCATCCACAGATCCCCCATAACAGTGTGTCATCCACAGATCCCCCATAACAGTGTCATCCACAGATCCCCCATAACAGTGTCATCCACAGATCCCCCATAACAGTGTGTCATCCACAGATCCCCCATAACAGTGCGTCATCCACAGATCCCCCATAACAGTGCGTCATCCACAGATCCCCCATAACAGTGCGTCATCCACAGATCCCCCATAACAGTGCGTCATCCACAGATCCCCCATAACAGTGTCATCCACAGATCCCCCATAACAGTGTCATCCACAGATCCCCCATAACAGTGTGTCATCCACAGATCTCCCATAACAGTGTCATCCACAGATCTCCCATAACAGTGTCATCCACAGATCTCCCATAACAGTGTCATCCACAGATCTCCCATAACAGTGTCATCCACAGATCCCCCATAACAGTGTCATCCACAGATCCCCCATAACAGTGTCATCCACAGATCCCCCATAACAGTGTCATCCACAGATCCCCCATAACAGTGTCATCCACAGACCACCATTAGTTCAAAACCCACCAAAAGCACACCTTTTGGTTCAAAATATTTTTTTCTTATTTTCCTCCTCAAAAACCTAGGTGCGTCTTATAAAGCGAAAAATACGGTAAGTGGATGCATGTGTAACTGTGGAGTGACAGTCTATGGCATGATGACATCACCTGTTTGCTCTTGTAATTTGTATATTGGTTTCTGAAGAATTTATAAAGCGGTTTTGCATCAGGCCTCATGAGGACTCAGTAAGGTGTGCATTCACTTTACCCCATTGCAAAGCTGCTGTGATGGGAGCAGGGCATGGGCAATGAGGCAATGCACATGTAGTATACGGGTAAAACTACCCATATTACTACCAGTTTTAATAAGATGCCCTGCCTCTTTAAGTACAGGCCGGTAGCTAGTGTTCCCAACTTGCACCACTAGAGGGAGCTAGTTTCCCCTTATAAATAGGGAAGTGAGGCCTAGGCAGGAGGGTGAATGTAATAAGTCTTCAAGCTGTTGAGTCAGAGGGAGAAGAATAAGAGCCCTGAGGATACAATAGGCCTCACGGAGCCGAATCAAAGGAAAAAGAAACCCAAAGTGTCTGCTAAGAAGGAGAGATTCCTACCCCAGCACTCCAGACCAGGACAAAGGGATCCTGAGGTACTATTTAAGTCAGAACCGGTCTACAACCAGTATTTACCTAGGGATCACCAGAACCCATCCATTTTCCAAGTCAGAGACAGGTAAAGCAAGATAATACTAAGGACATAAGGGAACTGTTAGCTCAAGGGAGAGAGAACCATTTGAGGGTATTACAGCCTTGAGAAGTCTAATAAGCCAGGAACAGAGACCAGAGTCAGAGTCCAGTTTGCCTGAGCAAGACAATTGTTGTGTAGAGTTACCCGGATCCAAGTAGGAAGCTTACCCAGAGACTGTAAAGAGGGATTTCTGTGATATATTACCCTGCTGTGTTGTGACTTGAATCTAAAGCCTGTGGAACTACAAGTATCATAACAACTGTAACTGAAAGAAACCGTTAAGTAAACGTTTGATTGTTTGGTTCACCTACAAAGTGTACCCTCATTATTACCACTGGCAAGAACCACGGTGTGCCACCGTTAAAAAGGCACTGGCGTCACGAACATTATCTAAATCCATTATCGCCTGTTCCAGAACCGAACCTATTGAAGACCCCAGCCTGTCCCAGGTGAGTGGAGGAATAACTGCACTAACGTTACTAGTAAACACTTTCACCTACATCGCCCCTGGGATACGGCATGGCTCTTTTTGGCGTCACGAACAGGATCGCATACTTTATTTAGTGCAGTGGAGTGTGAACTGTGTTGCTTGAAAATCGCACCACCGGATTATCGCATTGTTGTATGCCTATTTGAAACTGTTTATTGCAAGAAAAGTCAGCCTGGGAGAAACCGGAGGCGCTGTGGAGTATTGCGCTATCCCCAGAGTGAAAATTGTGCAGTTTGAACCGTGTTTAGTGACTTTTCAACAACCCTGCTTGCTGTCAGGGAATTGCATCCAAGATGGCCGCCGGCCCTGTTGTAATTTCTACTGCGCCATCATCACTGCCAGTGGCGCGAAATATTGGCGCCAAAACCCTCCAAGAAGAAGGAGGAGATTGTCTGGAGTTACCGCCCACCTGTATGGATTATGCTGCGGCCGCCTCCCCTATTGCGTTGAACCTAGGGGGCGGGCCTAGAGAGGAATGTGACCTCCCGACCAAGCCGGAAGTGTGGCGACCTACGAAGGTATTGAGGATTGTAATAATTATGACTGGTCCCTCAGAAAAAATGCCAGTTACAAGCACCACCCCTAATCGAGATTCTAATCTGAGGGGAGGAGTCAACATGCAGCGGGAACCGCCCGTGTCCACCCTGCGTGCCGCAGAGGTTGAGAGAGAGTCGCATGTTATGGAGCCAGAGAGCCCTGCTGTGAGCCCACAAGTTGCCGGGCCAAAGCCAGCGACCACTCGGTATCCCCTGGTGGTACCTACAAAAGAACTGTCTACTATGGAACCGGAGCGTCCTACCTTGAGACCTCAAGTGACCGGACCAGCGACGACGATCGCATATCCAGCGCCGGCAGCTCCGGAGTTGTTCCAGCGAGACAGACCAGCACCCCTACGGGCCGTCATCACGGAACCGCCCAGCCGAGACCGGGTCATGGCCGTGACTCGCTACAGGATGGCAGATTCCACCACCGACACGTCGGCACAGTCCCATGATGGAGCGTCTGGACCACCCCTGCGTAGTCTTTCCAGGGCCAGACGAAATCCGCAGTTCCAGGCATGGAGAGAAGCCGAGACAGCGCGTCGCCTGAGGGAGAACCCTACACCGAGACAGAGGTACGAGCCAACGTTTCCTCAGCTCCCCTGTCCTCCAACACGCGCAAGGGCCGACTCCTCGTCCCGACCCAATGCAGTCCGGATGGGTCCCGGGACTAGGCCACAAAACCAGCGACTACGCCCACCAGTTGGGAGAGCCCCGATGCATGCCGAGGGCCCCGTGCTGGAAGTTACCCAGCTGTTCCAAGAGGTGCGAGTCCACCCGGGAGGCCGAGCCGAGGAACCCGACGACGGCAGAGAGGCCGAGGCATCGCTCCGGGCCTTGTGATATTGATGGGCCGCATACTGGGCCACCACCCGGAGGTTTGTTGCATACGGAGCCACCCCCCAGGGATCCTCGTGGTTTCTCTTCTTTGTTTACCTGGGTTAGGAGATACTTGGGCCTGCCGCAATCACCACCCAGAGTCTTGCATGAGTGCATGGGTGAGGGCCTGTCTCCTGACTCCTGGGACTCTGGAAGTCCCGTATCCACGGATGTACCTTCCTCTCCAGACACTTACGATTGAAGGACTGGTACTCCGTTTATCCACTTCTCCAGTCAAGGAGTGGTTAATTTGAGGACGTCTCTTATTGTTTGCTGAGCCCCTCCATCGTTGATTAAGAAAAATGACTTCTTTATTGTTGTCTGACTGGTAGAGCTGCTTCCAGTTCTCCACGGTGGGTGGCACTTTAAGAAGAGTTGTGCCACTGTAGTACCACTGCTCCCAGCCAAGCCTGTTATTTATCCTGGAACTCCTATTTGAAAGTCTCATGATTACAAAGGCACTTTAAGGCCTCATTCACACGACCGTATGGCTTTTTCAGTGTTTTGCTGTCCGTTTATAACGGATCCGTGGTTCCGTTTTTAGTTTCCGTTGTGTTTCCGTTTCGGTTCCGTTGTTCCGTTCCGTTTTTCCGTATGGCATATACAGTATACAGTAATTCCATAATAAAAATTGGGCTGGGCTTAAAATTTTCAATTGATTGTTCAGCAAAAACGGAACAGATACGGAAGACATACGGATGCCTTTCCGTATGCTTTCCGTTTTTTTTGCGGACCCATTGACTTGAATGGAGCCACTGAACGTGATTTGCGGACAAGAATAGGACATGTTCTATATTTAAACGGAAAAACGGACAAACGGAAACGGAATGCACACGGAGACACTTCAGTATTTTTTGCGGACCCATTGAAGTGAATGGTTCAGTACACTGTCAGTATACTGAACTGAAAAAACTGTCAGTATACGGTCTGCAAAATACTGTCGTGTGAATGAGGCCTAACTATAATGCTGTTGTTGATTGTATAATTAACCTGTTCTTTTTCAGGAATTTACAGGACTTAAATTAATATTGATAAACCTGTTTACAAATGGACTGTCCTGGTATTCTCTAAGTCCACTGTTGCCAGGTCAGTGGCCGTGCCTTAGAAGACAAGAAGATATTCAAGAGTCTTTCCTAATGTATAATGTCTAAATGTAATATTTGCTAATTTACATTTGTGTTATATATACATTGCACTTTAACCTATGTTGTGTATGTGTTGCCACCCCGCGTTTAGTATGAAGTCATACTAAGGTTAAAGTCTGGGGGTATGTAGTATACGGGTAAAACTACCCATATTATTACCAGTTTTAAGTGTATAGGCGGGTAGCTAGTGTTCCCAACTTGCACCACTAGAGGGAGCTAGCTCCCCTTATAAATAGAGAAGTGAGGCCTAGGCAGGTGGGTGAATGTAATAAGTCTTCAAGCTGTTGAGTCAGAGGGAGCAGAATAAGAGATTCCTACCCCAGCACTCCAAACCAGGACAAAGGGATCCTGAGGTACTACCTAAGTCAGAACCGGTCTACAACCAGTATTCACCTAGGGATTGCCAGAACCCATCCATTTCCAAGTCCAAGAGAGAAGGTAAAGCAAGCTACAAATAAGGACATAAGGGAACTGTTAGCTCAAGGGAGAGAACCAAATAAAGGGTATAATAGCCTTGAGAAGTCTAATAAGCCAGGAACAGAGGCCAGAGTCAGAGTCCAGTTTGCCTGAGCAAGACAATTGTGTGTAGAGTTACCCGGATCCAAGTAGGAAGCTTACCCAGGGACTATACGGAGGGATTGCTGAGAATTATTGCCCTACTGAGTTGTGACTTGATTTCAAGCCTGTGGAACTACAAGTACTGTAACAACTGTAACTGCAAAAACCTTTTAAGTAAACGTTCTATTGTTTGGTTCACATACAACGTGTTCCTCCATTATTACCACCGGCAAGAACCACGGTGTGCCACCGTTAAAAAGGCACTGGCGTCACGAACATTATCTAAATCTATCATCGCCTGTTCCAGAACCGAACCTATTGAAGACCCCAGCCTGTCCCAGGTGAGTGGAGAAGTAACTGCACTATTGTTTCTAACATACACCTTTACCTACATCGCCCCTGGGATACGGCACACACCTCCCTGAGCCCTTATGAAAAACCGCTTTATGAATGCTTCAGAAACCAATATACAAATTACAAGAGCAAACAGGTGATGTCATCATGCCATAGATCTCAGTGACGTCATGTGATTGCTGCCGTCAGCTGCGCTACGCTTACACAATAACTTACTTAACTCCCCGGGGCCCGGGCCCTGCAAGGGAGGCCTCCGCTGGCGCTGACCGCTCCATCCTCTGTGTGAGACAGTGCGTGCCGTGCCGCCCGTAACCGTACTGATCTTTTGTGAGTGTGACTGGTGTACGGCTGCTGTAGACTGCAGGCGGGGGTGGCCCCCTACTGGCCACGGGCCCTCGGTCCATGCCCAAGTGCCCTAATGGTTAAGCAAAAATGGCTTTTGCTTAACGGGACATTAAAATTCTGTAACAAGTGTAGGTGATGTGGGTGGGGCTGTGTGCCCTGGGGCCCCATGAGGTGTCAGTCCGCCCCTGGTGGGATCTGTGGATGTCACACTGTTATGGGGATCTGTGGATGACGTACTGTTATGAGGGGGATCTGTGGGTAAGGCAATGTTATGGGGGGGATCTGTGGGTGACGCACTGTTATGGGGGGGATCTGTGGATGACGCATTGTTATGAGGGATCAGTGGATGTCACACTGTTATGGGGATCTGTGGATGATGCACTGTTATGGGGGGATCTGTGGATGATGCACTGTTATGGGGGGATCTGTGGATGATGCACTGTTATGGGGGCGATCTGTGGATGACGCACTGTTATGAGGGATCAGTGGATGTCACACTGTTATGAGGGGATCTGTAGATGACACACAGTAATGAGGGATCTGTGTGTTACACTGTTATGTGATCATAACCCCCATCAGCCTAAAGAATATTGATGTACTGTACATTTGTGTTCCGGTATTCTTAAGGATGAGGGGGTTATAGTCATATTTAAAATAAACACTGTTCTTTAATTTGGCATATGTCTATCTAACGTATGACTATAACCCCCCTCATCCATAGTAATCCACCCACATACTGAAGTACATTGGTGCATTCCTATGGATGAGTGGAGTTACCGGAATAGTCATATTTAATATATGGTAGACACATGCCAATTACAGAATAGTGTTTATGGTAAATATGACCATAACCCCCCTCATCCATAGGAATCCACCGATATACGGTACTGCAGTACATGGGTGCATTCCTATGGATGAGTGGAGTTATAGTCATATTTAATACAGTACGGTATATGGTAGACACTTGCCAATTACAGAACACTGTGTATGGTAAATAGGACTATAACCCCCCTCATCCATTGGAATCCAACCATATACTGCAGTACATAGGTGTATTCCTATGACTGATGGGAGTTAGTCATAGTTGCACACATTTTTCATTATGGTACCTATGCCTTGGCTGTCCTTAATCTAAGGTACTATGACAGGAGGGAGGTCATGTGGCGCGAACATGTGCGGAGCTGATTGGTGGAGTGGGGAAGGGGCAGGAGCAGGACGCGCTCCAGTCCCCACCAATCAGCTGGTTGCAGCACAGAGCACCCAGCACCTGCTGCTTTGTTACAGTGGTGAGAGGATAGTGCGGGCTGGCGGTGGTACATATCATAGAGGAGAGAAGCCGCCAGCCCGCCCATCTGTACTTTGAGATTTCCAGGATGCCGGCTTTAGTTATTAGCGCGGGCTGGAGGCTTCACTGAATTCTAAGCGCTGCTTCCAGCCTGTGCTAATATGGTAGGATCGCATGTGTGGTAGGATCGCAAGTGCCGCCCGCCCCGTGCCTGTACTTTGCCGGCTGCACTTTGCCTTGCGGGCTGGAGGCAGCACTTAGCTTTCAGTAAAGCCTCCAGCCTGCACATACATCGCGGCTCTAAGCAGCGGAGGCGGGCTGGAGGCTTCACTGAATTCTAAGCGCTGCTTCCAGCCTGCGCTGGATCGCATGAAGGATCGCAATGCTGCCCACCCCGCCGCATGTTAGAAGTCCCTGCTGCTCACTGTAATGCCGCCCGCATGACTGCAGGTACATGGCAGCTCAGGAGAAGTTAGTTAGTGCGTCTTATAAAGCGGAAAATACGGTACTATGTTACTATGTTAACTACTGACATTAATGGTCCATTAGGTCCCTCATAAATGAACCAGGAGCAGTTGGACGAGGGCCAGCCACATTACTTTGACTTGGGTAGTTCACTGTGGGCCCAGGATGCTGTGGGTGGGACATAAATTGTGCCTCTTGTGAATAAAAAGGTTGTGAATATGAACTGGGCCTAGAAGGTGGAGGTACCATGCTGGACCCAGGTTGATGTTCTGTGGATAAAATAAATGCTCTTTGTTTTACGTGTTCCACAGAATGCACAAGCTCATGGGGATCCAGTGGCGTCTTTAAAATGGTCGCCACAGAACCCATTACATCTATGTAAAGGGTTTTTTTTATATGAAGAGAGATTTTCAATAACAGGAGTCAGACCAGCAAGCATTCTCTCATCCTTCATTTCCGTCTCTCTCTGCCTCAAATAGTCAAACACCTGAGTTTGTATGAGGGCTTGAGCATTTGGGGCCGAGATGGCAGTCTCAGGTGCCCCCCTTCTCCGCTGTGGCTGTCTATATCTGGTCTCCGGGCTGGATTGTATAGGAGCTGAAGTTCCCTCAACAGCTGATGACTCTTCTCTCTCTCTGGTTAGACGACAGGTTGTCCCTCTTCAGCCCCAGGAGCAGTGGAGTTTAAGGGAATCTCAGCAGGATCTTCCTCGCTACTGGTGTTGCCATGATCATCTCTTGCTCCAGGCTGTCAATGGTCCTGTTGAATGAGAGATTATACATTTTTGAAAAAGTGTGGATATATGCAGCGGCGGACATATAGCCTGTGCAGCCTGTTCAGCTGCAGGGGGGCCCTTCCCACTGCCAGCTGAGGTTTTTTATTTTATTTTTCCCTCCCTTCCTCTGTAACCTGGTTGCCTTGGGGTGGAGGTCGGGGGTTGGGGCATTTGGGAAGGAAAGGGGGGCTGATTAGGACTCACTGTGAATCTGCTGCCCATTCTGCCTATACTCCATAGCTGAAGGACCTGGATGACATCATGCCGTATCCCAGGGGCGATGTAGATAAAGTGTATGCTGGAATCTATAATGCAGTTCTTTCCACTCACCTGGGACAGGCTGGGATCTTCAATAGGTTCGGTACTGGAACAGGCTGTGTGAGTTATAGTTATTTTTCGTGACGCCAGTGCCAAGTAACGGTGGCACACCGTGTAATGATAGGTGGAATAATGGAGGAATCCGGCTATGCTTAAACAACAGGTTAACTTTACTGAAGAAGTTCTTTACAGCATCACAGGTGCACAGAATGGTATAAGCTCCACTTGTTTTTCCACACAATTCACAATAGCAGTAATGTTCACAGGTTCTGGTAACTCCAGCAATGGTAGGCAAACAATTCACAGCAGATGGTACTTCAATTGTATCACAGGACTCTAAGTGTGCAGGCAGCTTATATCTTTCTTCACCTGACTAATCCTGGACCTTTACTATTCCCAACAAGGCCTGTTATGCCTAGTCCGGCTTCTATCCTTGATGGGAGAAGTATCCTGATGGGAGACTCTCTCTATCCCAAACTTCTGTTTTCTTCTACCACTTCAGCTCAAGTGTTACTCACTCACTTTTCTCCAGGGTTCTAGCTACCGGTAACACTTCAGCTTCTACTCCTGGGTAATCTTAGAGAGGTCTGCAGGCTCCCTGGCCAAATCTGCTCTCTCACACAGGCTCTGCGGCCTGGACACGCTTCTGCAGACTTCCAGCCTGGGCTGCTTCTCTAGGCTCTGAGGCCTAACTGACTAA
The DNA here is from genome assembly GCA_029168955.1 of Aplectana chamaeleonis. Classification (NCBI taxonomy): domain Eukaryota; kingdom Metazoa; phylum Nematoda; class Chromadorea; order Rhabditida; family Cosmocercidae; genus Aplectana; species Aplectana chamaeleonis. The sequence continues at coordinate 20,844 of JAPDOI010001308.1, read as the reverse complement.
CTCCTCCCCTGACTTAGCCTATTGTAAACTGGGGCCCTCTAGCTCCCACTAGTGGTCTAGCTAGTGAATAACACCCAGCCGGCCTGCAGTAACTTAAAGGGGAAGGCACATATTTAATACATCACATTACATTTTCCTGCTTATGACACCTGAACCCAGTGACCCAATGTGTGATGTCGGGGAATACCATCCCCCATACACTACATACCCCCATACTTTAAACAGAGTATGGCCTCATACTCTAACGGGGTACCCCCAACCGGCTCCTGAAAATAAAAATTATTAACACAGGCAACACTTCTGCATTACATTCACATATACACGGTATGGGGACAAAGGAATGGTGACTAGGGGCGTCGTCTCTCTTTCTTGCAGGAAGCTGTGTGGAACGGGGGTGCTGACCTGGGACAGCGAAATAATGGGAACCCAGTATAGTCCATTCTTTTAAGTGCAATATTGTCCCTGTGGATATAATAAGAGGATCTCAGAGGCTCACACGAGGAAGTCCAATTTCTGGGCACATCACTTTAAAACAGTTGCAACACATAACATTACGGTCAGCAGCATTTTCTAATGACATGGCGAGACTACAACAATACCAGGCCTCAAATACATCCTGGAAAGTCACACGGTCCCTATCAGAATGCTGACATATATTGATAAGGCAAGAGATATTCCAATATTAGTATGCATAATGAAACAGGCAGAAGATCCAGGAAACTTGCTCACTTTACAAATGCTAGCCTTCTCATTGCATATATAGCTTCAATTTACGTTTTCACCCCAGGAGGTGTCGACTCACCCATGCTCATTGCTCATCCTAATGCCACCCGGTGGCCATCCTTCATATTGCAAATACCACATTAGTACCAATGCTCCCAGCCGGCCTGCAGTAACTTAAAGGGGAAGGCACATATTTAATACATTACATTACATTTTCCTGCTTATGACACCTGAATCCAGTGACCCAATGTGTGGTGTCAAGGAATACCGTCCCCCGTACACTACAATCATAGTCATGTGATCTTTTCAGCACTGGCAGTGGTGGTAGGACCTGTGATGAGGTCACCGTCATGTGACCAGTGCAGAAAGAGGCAGCGCTCAGGAGTGGAGACCTGTGATGCCAGGGAATGAATGTAAGTGCCAGAGACATGCTGGGAGATGTGGTTCTCCCCATTATACCTCCTCCCTGCTTAGTGGGAGGGAAATATGTTATTTAACTGGGACTGTATGTTAGAGGGGCTGAAGGGAGGAGATGGCTGTTACTTACATGGGACTGTATGTTACAGAAGATTGGGGGGAGATGACTGGTGTTATTTACATGGGACTGGATATTATAGAGGACTGGAGGGTAAGGAGTGATGTTATTTACATGGGACTGTATCATATAGAGGACTGGTGTTATTTACATGGGACTGCATGGTATAGAAGACTGGAGGGAGAGGACAGGAATAATTTATGGGGGCACTACAGAGAGGATTATAACTCCAGGGGTACAGCAGGAGGTATTATACTTACAGGGGGCCCTGCAGGGATCATTATCAATACTGTGGGCAGTGATGGCGGCATTACTACTGAGGGCTCCATAGGAGTGCCTTATAGATTGGCCTTATTTCTGTTAGGGGTGCCTTGTTAGTACTGAGGACACTGTAGGGGTATTATGGTGGTGAGGGTTCCATCTAGCAGTGCGCCTGGTGATGTCACCAGCACTAATGGAAGGGTTTTAGCTCTGCCTTATCCTTTAACCACTTGAAGACCACAGGTTTATACCCCCTAGTGACCAGGCCCTTTTTTACAATTCCGCACTACGCTACTTTCACTGTTTATTGCTCGGTCATACAACTTACCACCCAAATGAATTTTACCTCCTTTTCTTCTCACTAATACAGCTTTCTTTTGGTGCTATTTGATTCTTGCTGACATTTTTACCTTTTTTGATATTTTACTTTTTTTGACAAAATTTTTGCAAAAAAATGACATTTTTCACTTTCTGTTGGAAAATTTGTCAAATAAAACTACATTTCTCTATAAATTTTTCACTAAATTTATTGTTCTACATGTCTTTGATAAAAACAATGCAATAAGTGTATATTTATTGGTTTGGGTAAAAGTTATAGCATTTAGAAACTATGGTGCAAAAAAGTGAATTTCCGCAATTTGAATTTCTGAGCACCTGTCCTGTTTCCTGAGGTACTACAATGCCCAGACAGTAGAAACACCCCATAAATGACCCCATTTCGGAAAGTAGACACCCTAAGGTATTCACTGAGGGGCATAGTGAGTTCATGGAAGTTTTTATTTTTTGTCACAAGTTAGCGGAAATTGATTTTTTTTTTCTTACAAAGTCTCATATTCCACTAACTTGTGACAAAAAATAAAATTTTACATGAACTCACCATACCCCTCACGGAATACCTTGGGGTGTCTTCTTTCTAAAATGGGGTCACTTGTGGGGTATTTATACTGCCCTGGCATTTTAGGGGCCCCTAAAGCGTGAGAAGTAGTTTGGAATCCAAATGCGTAAAAATGCCCTGTGAAATCCTAAAGGTACTCATTGGAATTAGGGCCCCTTTGCGCATCTTGGCTGCAAAAAAGTGGCACACATGTGGTATCGCCGTACTCAGGAGAAGTAGGGCAATGTGTTTTGGGGTGTATTTTTACATATACCCATACTGTGTGTGAAAAATATCTCTGTAAATGACAACTTTTTCCATTTTTTTATACAAAGTTGTCAATTTACAGAGATATTTCTCTCACCCAGCATGGGTATATGTAAAAATACACCCCAAAACACATTGCCCTACTTCTTCTGAGTACGGCGATACCACATGTGTGCCACTTTTTTGCAGCCAAGATGCCCTAATTCCAATGAGTACCTTTAGGATTTCACAGGACATTTTTACGCATTTGGATTCCAAACTACTTCTCTCGCTTTAGGGGCCCCTAAAATGCCCGGGCAGTAAAAATGCCACACAAGTGACCCCATTTCGGAAAGTAGACACCCTAAGGTATTAACTGAGGGGCATAGTGAGTTCATGGAAGTTTTTAATTTTTGGCACAATTTAGCGAAAATGACATTTTTTTTAATTATTATTTTTTTTTCTTACAAAGTCTCATATTCCACTAACTTGTGACAAAAAATTAAATTTTACATGAACTCACCATACCCCTCACAGAATACCTTGGGGTGTCTTCTTTCTAAAATGGGGTCACATGTGGGGTATTTTTACTGCCCTGGCATTATAGGGCTCCATAAAGCGAGAGAAGTAGTTTGGAATCCAAATGCGTAAAAAATGCCTGTGAAAGGTACTCATTGGAATTAGGGCCCCTTTGCGCATTTTGGCTGCAAAAAAGTGGCACACATGGGGTATCGCCGTACTCAGGAGAAGTAGGGCAATGTGTTTTGGGGTGTATTTTTACATATACCCATGCTGGGTGTGAGAAATATCTCTGTAAATGACAACTTTTTAAAAATTTTTATACAAAGTTGTCTATTTACAGAGATATTTCTCTCACCCAGCATGGGTATATGTAAAACTACACCCCAAAACACATTGCCCTACTTCTCCTGAGTACGGCGATACCACATGTGTGACACTTTTTCGCAGCCAAGATGCGCAAAGGGGCCCTAATTCCAATGAGTACCTTTCAGGAGGGCATTTTTACGCATTTTTCTTCTCACGGTTTAGGCCCCCTAAAATGCCAGCGCAATATAAATACCCCACATGTGACCCCATTTTAGAAAGAAGACACCCCAAGGTATTCCGTAAGGGGCATGGCGAGTTCATAGAAAAAAATTTTTGGCGCACGTTAGCGGAAATTGATTTTTTTTTTTTTCTCACAAAGTTTCCCTTTCCTCTAACTTGTGACAAAAAGTTAAATTTTTCATGGACTCACTATGCCCCTCAGCGAATACCTTGGGGTGTCTTCTTTCCGAAATGGGGTCACATGTGAGGTTTTTCCACTGCCCTGGCATTTGAGGGTCTCCGCAATCATTACACGTATGGCCAGCATTAGGAGTTTCTGCTATTCTCCTTATATTGAGCATACGGGTAATGAGATTTTTTTTTCCGTTCAGCCGCTGGGCACAGATTTCTTCATTCACATTGATCAATGTGGATGAAAAAATCTCCAAAAAATGTGCAGCAAAAAAAAAAAAATGCAATCGCTAATAAAGATCCAAAAAACTCAAAAGTGATCTTTTATAGCACTGCAGCGATTTTACTGTGTTTTTGCAGTGATCAGAAAAAAAAAATTCTGTCACTGCGGTGGGGCGGACTGATCGGGCGAACACTGCGTAAGGCGACCCTAATGTACTGACTGCGATCAGGGACCCTTAGGCCCCATTCACACGTCCGCAATTCTGTTCCACATTTTGCGGAACGGAATTGTGGATACATTCAATTCTATGGGGACAGACTTTGTCCCGCTCGGATCCGGAATTGCGGATCCGCACTTCCGGATCCGCAAAAATATAGAACATGTCCTATTCTTGTCCGCAATTGCGGACAAGAAAAGGCATTTTCTATATAGTTCTGGCAATGTGCGGATCCGCAAAATGCGGAAAGCACATTGCCGGTGTCCGTGTTTTGCGGATCTGCGGATCCGCAAAACACATACGGACGTCTGAATGAGCCTTACAGGGGGTGATTAGTGACAGGGGGTGATCGGTGACAGGGGGTGATCAGGGGGGTGACAGGGGGTGATCAGGGGGGTGACATGGGTGATCAGGGGTTAATCAGTGACGGGGGGTGGGGGTGATTGGTGCACTTACATATGTGTCCTCTGGTGGTCCCAAGCAAAAGGGACCACCAGAGGAGAAGGCAGCAGGCATATCAGACGCTGTTCATAAAACAGCGTCTGATATGCGATTTTTACTAACATATACAGCCTGCCAGCGCATGATCAGCGCTGGCAGGCTGTAGTCTAAGCCGTTGCCGTGCCGATCGCATGAACGCGCGCGCGCGTTCATGCGAAATCTCGCGTGAACGAGATGACGCCGATCGGCGTGGCCGTGGCGAGGGAGAGCCGCCGCGCTCACGCCGATCGGCGTTAGCGTGGCGGCAAGTGGTTGAAGTCGCCCATCAGAGCCGGTGACTTCACCAGAACACAGCACAGGCCAAGGGAGAGCGTCGGAGTATGAAATGTCAGAGGGGCTGAGCGGGGGGAGAAGGGGATATGTCCGGGGTCAGCTCTGAACCCGGACAACTGCTTTAAAGGGCATCTGTCAGCAGATCTGTCCCTATGACACTGGCTGACCTGTTACATGTGCACTTGGCAGCTGAAGACATCTGTGTTGGTCCCATGTTCATATGTGTCCGCATTGCTGAGAAAAATGATGTTTTAATATATGCAAATGAGCCTCTAGGAGCAACGGGGGCGTTACCATTACACCTAGAGGCTCCAGTTTCTTTGCAACTGCCTCTCCCTGTCTACTTTGACAGGGACTGGCAGTGAAAATGTCATCACAACTGGCCATGTCAAAGTGCAGAGGGCGCGGCAGTTACAGAGAGAGCGGAGCCTCTAGGAGTAATGGTAACGCCCCCATTTGCAATGCGGGCACATATCTGGACATAACTACTGTGAAGGGGGCACATATCTGGGCATAACTACTGTGAAGTGGGCATCTCTGGGCATAACTACTGTGAAGGGGACACAGTGTGGGCATTACTACTATGTGCAGGTGGGATAATTACTATGTGGGGGCATTTAGGGACTGGTTGTGTATAGTTATGCTTTGGGCAGAGGCATGACCGAGCATAAAAAATATATATATATATACGCATACTGTAAACATATTGATCCATATTCACAGGATGTTTTTTTATTTGCACGTATATATTTATATTTGTATGTGTGGTTTGGGGGGGGCAGGGACATTCCTTGCACCCGGTCCTCTGCTGTCTGTGTCCGCCCCTGGATATATGAATGGTTTAAACATAAAAAATAAATAAATCAACAGTGGAACACAGGGATCCATGATAATTTTTAGATATTTGGTCAGTATTAACACCACTGCTTGTCTATCTAAAATAATAAAATAATTAAAAAGAAACAATAAACTTTTGATAATTTTATATATCTTCTGGATTAACACATGATCAACAACACATCATCTCTCATATATACGAACAATGGTTAAAAAATCCTATAAGGATGACATGATATGAAAAGTGTTTATTCTATCAGATACTGACCCAGACATGTATATCTGTCTTCTTACAGCAAACACCGGACAAGACAACTCAACCGGACTTTCCCTTTAACCGGATTTGACAAACCTACCGAGTGTCCACCACTGAACATCCACGTAGATTGGAATGACGACTGTGCCCAATATTTTTGGGTGTGGACCTGACGCTGCCGCTAACAACCCCCTGCCGGGAACATGCACCTGTAATTCACTGTTGGGATGGGAACAGGGTATCCCAGACAATTTGCTGCTTTTCTTCCACAATGGCGGCGATATTCTGTTTTTTACAGAGAAGGAATGATGACTGTGCCCACTATTTTTTTTGGGTGTGGACCTGATGCTGCCTCTAACTACCCCCTGCCGGGAACATGCACCTGTAATTCACTATTGGGTTGGGAACAGGGTAATCCAGACAATTTGCTGCTTTTCTTCCACAATGGCGGCGATATTCTGGCTTTTACAGAGAAGGAATGACGACTGTGCCCACTGTTTTTTTGGGTGTGGACCTGACGATGCCCCTAACAACCCCCAGCCCGGAGTATGACCCTATAATTCACTGTTGGGTTGGGAACAGGGTATCCCAGACAATCTGCTTCTTTTCTTACACAATGGCGGCGATATTCTGGTTTTTACAGAGAAGGAATCACGACTGTGCCCCCTTTTTTATTGGGTGTGGACCTGACGCTGGTTCTAACAACCCCCAGCCGGGAGTATGCCCCTGTAATGCACTATTGGGATGGGAACAGGGTATCCCAGACAATTTGCTGCTTTTCTACCACAATGGCGGCGATATTCTGGCTTTTAAAGAAAAGGAATGACGACTGTGCCCACTATATTTTTGGGTGTGGACCTGACGCTGCCCCTAACAACCACCAGCTGGGAGTATGCCCCTGTAATGCACTATTGGGATGGGAACAGGGTATCCCAGACAATTTGCTGCTTTTCTTCCACAATGGCGGCGATATTCTGCTTTTTACAGAAAACGAATGGCGACTGTGCCCACTATTTTTTCGGGTGTGGACCTGACGCTTCCTCTAACAACCCCCTGCCGGGAGTATGCCCCTGTAATGTACTGTTGGGATAGGAACAGGGTATCCCAGATAATTTTCTGCTTTTCTTCCACAATGGCGGCGATATTCTGGTTTTTACAGAGAAGGAATGACTACTGAGCCCTTTATTTTTTTGGGTGTGGACCTGACGCTGCCCCTAACAACCCCCACTTAGGAGTATGCCCCTATAATTCACTGTTGGGATGGGAACAGGGTATCCCAGACAATTTGCTGCTTTTCTTCCACAATGGCGGCGATATTCTGGTTTTTACAGAGAAGGAATAACGACTGTGCCCACTATTTTTTCGGGTGTGGACCTGACGCTGCCCCTAACAACCCCCAGCCGGGAATATGCCCCTTTAATTCACTGTTTGGATGGGAACTGGGTTTCCCAGACAATTTGCTGCTTTTCTTCCACAATGGCGGCGATATTCTGGTTTTTACAGAGAAGAAATGACGACTGTGCCCACTATTTTTTTGGGTGTGGACCTGACGCTGCCCCTAACAACCCCCAGTCATGAGTATGCCCCTATAATTCACTGTTGGGATGGGAACAGGGTATCCCAGACAATTTGCTGCTTTTCTTCCACAATTACAGCGATATTCTGGTTTTTACAGAGAAGGAATGACGACTGTGCCCACTATTTTTTTGGGTGTGGACCTGACGCTGCACCTAACAACCCCCAGTTGGGAGTATGCCCCTGTAATTTACTCTTGGGATGGTTACAGGGTATCCCAGACAATTTGCTGCTTTTCTTCCACAATGGCGGCGATATTCTGGTTTTTACAGAGAAGGAATGACGACTGTGCCCACTGTTTTTTTGGGTGTGGACCTGACGCTGCCTCTAACAACCCCCAGCCGGGAGTATGCCCCTATAATTTACTGTGGGGATGGGAACAGGGTATCCCAGACAATTTGCTGCTTTTCTTCCACAATGGCGGCAATATTCTGGTTTTTACAGAGAAGGAATGACGACTGTGCCAATATTTTTTTGGGTGTGGACCTGATGCTGCCCCTAACAACCCCCTTCTGGGAGTATGCCCCTATAATTCACTGTTGGGATGGGAACAGGGTACTCCAGACAATGTGCTGCTTTTCTTCCACAATGGCGGCGATATTCTGGCTTTTACAGAGAAGGAATGACGACTGTGCCCACTATTTTTTTGGGTGTGGACCTGGCTTGATGCCTAACAACCTCCAGCCGGGAGTATGCCCCTATAGTTTACTTTGTGGATGGGAAAAGGGTATTCCAGACAATTTGCTGCTTTTCTTCCATAATGGCGGCGATATTTTGGCTTTTACAGAGAAGGAATAGCGACTGTGCCCACTATATTTTTGGAGTGTGGACCTGGCGCTGCCGCTAACAACCCCCAGCTGGGAGTATGCCCTATAATTCACTGTTGGGATGAGAACAGGGTATCCCCAGACAATTTGCTGCTTTTTCTTCCACAATGGCGGCGATATTCTGGTTTTTACAGAGAAGGAATGACGACTGTGCCCACTATTTTTTTGGGTGTGGACCTGACGCTGCCCCCCTTAAAACCCCCAGCCTGGAGTATGACCCTATAATTCACTGTTGGGATGGGAACAGGGTATCCCTGACAATTTGCTACTTTTCTTCCACAATGGCGGCGATATTCTGGTTTTTACAGAGAAGGAATGACGACTGTGCCCACTTTTTTTTTGGGTGTTGACCTGGCAGTGCCTAACAACCTCCAGCCGGGAGTATGCCCCTATAGTTTACTTTGTGGATGGGAAAAGGGTACTCCAGACAATTTGCTGCTTTTCTTCCACAATGGCGGCGATATTTTGGCTTTTACAGAGAAGGAATGACGACTGTGCCCACTATTTTTTTGGGTGTGGACCTGACGCTGCCCCTAACAACCCCCAGTCGGGAGTATGCCCCTATAATTCACTGTTGGGATGGGAACAGGGTATCCCAGACAATTTGCTGCTTTTCTTCCACAATGGCGGCGATATTCTGGTTTTTACAGAGAAGGAATGACGACTGTGCCCACTATTTTTTTGGGTGTGGACCTGACGCTGCCCCTAACAACCTCCAGCTGGGAGTATGCCCCTATAGTTTACTTTTTGGATGGGAAAAGGGTATTCCAGACAATTTGCTGCTTTTCTTCCACAATGGCGGCGATATTTTGGCTTTTACAGAGAAGGAATGATGACTGTGCCCACTATTTTTTTGGGTGTGGACCTGATGCTGCCTCTAACAACCCCCTGCCGAAAGTATGCCCCTGTAATGCACTGTTGGGATGGGAACAGGGTACTCCAGACAATTTGCTTCTTTTCTTTCACAATGGCGGCGATATTCTGGTTTTTACAGAGAAGGAATGACAACTGTGCCCACTATTTTTTTGGGTGTGGACCTGACGCTGCCCCTAAAAACCCCCAGCCTGGAGTATGACCCTATAATTCACTGTTGGGATGGGAACAGGGTATCCCAGACAATTTGCTGCTTTTCTTCCACAATGGCGGCGATATTCTGGTTTTTACAGAGAAGGAATGACGACTGTGCCCACTATTTTTTTGGGTGTGGACCTGATGCTGCCTCAAACATCCCCCAGCCGGGAGTATGCCCCTATAATTCACTGTTGGGATGGGAACAGGGTATCCCAGACAATTTGCTGCTTTTCTTCCACAATGGCGGCGATATTCTGGTTTTTACAGAGAAGGAATGACAACTGTGCCCACTATTTTTTTGGGTGTGGACCTGACGCTGCCTCTAACAACCCCCAGCCGGGAGTATGCCCCTGTAATTCACTGTTGGGATGGGAACAGGGTATCCCAGACAATTTGCTGCTTTTCTTCCACAATGGCGGCGATATTCTGGTTTTTACAGAGAAGGAATGACGACTGTGCCCACTATTTTTTGGTGTGGACCTGGCGCTGCCTCTAACAACCCCCAGTCGGGAGTATGCCCCTATAATTCACTGTTGGGATGGGAACAGGGTATCCCAGACAATTTGCTGCTTTTCTTCCACAATGGCGGCGATATTCTGGTTTTTACAGAGAAGGAATGACGACTGTGCCCACTATTTTTTTGGGTGTGGACCTGATGCTGCCCCTAAAAACCCCCAGCCGGGAGTATGCCCCTGTAATGCACGTTTGGGATGGGAACAGGGTACTCCAGACAATTTGCTGCTTTTCTTCCACAATGGCGGCGATATTCTGTTTTTTACAGAGAAGGAATGATGACTGTGCCCACTATTTTTTTGGGTGTGGACCTGACGCTGCCCCTAACAACCCCCAGCCGGGAGTATGCCCCTATAATTCACTGTTGGGATGGGAACAGGGTATTCCAGACAATTTGCTGCTTTTCTTCCACAATGGCGGCGATATTCTGGTTTTTACAGAGAAGGAATGACGACTGTGCCCACTATTTTTTTGGGTGTGGACCTGACGCTGCCTCTAACAACCCCCAGCTGGGAGTATGCCCCTATAATTTACTGTGGGGATGGGAACAGGGTATCCCAGACAATTTGCTGCTTTTCTTCCACAATGGCGGCGATATTCTGGTTTTTACAGAGAAGGAATGACGACTGTGCCCACTATTTTTTTGGGTGTGGACCTGATGCTGCCTCAAACATCCCCCAGCCGGGAGTATGCCCCTGTAATGCACGTTTGGGATGGGAACAGGGTACTCCAGACAATTTGCTGCTTTTCTTCCACAATGGCGGCGATATTCTGGTTTTTACAGAGAAGGAATGATGACTGTGCCCACTATTTTTTCGGGTGTGGACCTGACGATGCCCCTAACAACCTCCAGCTGGGAGTATGCCCCTATAGTTTACTTTTTGGATGGGAAAAGGGTATTCCAGACAATTTGCTACTTTTCTTCCACAATGGCGGCGATATTCTGGCTTTTACAGAGAAGGAATGACAACTGTGCCCACTATATTTTTGGGTGTGGACCTGACGCTGCCCCTAACAACCTCCTGCTGGAAGTATGCCCCTATAATTCACTGTTGGGATGGGAACAGGGTACTCCAGACAACTTGCTGCTTTTCTTCCACAATGGCGGCAATATTCTGGTTTTTACAGAGAAGGATTGACGACTGTGCCCACTAATTTTTTTGGGTGTGGACCTGATGCTGCCCCTAAAAACCCCCAGCTGGGAGTATGCCCCTTTAATTCACTGTTGGGATGGGAACAGGGTATCCCAGACAATTTGCTGCTTTTCTTCCACAATGGCGGCGATATTCTGGTTTTTACAGAGAAGGAATGACGACTGTGCCCACTATTTTTTTGGGTGTGGACCTGATGCTGCCTCAAACATCCCCCAGCCGGGAGTATGCCCCTGTAATGCACGTTTGGGATGGGAACAGGGTACTCCAGACAATTTGCTGCTTTTCTTCCACAATGGCGGCGATATTCTGGTTTTTACAGAGAAGGAATGACGACTGTGCCCACTATTTTTTTGGGTGTGGACCTGACGCTGCCCCTAACAACCCCCAGCCGGGAGTATGCCCCTGTAATGCACGTTTGGGATGGGAACAGGGTATCCCAGACAATTTGCTGCTTTTCTTCCACAATGGCGGCGATATTCTGGTTTTTACAGAGAAGGAATGACGACTGTGCCCACTATTTTTTCGGGTGTGGACCTGACGCTGCCCCTAACAACCCCCAGCTGGGAGTATGCCCCTATAATTCACTGTTGGGATGGGAACAGGGTATCCCAGACAATTTGCTGCTTTTCTTCCACAATGGCGGCGATATTCTGGTTTTTACAGAGAAGGAATGACGACTGTGCCCACTATTTTTTTGGGTGTGGACCTGATGCTGCCTCAAACATCCCCCAGCCGGGAGTATGCCCCTGTAATGCACGTTTGGGATGAGAACAGTTGGGTTGTATTTTTTAGCATATACCTCATACTGGGTGAGAAAAATATCTCTGTAAATGAACAACTTTGAAAAAAAAATGGAAAAAGTTGTCATTTACAGAGATATTTCTCTCACCCAGTATGGGTATATGTAAAAAAACACCCCAAAACACTTTGCCCTACTTCTCCCGATGTATGGCGATACCCCATGTGTGCCACTTTTGCAGCCAAAATGGTGCAAAGGGGCCTAAATCCCAATGAGCACCTTTAGGATTTCACAGGGACATTTTCTACGCATTTGGATTCCAGCTGCTTCTCACATTTAGGGACCCCTATAATGCCAGGGCAGTAACAATAATGCACACAAGTGACCCCATTTTAGAAAGAAGATCCCTAAGGTATCCCTGTGAGGGGTATGGTGAGTTCATGAAAAATGTAATTTTTTTGCCTTTGCCAAGTTAGTTGGAATATGAGACTTTGTAAAAGCAAAAGCAAAAATTCCATTTATGTTAACTCTGTGCCAAAAGAAAGGGGGTAGAGGAAGAGTGCCAGGGAGGCTAGCCCTGATCTGACACACCCCAACAAGGTTGGCAGATGAGGGGGATGTCAGTTCAGGGATGGCACTGCTGCAGCCAGACACTTCCTCTGCCAGTCAGGGGAATGTCAGCTCCAGTAAGCAGGGGACCAGGAGAGCAGGGCAGGCCAGACAGGTGCTGGTAGTGGGAGACTCAATTATTAGGGGTACAGATAGGGCAATCTGTCACAAAGACCAGGATTGTTGAACGGTGTGTTGTCTTCCTGGAACTCGAGTTCGACACATCATGGATTGGGTTGACAGATTACTGGGAGGGGCTGGAGAAGATCCAGCAGTCATGGTCCATATCGGAACCAATGATGGGGACAGAGGAAGGTGGATAGTCCATAATAATGATTCTCTAGGATTTAGGTCAAAAGCTTAGGGCAAGGACCTCAAAGGTAGTATTTTCTGAAATACTGCCTGTACCACGAGCCACACAAGAAAGGCAGCGGGAGATTAGGGAGGTTAACAAGTGGCTCAAGAACTGGTGTAGGAAGGAGGGGTTTGGGTTCCTGGAGAACTGGGCCGACTTCTCTGTCGGCTACAGGCTCTATTGTAGAGACGGGCTGCACCTTAATGGGGAAGGGGCAAATGTGTTGGGGAGAAAGATGGCTAGAAGGTTGGAGGAGTGTTTAACCCCTTAACCACTCTCCGACCGCCTAACGCCAAATGGCGTCCTGGAGGTGGCGATTTTGCTCCTCCTAGACGCCATATGGCGTCATCTCGCTTCTCGCGAGATGAAGCGCCGGGGCGCCGGAGACAGGTAAGACGTTTATCTACAGCCTGCCAGCGATGATCGGTCGCTGGCAGGCTGTAGATTTAAAAAAAAATGATCAGCGTCTGATATGTATGCTGCCTCCTCCTCTGGTGGTCCCTTTTGCTTGGGACCACCAGAGGACAATGTATGTACACTAAACACAACAGCCCCCCACCGCCCCCCCACCCCCACCCCCCATCACTGATTAACCCCTGATCACCCATGTCACGCCCGCTGATCACCCCCTGTCACCCTCCCCTGTCACTGATCACCCCCTGTCACCCTCCCCTGTCACTTGATCACCTCCCTGTCACCTCCTCCCCAGTCACTGATCACCTCCTGCCTTACTCCTCTCCCTGTCACCATCACCCTGTCACCCCTCCCCCTGTCACTGATTACCCCACACTTCTGTCACTGATCACACCAAACCCTCCCCTGTCACTGATCACCCTGTCACTGATCATCCCTCACCTCCCTGTCACTGATCACCACTCCCTGTCACCCTCCCCTGGCTCACTGATCACCCCCTGTCACCTCCCCCTGTCACTGATCACCCTGTCACCCTTCCCGCCACCCCTATCACTGATCACTTCCTGTCATCCTCACCTTCTGTCACTGATCACCCCCTGTCACCCCCCCCTGTCACTGATCACCCCTTGGCTCACTCTCTCCCCGTCACTGATCACCCCTGTCACTCCTGTCACTGATCACCCCCTGTCACCCTCCCTGCTCACTGATCACCCCCTGCTCACCGATCACCCTGCCCCCCCTGGTCACTGATCAATGTCACCCCTGTCACCGATCTCCCTGTCACTGATCACCTCCTGATCACCCTCCTCTGTCACTGATCACCCCCTGTCACCCCCGTCACGATCACCCTCCCCTGTCACTGATCACCTCCTGTCACTGATCACCTCCTGTCACCCTCCCCTGTCACTGATCACCCCCTGTCACTGATCACCTCCTGTCACCCTCCCCTGTCACTGATCACCTCCTGTCACCCTCCCCTGTCACTGATCACCCCCTGTCACCCTCCCCTGTCACTGCCTCCCCTGTCACTGATCACCCCCTGTCACCCTCCCCTGTCACTGATCACCCCCTGTCACCCTCCCCTGTCACTGATTACCCCCTGTCACTGATCACACCCTGTAACCCTCCCCTGTCACTGATCACCCCCTGTCACCCTCCCCTGTCACTGATCACCCCCTGTCACCCCTTTCCTGTCACTGATCACCTCCTGTCACCTCCCTGTCACTGATCACCCCCTGTCACTGACTCCCCTGTCACTGATTCACCCCCTGTCACCCTCCCCCGTCACTGATCACCTCCTGTCACCTTCCCTCTGTCACTGATCACCTCCTGTCACCCTCCCTGTCACTGATCACCCCCTGTCACCCCCTGTCACCGATCACCCCTCACCCTCCCTGTCACCGATCACCCCTGTCACTGATCACCTCCTGTCACCCTCCTGTCACTGATCACCCCTCCCTGTCACCTCCCCCGTCACTGATCACCCCTGTCACCTCCCTGTCACCGATCACCCCTGTCACCTCCCGTCACTGATCACCTCTATCACTGATCACCCTGTCACCCCCCCTGTCACTGATCACCCCCTGTCACCTCCCCTGTCACTGATCAATTTCCTGTCACTGATCACCTCCTGTCACCCCCTGTCACTGATCACCTCCTGTCACCCTCCCCGTCACTGATCGTTCCTGTCACCTCCCGTCACTGATCACCTCCTGTCACGCCGATCACCCTGTCACTGGATCAAATTTCCTGTCACTGATCACCCCCTGTCACCCCCCCTGTCACTGATCACCCCCTATAAGGATCATTTAGACGTCCATATGTGTTTTGCGGATCCACGGATCCGCAGATTCGTGGACCCGCAAAACACGGACACCGGCAATGTGCTTTCTGCATTTTGCGGATCCGCACATTGCCAGAACTATATAGAAAATGCCTTTTCTTGTATGCAAAAATGCAGACAAGAATAGGACATAAATATACTTCTTTACTGGATCCACAATTCCGGATCCGAGTGGGACAAAGTCTGTCCTCATAGAATTGAATGTATCCACAAATCCGCTCCGCAAAATTTTATGAAATGTAATTCGTGGACGCTATGGAATGAGGCCTAAAAATCTTTAGCGATCGCGTTTTACAGCTGCTCTTTTTTTTTTGCATATTTTTTAGAGATTTTTTCATCCACATTGATCAATGTGAATGAAAAAATCTGTGCTTTTCATTTTTTTCTTTCAGCCCAGCGGCTGAACGGAAAAAAAATTCTCATTACCCGTATGGTCAATATAAGGAGAATAGCAAAAACTCCTAATTCTGGCCATACGTGTAATGATTGCGGTGGACTCCTCAAACGCCAGCAGTGGAGATACACCCCACTAGTGTGTCCATCTACTGGAAAGTAGACACCCCAAGGTATTCACTGAGGGGCATAGTGAGTTCATGGAATTTTTTATTTATTTATTTTTTTATACAAGTTAGAGGAAAATGAAATTTTTTGGAAAAAAAATTCCATTTCCACTAAGTTTTGACAAAAAATAGAAACATTCCATATATTCACTATGCCCTCAGTGAATACCTTAGGGTGTCTACTTTCCGAAATGGGGTGTCATTTATGGGGTGTTTCTACAGTCTGGGCATTGTAGTACGTCAGGAATCCGGACAGGTGCTCAGAAATTCAAAATGCTGGCCATACGTGTAATGGTTGCGGTGACCCTCAAATGCCAGGGCAGTGGAAACACCCCATAAGTGACCCCATTTTAGAAAGTAGACACCCCAAGGTATTCGCTGAGGGGCATAGTGAGTTCATGGAATTTTTTTTTTTAATTTTTTTTTATACAAGTTAGAGGAAAATGAAATTTTTTGGAAAACATTTCCAATTTATCTAACTTTTTTCAAAAAATAGAAACATTCCATATACTCACTATGCTCTCAGTGAATAATTTTAGGTGTCTACTTTCCGAAATGGGGTCATTTGTGGGGTGTTTCTACTGTCTGGGCATTGTAGTAATGTCAGGAAACAGAATACAGGTGCTCAGAAAGAAAAAAAGGGCTATATTTGTAATGGCTCGGGTGACCCTCAAATGCCAGGGCAGTGGAAACACCCCATAAGTGACCCCATTTCGGAAAGAAGACACCCCAAGGTATTCGCTGAGGGGCATATTGAGTCCATGAAAGATTAAACTTTTTGTCACAAGTTAGCGGAAAGGGAGACTGTGAGAAAAAACAAAAAAAACGAATTCCGCTAACTTGTGGCAAAAAAAAAATCTTCTATGAACTCACCATGCCCCTCACAGAATACCTTGGGGTGTCTTCTTTCTAAAATGGGGTCACATATGGGGTATTTTTACTGCCCTGGCATTTTAGGGGCCCTGAAGCGTGAGAAGAAAAAGGCGTAAAAATGTTCCTCTCTGAAAGGTACTCATTGATTTAGGGCCCCTTTGAAAAGCATCTGCTGCAAAGGTGGCACATTATGTGGTATCACAGACTAGGATAGCAAGTAGGGCTATGTATTTTGAGGTGCTAGTGATTTTACATATGTTTCCACATGCTGGGTGAAAAATATCTCTGAAAATTGACAACTTTGTATAAAAAAAATGGAAAAAGTTGTCATTTACAGAGATATTATTTCTCACACAAAGTATGGGTATATGTAAAAATACACTCCAAAACACATTGCCCTACTTCTTCTGAGTACTATGCGATACTCCCTATGTCTGCCACTTTTTTGCAGCTAAGATGCGCAAAGGGGCCCCAAATCCAATGAGCACCTTTAGGATTTCACAGGTCATTTTTACACATTTGGATTCCAAACTACTTCTCACGTTTAGGGACCCCTATAATGCCCGGGCAGTATAAATACCACACAAGTGACCCCATTTTAGAAAGAAGACACCCTAAGGTATCCTGTGAGGGGTATTGTGAGTTCATGTAATATGTAATTTTTTTCTGTCACTAGTTAGTGGGAATATGAGACTTTAAAAAATAAATAAATAAAAAAACATTTCCACGCTAACTTGTGGCAAAAACATAAAAAATTCTATGAACTCACTATGCCCATCAGCCGAATCACCTTGGGTGTCTTCACTTTCCGAAATGGGGTCAAATGGGTGGTATTTTTACTGCCCTGGCATTTTAGGGGCCCTTAAACATCAGGAAGAGTTTGGAATCCAAATGCGTAAAAATTTCCTGTGAAATTCTAAAGGTGCTCATTGGATTTGGGGCCCCTTTGCGCATCTTGGCTGCAAAAAAGTGTCACACATGTGGTATCGCCGTACTCAGAAGTAGGGCTATGTATTTTGGGGTGTATTTTTACATATACCCATGCTGGGTGAGAAAAATATCTCTGTAAATGGACAACTTTGAAAAAAAAATGGAAAAAGTTGTCATTTACAGAGATATTTTTCACACCCAGTATGGGTATATGTAAAAATACACCCCAAAACACTTAGCCCTACTTCTCCTGAGTACGGCGATACCCCATGTGTGCCACTTTTTTGCAGCCAAAATGCGCAAAGGGGCCCCAAATCCAATGAGCACCTTTAGGATTTCACAGGACATTTTTACGCATTTGGATTCCAAATTGCTTCTCACGTTTAGGGACCCCTAAAATGCCAGGGCAGTAAAAATACCACACAAGTGACCCCATTTCGGAAAGTAGACACCCTAAGGTATTCTGTGAGGGGTATGGTGAGTTCATGAAAAATGTAATTTTTTTGCCCAAGTTAGTGGAATATGAGACTTTGTAAAAAAAAAAAAAAAAATTCCATTTATGTTAACTTGTGCCAAAAACCAAAACTTCCATGAACTCACTATGCCCCTCAGTGAATACCTTAGGGTGTCTACTTTCCGAAATGGGGTCACTTATGGGGTGTTTCTACTGTTTGGGCATTGTAGTACCTCAGGAAACAGGACAGGTGCTCAGAAATTTAAAGTGCGGAAATTCACTTTTTTGCACCATAGTTTGTAAACCCTATAACTTTTACCCAAACCAATAAATATACACTTATTGCATTTTTTTTATCAAAGACATGTAGAACAATACATTTAGAGAAAAATTTAAATTGAAATATAGTGTTAGATGAAAAATTTTACAACAGAAAGTGAAAAATGTTTTTTTGCAAAAATTTCATCAAAAAAAGTAAAATATCAAAAAAAGTAAAAATGTCAGGAAGAATGAAATAGCACCAAATGAAAGCTCTATTAGTGAGAAGAAAAGGAGGTAAAATTCATTTGGGTGGTAATTTGTATGACGGAGCAATAAACGGTGAAAGTCGCGTAGTGCGAAATTGTAAAAAGTGGTCTGGTCTTTCAGGGTGTTTAAGCTAGGGGGGCTGAAGTGGTTAATGTGGTGATAACTTTAAAACGCTTTTACTTATCCAGGCCATTCTGAGATTGTTTTCTCGTCACATATTGTACTTCATGACAGTGCCAAAATTGAGTCAAAAAATTTCATTTTTATTTATAAAAAAAATACCAAACTGCCAAAAATTTGGAAAAAAATTGCAAATTTCCACATTCCAAATTCTCTACTTTTATAATAGATAGTAATGACTCAAAAAATAGTTATTACTTTACATTCCCCATATGTCTACTTCATGTTTGGATCATTTTGGGAATGCCATTTTATTTTTTGGGGACATTAGAAGGCTTAGAAGTTTAGAAGCAAATCTTGAAATTTTTCAGAAAATTTCCAAAACCCACTTTTTAGGTACCAGTTCAAGTCTGAAGTCACTTTGTGAGGCTTACATAATAGAAACCACCCAAAAATGACTCCATCTAAGAAAGTACACCCCTCAAGGTATTCAAAACTGGGTTTACAAACTTTGTTAACCCTTTAGGTGTTCCACAACAGTTCATGGAAGATGGAGAAACAATTTCGGAATTTCAATTTTTGGGAAAATTTTCCATTATAATCCATTTTTCCAGGAATAAAGCAAGGGTTAACTGCCAAACAAAACTCAATATGGGTTGCCCTGATTCTCTAGTTTTCAGAAACACCCCATATGTGGTCCTAAACTGCTGTTTGGCCAAACGGCAGAGCGCAGAATGAAGGGAACGCCATATGGTTTCTGGAAGGCAGATTTTGATGGACTGGTTTATTTACACCATGGCCCATTAGAAGCCCCCCTGATGTAGCCTAGACTAGAAACTCCAAAAAAGTGACCCCATCTAAGAAACTACACCCCTCAAGGTATTCAAAACTGATTTTACAAACTTTGTTAACCCTTTAGGTGTTCCACAAGAGTTAATGGCAAATGGAGATGAAATTTCAGAATTTCTATTTTTGGTTACCTTGCCTCACAAAAAAACATAATATAGAGCAATCAAAAATCATATGTACCCCAAAATAGTACCAATAAAACTGGCACCTTATCCCCTAGTTTCCAAAATGGGGTCACTTTTTGGGAGTTTCTACTGTCAGGGTGCATCAGGGGGGCTTCAAATGGGACATGGCATCTAAAAATCAGTCCAGCAAAATCTGCCTTCCAAAAACCATATGGCGCTCCTTTCTTTCTGTGCCTTGCTGTCCGCCCATTTATCAGTTTACGACCACATGTGGGGTGTTTCTGTAAACTGCAGAATCAGGGTAATAAATATTGAGTTTTGTTTGGCTGTTAACCCTCGATGTGTTAAAGAAAAAAATGGATTAAAATGGAAAATCTGCCAAAAAACAGCTGTTTTGGGACCATTTTTATTTTTTGTTATTTACATACTTGATCTGACAGGTTAGATCATGTGCTATTTCTATAGAGCAGGTTGTTACGGACGTGACAATACCAAATATGACTACTTTTTGGGCAGGGTTGTTTCAGTTTTACATGATAAAGCATTTTTGAAAAAAAATATTTTTTTGTGTCTCCGCATTCTGAAAGTCATATTTTTATTCTTATTTTTTGGGTGACTGCCTTATGTAGGGGCTAATTTTTTGCAGGATCAGATGGCGGTTTGAGTGGCACTATCTTGGAGTGTATATGACATTTTGGTCGCTTGCTATTACACTTTTTGTGATGTAAAGTGACAAAAATGGCTTTTGACACCGTATTTATATTATTTTTTTGCTGTGTTCACCTGAGGGGTTAGATAATGGGATATTTTTATCGAGCAGGTTTTTACGAACGTGGCGATACCTAATATGTATACTTTTTATTTATTTATTTAAGTTTTACACCTTATATCATTTTTTAAACAAAAAAAATCACGTTTTAGTATCTCCATAGTCTGAGACCCATAATTTTTTATTTTTTTGGGCGATTGTCCTATGTAGGGTATCATTTTTTGCGGGGTGAAATGACGGTTTGATTGGCACTATTTTTGGAGGCATATAATGTTTTGATCGCTTCCCATTACACTTTTTGTGATGTGAGGTGACAAAAAATTGCTTTTTTTACACTGTTTTTATTTTATT